>CM053031.1:182230961-182605961 GCA_028564925.1 Lithobates sylvaticus | reverse complement strand
ACCAATTGGTAAAAAAAAAAAAAAAATCGGTTGAATCAATATGATCTGATAAAAGATGTCCCCACGCAGTGGTCCCTTATATGAAATAGTGACAGCTTCCACCGTATATTTCCAACAGATCTTTCACCACGTGCAGAATAAACTCCCCTATGGGGATGCACTCACCAGACCAACGATCAATAAAAGCCTTTGAAATAAGATCACTATGCATCAGCGTTCCTCCACACTCTATCTCCTTTGCAGTCACAATAGCCGGATCATACACCAATTTTCCTCATAAAAACAAAGGGGTTGCAATAGTGTAATACTGTTTCAAAAATAGCCTTTATTAAAGTAAAAACCTCCCCCCCCCCCTAGTACAATCTGCGTACCATAAATCAATTAACTTTAAGCATTTAAATATGTGTGCCACTGTGCCTGATGTTGTGCGGTCTCCTCCGGAACTGATGTGTCTCTGGCTGTATAGAACAGCACTGCAATATCCGGTTTGTCCCCTGGAGCGCACGCTGAGGCGCACACACGTCACTTTCGGTCTGTAGATCACTGCCCTCAGTGGGCCGCCCAGAACCCTGGATCCAAAGTGAGAAGCCCCCAGCCAGCAAGCAATATGAGTAGTTTGAGTATTGTGCCAATGATGGCAATACAATCTATAAATTAAATAGAAAGTATTATTTATAATGTTAATAAAATTTCTACTCTTACATTGCTTTCGAGCCTGCCTCCTTTAAAGTCCCACACTCGTTTTGTCCTTTGAATTTATTATAGGGATGTTAGCGCACTACCCCCCCCCCCCCTCCTTGTGCGTTTCATTTAAAGTCCCAGTATATGGAGATATACATTCCCCCCCTCTTTGCATGTTGTAACCGGGATGGAGGCAGAGCTCAAACGCAATGGGTAGTTAATATCTACCTTTATTACTTATATATTTCCCTTAGGGATGGATGGGATCTTATTCCATGAATCCTACCCTCCGGGTGGTATTTAATAAATATACATATTTGCTATACGTATATATCTTCCCTACATGTGACCCATTTTTTATACATTTATGGTCTTTAGCTTTTGTGCCCCCTGTGGATGCTGTTTGCTGTGCCTGCTCTGCTTTGGCTGCTGTCTTTCCTCCCCGGGAGTTGCGATTGGCACCAGGCGCCGCCCCCCCGTCACCCATTGGCTCGACCAGGTGATGTGGGGGTGGCTTGCCTCGTGCGTATCGACGCCACGCTCATGCCGTACCAGTGACGTTTCTTGCAAGCGCCACTCGTTTATCACGGAGTGTTTCCATCTAGCTGTTTGGTGGGAGTTAGTTTTGGCGGCCGGACGACTCCCGCTCGTCATCACGCTCGTGACGTTGGCGCACGCCCGCCCTATCTACCAGCGCGATTGGGGGCCCCCATTCACAACTGACCAGATGACTGGCTCGCACTGCCCACCTCAGATCACGTCCAGACTCAATATTTACTACATAAGGGTACTTCTATATGTTTTTTCCATATTTCTCCTCCCTCCAGCACTTTTTCACTTACACCTATATTGATCGATTACGATCATCACTTTAAATGACTCATGGTTACTTGATTATTCCACACTTTTCTTGGTTCACAATTTTTTGCTTTTACTGCATACTGTTTCATTTTTATGTCATTTTCTGTCCACACATTGTTGATTTTCTTCTCCTCCTTACTCTACATTTACATCATCACTTCACTCTACCTCTTCCTTTCTCTATGCACTCTACTTCCTTGGTGTTTGGCAGTGCTACAGGGTCCATTATAAATAATACTTTCTATTTAATTTATAGATTTTATTGCAATCATTGGCACAATACTCAAACTACTCATATTGGCTTCTCACTTTGGATCCGGGGGTTCTGGGCGGACCTTCTGCGCCTCAGCTCCCGGGGGAGGCTTGATGTAGCGGCCTGTGCATACCAGGATAATCGGTGCTCGGCATTCCCGTGGGGTGTAAGTTCTATGGATTCGATCAACTTTTGTATATATATATATATATATATATTTTTTTATATATATAATACCTTTCATACCATGGGCTTCTTAATTTAATACACCCTTTATTACTTAGACATTACATATTTTCTGATGAGTCGGCACACCGACGAAGCGCGTCGAGCTATTGAGGAGGCAACCCCTCATATTTTCCATCAATTTTATAACACTTCTATGAATTTTATTGTATATTAGTACTGTATTATTCCTATGTAATCTGTATGAATTTATTTCTTTCCCTGCTATGACAAATTAAGTTTTATATTATGTTTATTAATATGTCATGTTTGTACATGCATTTGAATACTCAGTTGTCACATACAGACGATCATTGAAATTTTCTGTATAATTAATAAATTTTCTACTCTTACATTGCTTTCGAGCCTGCCTGATTCAAAGTCCCACACTCGTTTTGTCCTTTGAATAGATCAATACATAAAACAAAGCAAAAGACAGGCAAAATAAATCAATATTAAACACAAAACATGGAAGATACCGAGAGGGTGGAGATTAACCGCCAAGGCTGACCTGTGTACTCAGGAGACAAAGCCTGCAATCCACAAATGGTTTGGTAAGAAGAGGGGTTCGATACGGATGCAACCATAGAGAGGGAAATATTGTCCAAGACGATCACGTCTCCAATGAATTTCAAACTTGCTCCTGATGAGTCGACACACCGACGAAATGCGTCGAGCTATTGAGGATGCAACCCCTCATATTTTCCATCAATTTTATAACACTTCTATGAATTTTATTATATATTAGTACTGTATTATTCCTGTGTAATCTGTATGAATTTATTTTTCTTTCTTTGCTATGACAAATTAAGTTTTATATTATGTTTATTAATATGTCATGTTTGTACATGCATTCGAATACTGAGTTGTCACATACAGACGATCATTGACATTTTCTGTATAATTGTTAATACAATTTCTACTCTTATATTGCTTTTGAGCCTGCCTCATTTAAAGTCCCACACTCGTTTTGTCCTTTGAATTTATTATAGGGATGGAAGCGCACTACCCCCCCCCCCCCCTTCCTTGTGCGTTTTTATTTAAAGTCCCAGTATATGGAGATATACATTCCCCCCCCCCCCCTCTTTGTATGTATTGACCTATGTTCTTTTCATTATAGTGATCATAGCATTACGATATTAGCAGTTCTCCTGAAGAATCCTATTTGAAGGCGAAACGTGTAGAAACTTATCTATTTGCAAACTTCAATATGTATTCAGAGATGTATCTTTTTTTAAACTTTTTCTAATGAATTTGGATGTTTTTGTTAAATGTTCTATAATAAATTTATATACTTTTTTATATGAATTTGTGTTTGTGCGCTTGTAAAGTCCCATATTTCTGCTCTCAACATTTATGTTGTTCTAAGGGATGTGGCGCTATAAACATGGTTTCTGTACTATAGCTCCTTTCAAAATAAATTTACACATAGCGGACACCTTGAAAAGGTTTTTACTGCTACGAATCCCCCCAGTCATTTAGACGATGTCCCCATCTAGGCAACAACCAGGGCAAAAACCCGTATGCAGTGGGCATACGGGTTTTTGAGTGAACAATGAGTGAAAATGGGTAACTACATCCAAAATGACGGAAGTCATCCAAGAGAAGACTACAAAGAGTTATTATAACTCTTACTCCTGTACCTAGGAGGTTGGTCTAAAAACGACTTCAATAGTTATTTCCCCATTAATAAATCCAGACCAAACAGGATTCATCCCAAACAGACAAATAACGGATAACATAATAATCTACACTCCTACTCAGTCTTGATATCCACAAAGCCTTCGACAGCATCAGCTGGTCATACTTAGACACACTACTCCCTAGATACGGCACAAACAGTGAATTCTTACATGGTTTCAAACCCCCAAACACGCATTAAACTTCCCTGCAACAATTTTGACTTTTTCCCTCTAACCAAGGGCACCAGGCAAGGATGCCCACATTCCCTGCTCCTATTTGCCCTGGCAATAGAGCCCCTTGCCTGTGCGATTAGAAACAACACAGATATCAAAGGATACATGACATCAAAAGTATAATGAAACTATGATCATCATTCCAAATATTCTCGGGTAGAATAATGGCCACGAAAATGGTTATACTACCCAAACTTTTTTTTTTTTTTTTAGAGCCCTTTCTCTTACATTGTCCAAAAATACGTTAGATTCTCTCCAAAGAGAAATCAATAAATGAATTTGGCAAAACAAAAAAAACAAGGTTTAGCTACTCCTTAATGTTCAGGCCCCAACTAAAAGGAGGTCTAAATATCCCAAATTTATGGCTATATTATCTGTCAACCAGATTCACCCAACTAGCACAATGGATTGCCTGAAATGTGCCTTTTATTCTCCCTCATACAAGATATACCAATAGCCAGTTCTAGACTAATCCATACTCTATTTAGCGCTATCCACTGGACCATCGCTTTCAACTGGCGTTCATCTAACGTACCATGGCCTCAGGTTCTTAACCGTATGGCAAACATCAAATTATCAGAAAGAATACACCACACATTGACACCATGCATATATACCAAAAAAAAATTTACTTTATTGGAAACCTCACTACTGGTGTAATGTCCACCACTGTTATTCTACTTAAGGATATCTACAGATCCTTTCCTGCAAATGCTGTATAGACTTATAATCTAATATATGTATTTTCTCATATATGTCTTTACTTGGATATAATGTATAATCTAAATGACTCTCTCACTTGTACATCTTCTACCACTGTTAAAACCTTATCCATAATAAAAAACGTTTGTAAACAAAAAAGAAAAACAACTTCAGTTTCAGGATCACAGGGGCACTGCATCAAGCAAGGTGGATGGCAAAGGCAATATATGCACTTAAAATTGTCCTCTTCACTAAACAGTTGAATATTCCTCAACGACAATTGGAAGGAATGAAACGGGTTGCACATTTTGTCAGCCTCATATATGTTCCCTTTTGGCATGAGGCAATTGTAGGTCGATGGGCTCCAAAGAATGATTTGGATATGCTACAGCTCTTTAGCACTTATCCAGATGCAGACGTCAAAAAATGTGCCCTCACAGTTGCTAAGAGACACCTTTGGTATCTGTCAGAAACAAACGTAGGATTGGCATTTTTGTACGAAAGTATTACTCAGGCTGTTAAGGAAAATATGACTTAAAATATAGAAACCAAACATGCAAAGAAAAAGGAAGTGAAACGATTAGAGGGTAAAAACATGTTTTTTTGAAGGAAAAGACCTGAGCCATTTCATTACTAATAAAACAAAGACGTTCTTTGAATTGTTTGGGATCCACAACGTGACAGAATACAAGGGATTGCATCGTTTAAAGTTGACTAATATAACACATGTTTTGCCTATCATATTACCTATTATTCTTAATGTATAGTTTTAATAGTGTTTTACGTTTTGTGATTTCTAGTTTTCCCAATAAAAGTAATTTAACATTGAAAAATCTTATTTTTTGCCTACTTTTACAAAACAGATCAAAGTGTGCATCCGGGATATGCGCTGCAAGAAGGGGGTAGCTTCCCATCGTATGGGGTGGCCCCTAAACTGGGATCTCAAAGCATGTGCTATCTGTAAATATGTGTAGTGTGTATACTGGGGTATTTTAATTTCCTTTTTTAGCTCCTCAAATTTTTTAAGAGTATTTCCCACGTAAAGTTGTCGCAATCTCCTTATTCCCTGCTTTTCCCATTCTTTATTCCTTCCTATCGAAAGGATTTCCTGCAAATTATAGTTATTCCATATGGGGGTATATTCATTTAATTCTCTATAGTTAAATATTTTTTTAATCGCTTTCCATATCTTAGTTATAATCCTAATTGTCGGGTGCATATAAATAAAGGAGTCCGCTTCCAGTGCCTCAACTATTGTGTCATGTGTTGTCTCTGTCAACAGGATTTTCCCATTCGGGGTTCCTCCGTACAGCTCTACACACCCCAACAGTTGCTGCAATTGTGCCGCCCAGTAGTAATACTCCGGATTAGGTAATGCCACTCCCCCCTCCCCTACAGGCAGTTGCAATATACGTAAACGTATACTGGCTTGTCCCCCCTTCCATATCAGTTCCCTAAACAAACTTTCGATTTTATTAAACCATTTTTTTGCTATCCACACTGGTGAGTTATGTAATACATACATCAATTGAGGTAACCACAACATTTTTATCAGGCTACATCTACCTGCCACCGAAAGTGGCAGTCGCTTCCAGATATCGATTTTTTTCCCTAAATTTTTTTGAGAGGTACAAGATTTTTATTTATATATTGGTTGGGGTCTATTGTAATAACTATCCCTAAATACTTCAAAGTGTCTACCACTGCCAACTGAGGCATTCCTGATACTATTGTTTCCCCTGTTGGGTCTATTGGGAGCAACTCAGATTTACTCCAGTTAATCTCCAGCCCTGAAAAACTGCCAAATGTATCCACCAAGTTCATTGCCCCTACCAATGATTGTCCCGTATCTCCCAGGAACAAGAGAATATCATCCGCGTATAACGCAATTCTTTCTTCCCCTGATTTCCTCTGAAATCACAGTTATCTCACGACTTTTTCTTATGGAGATAGCCAATGGCTCCATTGCCAAGGCAAAGAGCAGAGGAGACAATGGGCATCCCTGCCTTGTTCCCCTTCCCAATATTATCCTATCTGAGAGTTTGTTATTAATTTTTAATCATCTTGCTGTGGGCCCATCATAAAGAATTTTAATCCATCCTATCAGTAGAGGTCCAAATCCATATCTCTCCAGCACTTTCCAGATATATTGCCATTCTATAGTATCAAAAGCTTTTGTCACATCCAATGACATTATAGCTCTTGCTCCCCTATTTTCTACTGGCACTTGTAAATTTAAAAAAGTCCTACTGATATTTGTGCTAGTAGATCTATTGGGGATGAACCCCGTCTGATCAGGGTGGATCAATCTCTGGATAAGCCCATTCAGCCTTGTTGCCAAAACTTTTGCCAGAATTTTTGCATCTGCGCAGAGGAGGGAGATCGGCCTGTATGCCGCCACTTCCATTGGATCCTTCCCCTCCTTGTGCAATACAATGATTGTTCCCTTTAACATTGAGGTGGGCAAGTGCCCATGTTCACTTGCCCCACCCAATGTTTTTAGCAATTCCGGGATCAGTATCTCTCCATAATATTTATATGTCTTGTGATGATCTGGGGTGATTAGATTTAAGTGGTGCATGCGATTTTCCAGAAATGTGCCACTCCAGACTTGTGTTTTAAGGGCATGGCAGCCCACTTTTATTTAAAGGAAACGAAAAAGTTCAAACAAACAGAAATCTTCCCTCGCAGGGGGTTCCACCATCACTGTATTCCAAAACAATAGCCTCCTGGCTTACTCACTGTCGGCTTCATGCTGCTTTAGTCACAGGCTACACCTGCCTGCTTCAAACGTACGCATAGACTGCTACCTGCAATCTTAGGCTCTGAGACCTCCTGTCTCTTTCTCCTGGCACTCTACCGACCTCCTGGCCAGACTTCCTGTCTGCTGGGCGGAGCCGTCTTCAAGTCTGAGCACTGACTTCTCTTCCTGGGAAGTTTATGAACCCAGCCCACAGGTGTGTAATTAGTATTTCTGCCAAAATCAGGCATATACTGCTTATATGCACCTGTGAGATGGGGTCGCATCTCCACATATCCTCCCCCCCTGTTTCGCACCGGAGGGAGAAATACAAAACCCTTCTTCCTAAAGGGGCACTCCACCCACCTCTTTTTCCGGGTATGCTTCCATGCGGACTTCTTCCTAATTTTTGGGAGCTTACATTTCTTCTTACCTCCCCCAGATCTACTCTGCCAAAACTGTAGGGGTCCTACTTTGACATCTGTCTTAACTTTACCCAGCACTTTTTGGTTTTCAGGTTCGCTGATACCTGCGTAGTTACCCCTGGCAACCGCTTTCTCAAAATTACCCAATACAAAACTACCAGGAACTCTGGTCCCATTGCTTGCTAGGACAGTGTCTGAGGAGGGACCACACACAGGGGAGCAGTTACTCTTTATGGGACCTTCCCACAGTTTCACATCGCCCCCTGTTGTCCAACACTCCATCAGCGACTGTTCTTGCACAACACTTTTTTCCAAATCAGTTTTCACCATTTCTGTTGCGGCTGGTATTTCCGATACCTTTGCCTTGTCTAACAGGGCTCCAGAGTGCTTGTCATACACAATCTTTGTATGAAGCAATCCAGCACACTGTGAGATAACTTTCCACACCAATACAAAACATTGCATTTAACAATTTAAGCGTTTGCGATTTCTGCACAGTACAGCCTGTAATATCCAGCTCCAACCAGCCGTACCCCTTGGTACCAGTTCTCCAAACACAGGAGAGGACGGCAGGATATATACTGGCTGTACACTCCATGATGCTAATATTTCATTAACCACTTTCCGACCGGCGCACGACGATGTACGTCCATTTTTTGAAGAGGGATATCTCGGTAACGGCAGCAGCTGCTGCCACAACCGAGGTATCCATCTCTTCAGGCGCCGGTCGGCTGTCCGCTAATGGTGGTCATCGCGGCGAATTTGCCGCGAGATCACCGTTATCGGCGGCGGGAGAGGTGCCCCCCCCGGAGGCGATCGGGTCCGTTCCCCTGATGTGTCTAGAGATGAGTGACGCTAAGATGGCCGCCACTCATCTCTATACCATAGGAGGACGGAAGCGACGTCAAAAACGTCACTTCCGCCCATACCTCTTAAAGAGGAATTTTCAAATGTTATTTTTTTAAATGACATTTTTTTTTTTTTTTTTTCATTGAAGTCCAAATATGAGATCTGAGGACTTTTTGACCCCAGATCTCATATTTAAGAGGACCTGTCATGCTTTTTTCTATTACAAGGAATGTTTACATTCCTTGTAATAGGAATAAAAGTGAGCCAATTATTTTTTTTTTTTAAAAAAAACAGTGTAAAAATAAATAAAATCAAGAAAAATAAATAAGAAAAACAAAAAAAAAATTTTTTAAAGCGCCCCGTCCCGACGAGCTCGTGCGCAGAAGCGAACGCATACGTGAGTAGCGCCCGCATATGAAAACGGTGGTCAAACCACACATGTGAGGTATCGCCGCGATCGGTAGAGCGAGAGCAATAATTATAGCCGTAGACCTCCTCTGTAACGCAAAATATGCAACCTGTAGAATTTTTTAAACGTCGCCTATGGAGATTTTTGAGGGTAAAAGTTTGATGCCATTCCACGAGCGGGCGCAATTTTGAAGCGTGACATGTTAGGTATCAATTTACTCGGCGTAACATTATCTTTCACAATATATAAAAAAATTGGACTAACTTTACTGTTGTCTTATTTTTTTATTCAAAAAAGTGAATTTTTTCCAAAAAAAGTGCGCTTGCAAGACCGCTGCGCAAATACGGTGTGAAAAAAAGTATTGCAACGACCGCCATTTTATTCTCTAAGGTGTTTGAAAAAAAAACAATATATAATGTTTGGGGGTTCTAAGTTTTTTTTTTCTAGCAAAAAAAACTGTTTTAAAACATGTAAACACCTAAAATCCAAAATGAGGCTGGTCTTAAAGTGGTTAAGCATGTCTGTCACAATACACATTTTCTTTTTTTATCATTGTGGACACAATTTCCGCTGTGCGTTTACACTCGCTGGGACCTTCAGTCATGAGAGGATTAGTCTCTGCAACAACCCGTGCATCTTGGCCTATAGGCTGTTCTGCAGACACCTCTCCTGGCACAGCAGCCATAGCATCCACTACTCTTTTAGCCACAAAAGCTTCTTCCAGCATTGCTATTAGTCTCTTGGCCAAATCATCCCAGTATGTATCGCTCTGTTGGGCTACATCATCCGAATGAGACCCAGACAGACCGAGAGGCTCAATAGCATCTGAAACAATGCTCGTGTCAGTTTTACACTCCTCAACATTAAACAGATCACTTTGTTTTACCCTGCATTGTGGCAACACATTTTCAACCACACCATGTTGCTGTTCCCCACCCTCATCAGCATGAGCAGATGGAGTTTCATTGCAGACCTCAAACTTTTTAAGTTTACGGCCCCTTTCACATTGGGGCGGGGAGCCGTGGTGACGGTAAAGCAGCGCTGTATTTAGCGCTGCTTTACCGTCATTTTAGCCGGTATTCGGCCGCTCGCCGTGTGGTTTTACCCCCCCGCGAGCGGCCGAAAAAGGGTTAAAGACCCCCGCAGAGCGCCGCCGTAGCGGCGCTTTGCGGCGGTATTGCCGCGGTGTCGCATTCAAATCAATGGGAAGGAGCGGTATAGGAGCGGTAAATACACCGTTCAAAAGATGCTGCTAGCAGGACTTTTTTTTACCGTCCTGTTAGCGCACCGCTCCAGTGTGAAAGCCCGCCGGCTTTCACACTGGAGTGAATGGGGCCGGATTTTTTCAGGCGGTATACAGGCGCTATTTATAGTGTGAAAGGGGCCTAACACTTGCCTCCCCACTGAACAGGGCACTGCAGCAAGGCAAGTCCTTTTTAGCACACACAGGGGATCTCCCATTTGGGGTCACTTCCACTCCCGTGTGCACAGTCACATAATCAGTCTTTCTCACCCAGTTTGCAGACTTGGAATCACAGGCATTGCTATGGGCAAATGAAAAATACATAAAGCTGCGCCAATATTAAAAAAAATTAAATTAAATTTATAAACATAGGAATCAAATAAAAACCATGATGTAACCCATCAAATAACATGTAGGAGTATACTGGTTGGTGAGAAATAATCCAAACAAAGATTGTAAGAGTCCAGTTCAGATAGGTCTTAACATCAGGAAATGAAATAACTGTATGGCCCACAGGTAGAAATTGTTCAAAAAAACACCTCGGTGACAGTTCTATGGTTTCACACTGTGACATGCGGAGAATAGTGCTTCATCCCGACCACTTATTAAATAGGAGGCTTACCAGATGGTAGTATGTTTAAGGCACTGCAAATAAGGTCTGTAGTAGTCCAGTAGGCGAGAGCTGACAGGGTCAATCCACCCGAGGGAGATCACTCAAAATGGGGAAGAGGGGAATCACCACACCATCCACTCCATTCAAAGATATCCAGCCAGATCCAACCAATTTCCTCCGATTATAAAGAAGAAAAGGGGGCCACCCATAGCGTAATACTGGTAACAAACTTATTTATTGTAAAAGGATCAAAAACACTTACATCAATGAGATGTCAAACGAGCGAAATGTGCAACACTGCCGGCCGGTCAGTGTAAACCCGTCCCCTGTTCAATGCGGTCTGCGTGGTGGCGTAGCTGCGTGCCTTCCCATACGACGTTTCGTCATAAATTACGTTTTCAATGGGGAACCGCTCTCCTCTTGAACTTCCAGTCAGCCTGTTGCTTTCTCCTGCTGTAATTTCCCATGCGGTTTACGGGTGAAATGCAAGACTCTCAGGCTTCCCTGCCCTCTTTGTAGGAACAGTGAGCCACCTCTTCATAGGAGCCCCACCATCCAGACGAAACGTCACTGGTTGCTATGGGAGACTGCATTCTCCCTGCAGAGGTTCTCCAGTAACTATAACAATCCTCTTGAGCCCACCAGCCAGGACTCTCATCAGGATCATTCCACCATTGGCCATAGGTCTCACGCCTGCCTGTGCCTTTGTTGCTACGGGCAACAACATGCATCTTTGCAGCAACAGATGCAGAGTTCCTTCAAAAAAATGTTTGTGTACTGTCTCCTTACAGATGAGACATAGCACCCAGCACTTTGCTTCACACAGCAACAGCAATACACACAGTCTCTGACACTCACGGTTTCCAGCATGCGAGGATCTGGACCAACGCCATCCGTGCCCAACGCCAATTTCTCCACCAATTGTGACGATCCGGGGTGATTAGATTCAAGTGGTGCATGCAATTTTCCAGAAACGTGCCACTCCAGACTTGTGTTTTAAGGGCATGGCAGCCCACTTTTATTTAAAGGAAATGAAAAAGTTCAAACAAACAAATCTTCCCTCGCAGGGGGTTCCACCATCACTGTATTCCAAAACAATAGCCTCCTGGCTTGCTCACTGTCAGCTTCGTGCTGCTTTAGTCACAGGCTACACCTGCCTGCTTCAAACGTACGCATAGACTGCCACCTGCAATCTTAGGCTCTGAGACCTCCTGTCTCTTTCTCCTGGCACTCTCCCGACCTCCTGGCCAGACTTCCTGTCTGCCAGGCGGAGCCGTCTCCAAGTCTGAGCACTGACTTCTCTTCCTGGGAAGTTTATGAACCCAGCCCACAGGTGTGTAATTAGTATTTCTGCCAAAATCAGGCATATACTGCTTATATGCACCTGTGAGATGGGGTCGCATCTCCACAGTCTCTATTGGCAAACCATCAGGGCCCGGCGACTTTTGGTTGGCCATTTCCGACACTGCCTGCTGTAACTCTGCAAGCTTTATCAGAGTTTCCAATAATTCTCTTTCTTCCTGTGAGATAGCTGGGATCTCTAAATTTCCCAGGAAATCCTCCATTATTCCCTCCCTTCCTTTCTTTTGGGATGTATATAATTTTTGATAGTATTCTTTGAAAACCTGTACAATCTGTAGGGGATCTGAAATCTCAACCTGTCTTGCAGATCTAATTGCCGTGATCGTAGATGATGGCGAGTTGGCCTTTACCAACTGCGCCAGCATCCTTCCCACAGTTTCTCCCTCCATAAAGGAGGCATGACGCTGAAGAAGTTTTGTCTCTTCCCTCTGTATATTTACCAATTTATACTCTTGCTGTTTAGCCTTCCAAGCCATTTTCCTCTCCGGGGACAGGTCTATTAGATATTTATTCTCCGCTGTCATTACTTCGCGCCTGATACTTTCTTCCTGGGACCTCGCCGCTTTATTATGTTTAGCTATTTGCTGAATAAAAACTCCTCTTAAAAAAGCCTTTAACGTGTCCCATACGATACGGACATTTGCAGTACCTTCATTATTATCTATAAATTCTCTCAATTTGGTAAGGATGTCACTTGAATCTTTAAATAACTCAAACTAGTGTGGATTTATTTTCCATTCCTCCTGTATTTTTTGATCCCCTAGCTTTAATGCTATCACTATTGGCGAGTGGGCCGATATCCCTCTCGGCCAATATTTTATCCCATCCATAAGCTGTAACATTCTATTGTTTCCTAGTGCCATGTCTATCCTGGATAATGTTGAATGTGTGGAGGAATAACAAGAATACTGCTGGACTCCCGGATTCCGTACCCTCCATAGGTCCACTATACCTACCTCTGTCAACAGGCGGCTTAACCTACTCCTCTCTATAGAACCTACCTCACATCTGATAGGGAACCTGTCGATCCTGCCATCCAGAACCTTATTGAAGTCCCCCACTACTATAGTTGGAACATCTTGCTTGTCTAGCATAAATTTGTTTAGTTTCAACATGACATCTATTTTGAAAGGCGGTGGGATATAGATATTCGCCACCACTATCGCTTTATTGTTAATGGAGCAAAAAAGAAAAACGCAACGACCCTGTTCATCTATGCTGGACTGCCTGCAGGAAAAATTCACCCCTGTTTTCACCAGTAAGCTTACCCCCCCTACTGTAAGAGCTATAAACTGAATGGTACTGTGTTTGACATTTTTTTTTTTCCTGAATTTGCTGGGATGTGTCTTTAGTTAGGTGTGTCTCCTGCAGGCAGACCAGCTCTGCCCCGTACTTCTCCATCATAGAGAATACCACCGCTCTCTTCCCCCCTGTACCCAGACCTCTTACATTCTATGAACCCAACCGTAATAACTTAACCTGCATCAGGGGCTCTCTCTATTATATATTTCTTACGAATGACTGGTTTAGTATCTAATTTTCCTCTGTTTTCCTCCCCGTTGTGTGTCATTAATTTAACTCGTGTTTCCCTCCATTGCTTAAAGTGGGGTTGCGGTCAAAAAAAAAGGGGCTTAAAAATCATTAAAAAAAAATAATTGGAAAAAAAAAAAATTTTTTACTCACCTCCAAATGCCTGTTGCTATGGGGTCCCTCGTAGTCTGCCACCTTCATTGCCCGGGCTAAACGTCACTTCCCCCTCGGCGCCGCACAGTCATCTGGGACCTGTCACGTGTCCCAGATGACTGAGCGTCAAATCACGGCGCACGGCGCCACTCGCGCATGCGCAGTGGGTGCCCGGCTGTGAAGCCACAGCCGGGTTCCCACATTAGGAATGCCGGCGCCGCGAGCGGCTCGTGGAACGAGGGGGGGCCTCGTTCCCCCGCATCGCTGGACCCTGGGACAGGTAAGTGTCCGATTTTTAAAAGTCAGCAGCTGCAGTATTTGTAGCTGCTGACTTTTAAAAAAAAAATAAAAATTTTCCCCAGGATGGAGCTCCGCTTTAATACATGCAAAAAAAACAGAACGTGACAATGAATATTCTTATTTTGTGTTATTTCTAACTTCCAATCTTTATATATAGTGCCTCTCTCCCGTTTCTCCATTATTCAATTTTGAAATATACTGGTGTACCCTCCCCCTTTCTATTCCCTCCCCCCTCCCTCCACCCTCCCTTCCTAGGTGTCCCCCTAGGGGGCTTACAGTGACCATTACCCACACTACTTGCACCACCATCCAACACACCCATACATTGCCTTCCATCACTTTATCACCCATTCGCTGTGCGTAATCCGCCCTCTCTCTACTCCCCTTTCCATATATAACCTAATTATATCTCCTATATCACCTTTTGTACATCATATATTGTATTTCAACCCATCTCTGGGGGGGCCCCCCCCCCCCCCCCCCCCCCCCCCCCCCCCCCCAGTCAAGACGTTTTAAATAGTTCCTTGTTTTCTTCCAACCACTTTTCCACCCCAGCCGGGGTCTCGAAAATTTGTCTGGTTCCTAGTGCAGTAACCTTGCGGGATAAAGGAGAGCATAGGAAATCTTAAATTTTTGTAGGGTTTTTTTTGTCTGGATGAACTCGGCCCGTCGTTTCTGTAGGTCCAATGAGAAGTCTGAGTAGAACGAGATTTTTGTGCCGTTATAAAGGATACTTGCCGCTTCTCTAGATTTACGCAACAGCGTAATCTTATCCTTATAGTTCAAAAATTTCATTAATAAAGTCCTGGGATAACCCCCAGCTGGAGTAGGGTACTCTGTGTTCTCTCTATGCAAAACATTGTTGAGAACGTCTCTCCCCCAAACAGCTCAACCAGCCATCCTTCTAAAAACTCGATAGGGTTAGGGCCCTCGCTTTTTTCCGGTAATCCCACCACACGAACATTATCCCTACGACTCCTGTTTTCCAATTCCTCCATCTTGAACTCTTGCCTGTGCATCTGTACTTTCATATCTTTAAGCTCTTTTATTAATGGTAATATCTCGTCTTCAATCTGGGAGACCCTCCCTTCCAGTACGGTAGTTTTCTGCTGTTTTTTTGTACATCAAGCCTGACCATGTTTATGTCCTGTTTAACCCCTTTTATTTGTTCACATAAATCTTTAAGTGATTCATTGCATGCTCTTACAGCCATTAATACGTCTGTTAACCACTTACCCACTGGGCACTTAAACCCCCTTCCTAACCAGACCAATTTTCAGCTTTCGGTGCTCTCACACTTTGAATGACAATTACTCAGTCATGCAACACTGAATTTTGTGTCCTGTTTTTCACACAAATAGAGCTTTCTTTTGGTGGTATTTAATCACCGCTGGGTTTTTTAATTTTTGCGCTATAAATCAAAATATACTGAAAATTCGGTAAAAAAAATAAATAAAAATTCTTTGTTTCTATTAAAATTTATTGGCAGAGTATTGGCAGAGTATTGCACAGTGGTGGGGGGGGGCAGAGCGTGCACACCCCCCCCTGGTGTGTGGGGGCAGAGCGTTCCACCCCCCCCCCAGCCCACAGTGTACCCCCCCCCACCCCACCCCAGGTGCCCCCCCCCCCCCCCCCCAGGGGCAGAGCAGCCTTGCCCAGCCCCCCCCCCCAGTGGTGGGGCCCCCCCCCCCACCCCCCCCCCCAGGCCCCCCAGAGTACCCCCCCCCCCCTCCCCCATTGCAGACCCCCCAGTGGCTCCCCCCCCCCCCCCCCCCAAAAATTGGCCCCCCCCTGGCCCCCCCACCCAGCCCCACCCCCCCCCCCACCCCCACCCCCCCCCCCCCCCCCCCACCCCCCCCCCCCCCCCCCAGAGTATTGCACAGTGGTGGGGGCAGAGCGTTGCACAGTGGTGGGGGCAGAGCGTTGCACAGTGGTGGGGGCAGAGCATTGCACAGTGGTTGGTGGCAGAGCATTGCACAGTGGTTGGTGGCAGAGCATTGCACAGTGGTGGCAGTGTATTGACCAGCGCTGTGGGCACTACACATCCAGCCCACAGCGCTGGTCCCATCTCTCCCCCTCTCCGCTTCTCTCCTCTCTGTACCGATCGGTTTGTGTACATGTGATCGCTCCGTCATTTGACGGAGTGATCACGTGGTAAACGGCCGTGATCCGTGATGCGCCGGGTCCTCGGCACCCGGCGGTCACGGATGTTCCCGAGTGCGTGCCCCAGGGGGCGCGCGGGAGCAAGTTTCTGGGAGGACGTCCGTAGGATAAGCCGACCGCGCTGTAGCCGTCTTTTGACTATAGCGCGGTCGGCATGTGGTTAATGTTGGCTCTTTCTCCAGTGGTGTATTGGGCCTGACTGCCCCATCTGTTATTTCTGCAATATTAAGTGTATTATGTTCAAGAGGGGCTAAGTTCTTGTTGCTCAGTCCTTTATTGGTCTGGGCCTGGGCCCGAGGGGTTGAGAGCGTAGCTTGACTTAATCCTTGGCTTCTCCTATCCACCATCCCCCCTTGCTGCGTTTTAAGTTGCTGCCCCCCTTTTTTTGTAGGAGACTGTGTGGAGGGATGTGCATACTGCTCTAGCTTCGCTGCTGCAGCTATACCTGCTTGCTGAGAAGTTTTGTCTTTAGCTGACCGAAGCTGTTGCTGCATTTTGTAAAGGTGGTTATAGGAGGTTTTAAGCAGATACCTCCTTAGGCCAAAAAAGAAAAAAGGGAGAGAGAGGGGCAAAAACAGAGAAAAATAAAACAAATTTCCTCAATTACACCCGTCTTCAGATTATCTCCTTTGGGGTACAAATTGGGGGTACTGTATCAAGCAGGCAAGTTTGGGGGGTACAATATTGTATCAGGTAAGCAAGTTAAAGCAGCTTAATCCCCGTTAAGGCTACCGTGAACTCCTGCCACCATGTACCTCCCTTGCAACCTTGTGAGCTTGCGGCTCCACTTTTGTAGTTCGAATTATACAAGGGGTCCAGTAAAACACTGCTATATTTGACTTCCAGCACACAGACCCCCGTCCAAAACAAGGGGGGGGGGAGGAAAGGGGATATAAAAGAAATATATGTCACTGTTTAAAAACGGATATCTCTGCCACAGACGGTTTCACCTTTGGCATACACAGTCTCTTAATTCACTGCCAATGATATTCATAGATACCCATATGCTGCAGCCTACAACAATACTTAAAATAATCAGTATTTCTTTCTCCAGGGAAGCAGACCTCCTCTTTATAGTAAATCACAGAGCTGCAGACCGGCCACCTGTATTTCTCTCACAGTCCATATTATATCATGTATATTTTAATATATTTTAGACAGGATATTTAGACAGGGTATTTAGAGTTCAGTTTTTGCATAGGTTTATGTTGACTCCTTTTGCTTTTAGCTACTCGCGCGTCCGGTCTTCCCAGCAGTCAAGCCCTGCACCATAGTCCGGGGGAAAAATGAACCAAACGTCCCATATATCGTTTTCACTACTTTCTGTGTTGAGGATAATGTCCAGGGGCTTTCACAGAATTTCCCCGCTCTGTATGGCTGTCTCTGGCTCTGCACTGCACCAGCTCCGGCCCCCCTTCTCCTCTCTCTCCACCAGCGTGTGACGTCACATTCGGGGATTCCCGGCCCCGTTCGGCTCCGCTCGTCTCTGTACCAGATAGCAGCTGGTCCCGCCGATGATCCTGCTTAGGCTATCATTCAGGGGGGGTCGTGCGGCTCAATCCTTCTCCGTGCCCGGATTTGTGCTGCGCTGTGAAGGGGAATCCTGCTCCAATAGTGCGCTGCTACTGCATATCAGGCTGCATATCAGTCTGCATGTCAGGCGGGGCGGACAGAGGACTGGAGATCACACAGCTGATCCCACTCAGCTCATCTCACACACTTCTTGCACGTCCGGGCATTAAATCTTTAGAAAATAAAAAAAATATTATTCGACCTGTGGACAAAGGGGTGGGGAGTAGTGGTGCTGGATAAGTCCTTCTACCATAATCGGATGATGGAATTGTTGGGGGATGGATCTACTTACAAGGGATTGACATCTGACCCAACAGAACCTTATAAAGTACAATTGAACTCACTGGTGGAGTGAGGATTTAGAACTAATGCTTTAAGACCCCTTTCACACCACGCCGCCCATAGCGTCGCCGGTAAAACACCACTATTTTTAGCAGCGTTCTACCGTCGGATTTGCGGCGCATTTCGGCCGCTAGCGGGGTGCTTTTACCCCCCGCTAGCGGCCGAGAAAGGGTTAAAACCCCCGGCAATATGTCGCAATAGCTGCATTTTTGCGGCGCATTTCGGCCGATAGCGGTGTGCTTTTACCCCCCGCTAGCGGCCGAGAAAGGGTTAAAACCCCCGGCAATATGCCGCAATAGCAGCGTTTTTCCGGCAGTATTACAGCGCTGCCCCATTGATTTCAATGGGGAGCAGCGGTGGAGGAGCGGTAAACACACTGCTCCTTCACCGCTCCAAAGAAGCTGCTGGCAGGACTTTTCCTGATGTCCTGCCAGCGCACCGCTCCAGTGTAAAAGCCCTCCATGCAGCTGTTTTAGGGCCGATTGCAGGCGCTATTTCTAACGCTATAGTGCCTGCAAAACGCCCTTGGTGTAAAAGGGGTCTAAGTCTAAAAGAAAAAAGATACCTTATACCCAGCGCTTGTAGAATCCTGGTAATTTATACATTACCTAAGATTTGCAAGAATGCACAAGTACCTCCAGCACAACCAATCATTAATGGGATTGGTTCAGTGACTGGAAGATTGGGGGAATATTTAGACAGGTTTCTTCAACCTAGTGTTAAGATCACAAGAGCATATCTTAAAGATACGTCAGATCTGTTACAATTATTGGAGAGGGTTGAACTAAACTCCACTTCTAACTCCTATCTGGTTACTGCTGATGTATGCTCATTGTATACTATTATACAACACAAGGACGCATTATTAGCATTAAATTGGGCAATTGGTAAAAGGGATGACATCCCACACATGCATAAATGCTTTTTAGGACAAGTATTGGACTAATGTATGTCACATAATTATTTCTGGTATAATGGCCAATTCTACTCACAGCAGGTTGGCGTGGCTATGGGAGCCAAGTTTGCGCCCAGCCTAGCCAACCTGTTTATGGCTGAAGGGGAAGACAGATATGTGTTCAGTACATCTAGACCCCAATTAAAATTCTACCACAGATTTATAGATGACCTCCTGTTTATTTGGGAGGGGCCTGAGGAATCTGTGGTGGAATTTTTGGGATATTTAAATACCAGATCAGTGATAGAACTGTTAATTTCTTGGATGTAACCATTGAGAAAAAATGTAATAAATTGAGTACTAGTCTACTTCGAACTGACTGATCGGAATAGTTACTTGTCCATCATAAGTGGGCACCACCCTGCTTGGATAAAAAATATCCCTAAAGCTGGCCATGCACAGTTAGAAAATCGTTCGGAAATACGTCCGCAACGCTCAATCGATCGTCTTACTAAACGTTAGTGGTTACATTTCGATTCTCGACATTCAAATTTCGAGGAAAAAAAAATCCAACATGTTGTTTTTTTTTCGGGAAAACGATTGATTTTCGAAAGATTAGTAGTGTTCTCGAACGAAAGGACTTCGAAAAATCGACAGCGCATACGCTTGTTAAAATCTAACCCCGGAAGTAATTTGAACAAGCAAGCGAACAGAAAGATCTTTCTATTTCAGGAATTTTCGTTCACAATGGCAATTCTAAATTATTATACCCATACATTGTGTGATTTTTCCAAATGCATTGTAAAAAACACATGAGGTAACACTTATTAAAGAAATTATTCTCCATATTTGCAGACCAGGCAACAAATGTCTTGAGACACAACGATATTTTGCAATAATGTGTATGTTCTGAGTCCAAACAATTGTCCCATTTGCACAGAGACATGTTGCTGTAAACACTATACTACAGTATAAACTTTACATATTTTAAAATATAGATGTCAAGTATACTTCAACTGAAGCACTCTGAATGTGTTGCAGCTGGGCATAGTAAACAATTAGCTTCTGTTCCAAATTGACTATTAAGCTGTGTTCACCAAAAAACATATAAGCAGGCTGGCTCCTATGCACAGCTGCTCAAGATATTTAGTGCATAATTGTCTTAAATCGTGCCCATAATCATCTGTATTTGTAACCTATGTTGCACCTACACCGTACATAGAGATTGTGGTTCATGCTAAGTAATTAGGGGGGGTGAGGGAAACACTGCGCTAACTCAAAAAGTGATAATAATTAAATTAATCCAAAAAATACTGTAATCAAAAGTGTACTGTGTACAGTGAATATCCTGAAAATATATGTGAAAGCAGCCAACACTATAACAAACAAAGTCAAACAAGCTAATAACCACAATGTGTAGCGCTAACAAAAAATAGAGCCAATAGACTCATAAAGTGAAAGAAAGTCCGGTGCAATATAATATAGTGAAACAGTGATAAAGTCCTTTGTTCAAAGAAAATTGATCATATGACATGGATCATCCTTGCACATGAGATGTATGTGGAGAAACTCAGCAAACACAGATTCTAATGTGTATAGACAAGTGTATAAACCCTCCATTGGTTATGGAATGCATACGCTTACCAGCGATGTTGGACCCACCTACCATGCGGCAGTGGGTCAGTAAGGCTTATGGTAACTCCTGTAGGTGACGCCCAAGGGATGAAGCTGGATTCTGGCAGCACTCCTCCAGGTCTGGGATGGACTCTCAGCTGGATATTCCGGAATCCTCCAAAACGACACACGTGTGGGGCACGACACCAGGAACGAACCAGGAAGCAGGAAACGGAAAAAGGAACTCCAATAGTGTGATACCACCACTAATTTATTGGGTATGGGGTATAAATAATGGTACAAAGAGGGGAATTCACCCAAGCAGTACATAGCATATATTGATAAAATCAAAAATAAAACAGAGTAAAAGCAGTATAAGGGTCTCAAAATCAGCAAATTACGACGCGTTTCGACCAATAGGTCTTCTACTGGGGCATCATTTGATGGCTCATACTGCTACTGGCTTTATACTGTGTTCACTAGAGAAGTTGGCGCCAAAATTTCACAAACAGGAAGTGGCCACAAAGCTTACTAACCAAGCCTCTCTGTGGTGAACCACTTCCGGGTCGGTGTAAACAATAACAAAACATGAATAGCGTTCATAATTGGAAAATATCCCTAATCCAACATAACTATATTGAAACTATATAATGTGTCAAATGCTGTGGCACTAATGGCGGGTTATAAGCCGTCCATTGGATAAGGGAAGAGGTGAGCGGCCGAGGCCAGCAGGAAATGCAGGGCTCACTTGCGCTCCACACCTCCTATCCAAACGGAGGGTGGAAGCGCATTAACCATCTCCGTCGCTCCGTAGTAGCCAGAGTGTCAAGACACCACCTACGCCAATTGGTGTATGGCGGAACGTCATCCCCAACCGGAGGGGAACGTCACTTCCGCCCGGAACGTGATGTCACTTCCGCCTCCATGCGCTCCAAGCCTCGCACCCTGCACACCTCAGCGGGCTGGAGCGCATTCACACCGCCGGCTAGGTGCTGTAACAATGGCCAATAAGACGTCATGGCAGGCGGGTCATGTGGTCTGCACTCCTATCACCCAGCAGGTCCCCATGTCAACGAACCAATAAAGGATGATGGCATAGGTGTACTTATAGGTGGAAATAGGCGTCATGAATGTGGGTCGGTGTATATGGATATTCATCCACCCCATAATAATTGGGGAACTGACATCCACACACCCGACTGCATGTCCATAGAATGAAGGGAAATGCAAAATACGCACAATAAGTGCAACAATACAATCAACAAAGAAATAAGTGTAAAATAGCAGTGATACTAAACCAACACCATCTAATTGGTATTAAACAAAGGATATGGACAAATGTACTAGAATATCCATATCTGGGGGATACCTATTAAAATATCAATACATAGGACCAAAAAGCGGTCCACCAAAATAGGATATGAAATAAGATCTGAAGCGAAAAAAAGGGGACATTAATAAAGGGGTGTGTTGTTAAGTTGATGACATTAAGCTCTATTGATAAAACTATTAATGTCCCACTCTACATTGATACCATACGGCGAGTAACATTTAAGTTCATGTATCCAGTATGTCTCAAGCTATCTATTGGGATATACCCATTCCTGTCGGTCGCCTTGAAGTAGGTCTTAAACTCCAGATGGTCATTGACAGCCATGATTTCAAGGTCCAAAAACTGGATGGCAGTAGTAGAGGCCTTGTATTCCAAAACGATCCCATGATCATTATCGTTCAAAATGGACATGAAGGCGTCCAGGGAGTTTGTCTCCTTTCCATAGGAGGAGGATGTCGTCTATGTATCTGGCCCACAGGGCCAATTCTGATCTCTCTAAAGCATAGACGACATCCTCCTCCCACTGGGCCATAAACAGATTGGCCAAGCTGGGGGCATACTTAGCCCCCATGGCCACACCCTGAGTTTGTAGGTAAAAAAGACCCTGGAACCAGAAATAATTATTCCCGGTTGCAAACTTTAATAGCTCCATGACAAAGTTGCGGTGAACAATGGGCAGTGAGGCACTTTTGGACAGAGCAAGCTCAACTGCCTCCAAACCCAAGGGATGTGGTATTGATGTATACAATGCAGATACATCTGCTGTGACCAAAAGCATGTCTGGATGGTATTCGACATTCTCCAAGATCCTGATAGTGTCACTGGTGTCCTTCAAGTAAGAAGGGACCAATTTAACCAAAGGCTGTAGGTAGAAATCGATGTATCGACCAATCCTCGAGGTCACCGAGTCAATGCCACTGACTATTGGTCGACCAGGAGGATTGGTGGTACTCTTGTGAACCTTTGGCACATAATAGATGGTCGTTCGTAAATTAAACATTCAACGTCACTTTTTGTCTTTACCTAGCAGTGATACGAGAGTTGAAACCAGTGATATTACACACTCCGGTCTCTCTAACCCATCTCTTTTTAACCCTCCCCAGCATTTCTTCACATGCTACTAATGTTTTTAAAAATCTTGTTTTAGATGATTTAGACAAACTACCCAATAAAAGGTATTACCAAGATCCCACCGTCCAAAAGGGGATTAAATCCCTTCGTGACAATAAGAATCTCATTGTCCGCCCAGCGGACAAGGGAGGTGGTATTGTTGTCCTTGACAAAACTGATTACATCAAGGAGATGACCAGACTGTTGAGCGATCGTGTCACTTATAGAATCCTTCCAAAGGATCCCACCAAGGATCTTAAGAGGGACCTGACAAGATTGATCGATGAGGGTTTCTCTCTGTCTATTCTCAACAAAAAAGAAAGGGACCACTTGGTCCCTTTGTCCCCTAGGATACCGACCATCTATTATCTGCCAAAGGTTCACAAGAGTACCACCAATCCTCCTGGTCGACCAATAGTCAGTGGCATTGACTCAGTGACCTCGAGGATTGGTCGGTACATCGATTTCTACCTACAGCCTTTGGTTAAATTGGTCCCTTCTTACTTGAAGGACACCAGTGACACTATCAGGATCTTGGAGAATGTCGAATACCATCCAGACATGCTTTTGGTCACAGCAGATGTATCTGCATTGTATACATCAATACCACATTCCTTGGGTTTGGAGGCAGTTGAGCTTGCTCTGTCCAAAAGTGCCTCACTGCCCATTGTTCACCGCAACTTTGTCATGGAGCTATTAAAGTTTGCAACCGGGAATAATTATTTCTGGTTCCAGGGTCTTTTTTTCCTACAAACTCAGGATGTGGCCATGGGGGCTAAGTATGCCCCCAGCTTGGCCAATCTGTTTATGGCCCAGTGGGAGGAGGATGTCGTCTATGCTTTAGAGAGATCAGAATTGGCCCTATGGGCCAGATACATAGACGACATCCTCCTCCTATGGAAAGGAGACAGAAACTCCCTGGACGCCTTCATGTCCATTTTGAACGATAATGATCGTGGGATCGTTTTGGAATACAAGGCCTCTACTACTGCCATCCAGTTTTTGGACCTTGAAATCATGGCTGTCAATGACCATCTGGAGTTTAAGACCTACTTCAAGGCAACCGACAGGAATGGGTATATCCCAATAGATAGCTGCCACTACGATCAGTGGTTAAAGTCAGTCCCTAGAAGCCAGTTCCTCCGCCTTCGGCGTAACTGCACTAACACCCACGATTTCATGTCACACTCCCAGATATTGAAGGATAGGTTTGTGGAGAAGGGCTACAAACTCGAAGAATTGGATTCTGAAATTCAGAAGGTCGTAGAGATTGACAGGTCGTCCCTTTTGATCGATCGACCTAAGGGTAATGTTGATGATAGATTTAGGTGGTCTTTTTTTACATCCTACTCAACCCAACACAGAGAAATTAAAAAGATCATGAGTAGGCACTGGAACGTCCTACGTAGTGACAAGATTCTAGGACCCGCCCTGCCAGACAAAGCTATGGTCACCTTTAGGGGTGCCCGTTCTATCCAGGGCGAAATAGCTCCCAATGTTTTGGATCCCCCCAGTGCCTCTTCTTTCTTTAAAGACTGCAAGGGGTATTTCCCTTGCAGGAAGTGTAGGGTGTGCAGTTACAATGTCTGTGGCAGAAGAAAATCCACAGAGTTTGTGTCTGCAGTCACGCAGTTGAGCTATAAGATGAAGCACTTTACAACTTGTGCTTCCAAATACATTGTATATCTTTTGACGTGTCCCTGCAAAAAGCAATACGTGGGGAGAACCATTAGGACCTTCTCAATAAAAGTGAACGAACATATCTCAAAAATAATAAAGGGATGTGTCAAACATACCGTTCCCCGGCACTATAGGGAGCATCATAATCGAGACCCTACTGGAACCACCTTTCAAATTATTGATAAATTTGTCCCCCATTGGCGAGGTGAAACCTGTCTCGGGGGTGTCCCGCCTTGAGACATACTGGATACATGAACTTAAATGTTACTCGCCGTATGGTATCAATGTAGACTGGGACATTAATAGTTTTATCAATAGAGCTTAATGTCATCAACTTAACAACACACCCCTTTATTAATGTCCCCTTTTTTTCGCTTCAGATCTTATCTCATATCCTATTTTGGTGGACCGCTTTTTGGTCCTATTTGGAACATATTGCCCTTCACTTATCAAATGGCTTGATGTATTTTTCCAGCATTTTTTGCTGGATGACGCCTATTTCCACCTATAAGTACACCTATGCCATCATCCTTTATTGGTTCGTTGACATGGGGACCTGCTGGGTGATAGGAGTGCAGACCACATGACCCGCCTGCCATGACATCTTATTGGCCATTGTTACAGCACCTAGCCGGCGGTGTGAATGCGCTCCAGCCCGCTGAGGTGTGCGGGGTGCGAGGCTTGGAGCGCATGGAGGCAGAAGTGACGTCACGTTCCGGGCGGAAGTGACGTTCCGCTCCGGTTGGGGATGAGGTTCCGCCCTACACCAATTGGCGTAGGTGGTGTCTTGACACTCTGGCTACTACGGAGCGACGGAGATGGTTAATGCGCTTCCACCCTCCGTTTGTATAGGAGGTGTGGAGCGCAAGTGAGCCCTGCATTTCCTGCTGGCCTCGGCCGCTCACCTCTTCCCTTATCCAATGGACGGCTTATAACCTGCCATTAGTGTCACAGCATTTGACACATTATATAGTTTCAATATAGTTATGTTGGATTAAAGATATTTTCCAATTATGAACGCTATTCATGTTTTGTTATTGTTTACACCGACCCGGAAGTGGTTCACCACAGAGAGGCTTGGTTAGTAAGCTTTAAGACCACTTCCTGTTTGTGACCACTTCCTGTTTGTGACCACTTCCTGTGAAGTGGTTCACCACAGAGAGGCTTGGTTAGTGAGCCTTGTGACCACTTCCTGTTTGTGACCACTTCCTGTTTGTGAAATTTTGCCGCCAACTTCTCTAGTGAACACAGTATAAAGCCAGTAGCAGTATGAGCCATCAAATGATGCCCCAGTAGAAGACCTATTGGTCGAAACGCGTCAGATTTGCTGATTTTGAGACCCTTATACTGCTTTTACTCTGTTTTATTTTTGATTTTTGATTTTTGATATATCAATATATGCTCTGTACTGCTTGGGTGAATTCCCCTCTTTGTACCATTATTTATACCCCATACCCAATAAATTAGTGGTGGTATCACACTATTGGAGTTCCTTTTTCCTTTTTCCGTTTCCTGCTTCCTGGTTCGTTCCTGGTGTTGTGCCCCACACGTGTGTCGTTTTGGAGGATTCCGGAATATCCAGCTGAGAGTCCATCCCAGACCTGGAGGAGTGCTGCCAGAATCCAGCTTTCATCCCTTGGGCGTCACCTACAGGAGTTACCATAAGCCTTACTGACCCACTGTCGTATGGTAGGTGGGTCCAACATCGCTGGTAAGCGTATGCATTCCATAACCATTGGAGGGTTTATACACTCGTCTATACACATTAGAATCTGTGTTTGCTGAGTTTCTCCACATACATCTCATGTGCAAGGATGATCCATGTCATATGATCAATTTTCTTTGAACAAAGGACTTTATCACTGTTTCACTATATTATATTGCACCGGACTTTCTTTCACTTTATGAGTCTATTGGCTCTATTTTTTGTTAGCGCTACACATTGTGGATATTAAGTAATTAGGGGGTGATGGGGAGGCTACTACATCCATAAGATTTTATCCTCATTTTGCCTTTAGAAATCACTTAAGTAGCTATCCATATTACTAAATAAAACAAGATAACACAGACAAGTGCACAAAACATTATTTTTTATTTTTTTGGAGTACAGAACATTGTATCCAGCAGTGTTCCAAATATAAAACTTTTTTTTTTCTTGTGTGTAAAAAATTGCACATCAGCAGTAGTAATGGTTTGTATTGCACAACAGGTGCTTTTACATGTCAAATTAAACCAAATTATAAAAAACATTACACCTTGGCCAATATATCAATGACATCATTCATCCTGTTCTGTACGACTTGGCATTGGTCGGTAATGTTCTGTAGCTGAGCCTTGCAGGCTATAAGCTCATTGATGAGCACTTGTGCGCTGGCACTCGTAAAATGGGCTTGGTCTTGTCCATAGATCACCATTTCTCCTACAAACACAAGAACATACATTATAGATCCAGGCATGCATGATTCAAAAACATTGCTGGTATTACCAACTTACCAGTGGTTGTGACATTGTCCACAAACTCCAAAATCACCTCCTGTTCTTCAGGATTCTCCCTCTGGCTGCCCTGTGTGTCATCGTTTGTTGGGTCATTTGTCTGTCACATGCTGAGCAGCTCTTCTTTTGTCTCCTGTTCCAAAGTCAAAAGAAACATCTTAGCACCCAGGGTATGTAATGGAATGCATTCAAGTGCCTAATAACATGTCTATATGTTGTTCAATCTTTTTGCAAACACTTTGTCACTGTTTTTAACCACTTCCTGACTGGGCACATAAACCCCCCTCCTATCCAGAACAATTTTCAGCTGTCAATGCTGTCGCACTTTGAATGACAATTGCATCGACTTACAACACTGTACATAAAATTAATGTGACTATTTTTTGGAACACAAATAGAGCTTGCTTTGGTGTTATATGTTCACGTGTGTGTTTTTTTGATGTAGAAAATGTAAGAAGACCGATAGGTGGCAGTGATGGGCACTGATCGTTTACACTGATAAGCAGCACTTCTATGTGGCACTGATTGACAGCAATGTTGGGCATTGATAGGTGTCAATTGTGGGCACTGTTCTCCATAAATGCGGCTTAATCGCCCCTTCCATTCCAGGACCAATGTTCTTTTAAGATAAGCCGCTGCTTGCATATTTTTTATTCTCCTCCGCTGTCAGCGTGTTTCCAAAACCAAAAATATCATCAAGCTTTTGTTTTGATCATGTGATCAGCTGACAGCTGATCACATGGTAAGGGTCCGGGACCGGTGATCACTAGAGTCTCACTGACTCTGTGATCACGGTGTGCTCCCCACACACCCAGTAGGGCAAGCACACGTAGCGTGCACAGGGGAGGGCGTCGGATGACGGCCTCCCAGGAATTGACATCAATGCTGTGGGCATCTTTCGGCCATAGCGCAGATGTCAGGTGGCTAAACATAGGTCACTGCAGGGATGTCTACACAGAGCAGGGCCTTCTTTATGTGCCACATAACAGGGAAAGTAGACAGAATGTACAGCACATAATTCTAACAACATACAATGGCACAAAAAGAAAGGGAAATGGAAACATTATATATGTATGTGTGTATATATATATATATATATATATATATATATATATATATATATATATATATATATATATATATATATATATATATATATATAATTATATACATATACTCACTTTTCTTTATCACTTTCTTGATCTTTGCCAACTGATGCCCCTCTCGCAGTTTAAGATCTGACCAACGTTTGCGTAGTTGTTCCTTTTGTCCTCCTCACTCCAAACTTCTTTTGCAGGACACGGACCACCTTCTCCATAATCATCTTTCCTGGCATTAGGCCTCGGGTAGGATCCCTTTCTCCCATCATAATCCTTTCGGATCAGGATTTTTGCCAGCTCCACCATCTCCTCAAATGACATATTTGTTGCCTTTTTTGGCTTACTAGGACTGGTAGGCTGGCTTTCCTCCCTGTCGGAGGTTCCGCTGCTGCTGCTGCTGCTGCCAACGAGCACATGTCTGTCCTCACCCATCTCTGCCATCCTCCTTATGCACACGTCAGAAGAGAGAAGGGGTGGGTCATAGATCGGAAATGTACAACAGTCCCGCCCCTGCATTATGAATAAACTGTAATGTCGCCGGAACGTTCGTGACATTGGTAATGTTCGTGGTGGTGTTGGACTTCTTGGATTATTTTGTAACTATTGTGTACTTGTGCTCATTTAAAATGTTTAAAACACTAGGCGACCGCGCTATAGCCGAAAGACGCCAAAAGCAAAAGACAATTGCCGGGAGGGCGTCCCAGGACGTCCTCTGGTTTCACGGCCAATCAACGATCGTGCGAATTGGCCAATCACATCAGATATTAAGCACTCGATCGGATTGGACAATGAAGCGACAGATGAGCTCATCTCTCATCGCCTGCTCTGGCCGGAACACACAGAGACAGCGTGTTAGGAAGGAGAGAGAGCTGCTGCAGCGTGAATGTAAGTTAAAAAACAAAAACAAAAGTGCACACAGTTTTTAGATGTGTTATCTGTCCTAAGTTTTATCGGTGCTCTCTTTTTTCGGTGCTCTCTTTTTTCGGTGCTCTCTTTTTTCGGTGCTCTCTTTTATCTGTGCCCTCTGTTATCTGTGCCCTCTGTTATCTGTGCCCTCTGTTATCTGTGCCCTCTGTTATCTGTGCCCTCTTATCTCTGCCCTGTTATCTCTGCCCTCTGTTATCTCTGCCCTCTGTTATCTCTGCCCTCTGTTATCTCTGCCCTCTGTTATCTCTGCCCTCTGTTATCTCTGCCCTCTGTTATCTCTGCCCTCTGTTATCTCTGCCCTCTGTTATCTCTGCCCTCTGTTAAGCTATGAATACCCCAACAAGATTAACCAATATTGACCACATGATGTACATTTGTGTTGCCTGAATATACATATTGTTTGACTTAGCATTCTGTCATATAGTGTTTTTGTGTTATGTTGATAGATTTCATGACTAATGTCAGGGTTTTACATTTACCTACAGCAATGGCATCCACATTTACATCACCAAATTTCCTACCCCACTTTATTGACATGTACCGGGAAAATACATGCCTCTGGAATGTGACATCAAAGGAGTATTCGAATAGACAGTTGCGAGATGAGGCATACCAGAAATTAGCAGAATTATTGCAAACAATAACACCACGTGCTTCTGTGCTAGATGTCAAAGGCAAGATTGCTAATCTTCGCACTGTGTTTAAGAAAGAATATCGAAAAATTGAAGAATCTAAAAAGTCTGGTGCTGGTGCTGACCATGTCTATGTACCTCGATTGTGGTATTTTGAGAGCCTCCGGTTTCTCTCGTGTCTGGAGACCCCGAAAAGTAATCGCTGCTCCTTTAACCCTAGTTCCCCTGAGTCACCCATATCCCCGGAACTATTTGATCAGGAAGCTAACATTAATGCACAGGTAAAAATCTTTATTACATTATATCTTTAGCAATGATACATGTGTCGTGTGCGCATAGACATTTGTGCTACTTCAAATTAATTGTAAGAATATATTGAGCAGGAAACAGGCCACTATACATTGTTTTGCCAGGAAACAGCCCCTCTTCCCAAAAAATATTCCATATAACTCTCCTTATTTTGGCGAGCTGAAGCTGTTGGCAAACGTGGCCGTTCAGGTGCTAGGTTTGCCAGTGCACCGCTCTCTGATCTCCATTCGCCAAGGATTAGGGTTCCGGTCAATAGGTCTTCTCTGTCAGTGGAAGATGAAGGCATGTAGTTGATGGTTTGCCGACGCAGGAAGTTGTGCAGCGCACAACAGCATTCCACTATCGCATCAATTTTGTGCAAACTCAAATTGATGGCTGTATGAAATATGCGGAACCTATTTGACATTATGCCAAACGCATTTTCCACCACACGCCTGGCTCTGGAGTCTCAGTAGTTATATATTTTTTGTTCTGGGGTTAGGTTCCGCATAGGGTATGGCTTTACAATATTATCCAGCAGCGGGAATGCTTCATCCACAACAAAAACTAATTTTAACCCATCCACATTCTCTTCTTCAGGTGGTAAATTTAATTCTCCACTTGCAAGACGTCTTCTGAATTCTGTTTTGTCAAAAACTCCACCATCGGAACTCCGGCCATTCCTTCCAATGTCCAAATAGATAAACTCATATTTGGCATTGCAAATTGCCAGAAGTATGATGCTGAAGTAGCCTTTATAATTATAAAAAAAAGAACCTGAGTGTGCTGGCAGCGTAATCCTGATATGTTTACCGTCAATGGCTCCACCACAATTAGGAAAGTTCCACATATCCATAAAATCTTTTGCTATTCCATGCCAATCCTCAGGGCAAGTTGGAAACTAAAAACACAAAAAAAACAGTTAAGTGATAGAATTAATCATGTGTCGTTTATGCGTTCATCATCATTTTCTATTCCCCTAGGAACATAATACTGGTGAAACATCACAAACACAAGAGGCCAGACCACCCCAACGTGGCAAAAAGAGAAAAGCTGAGTACGATACCAAAATGTTTCTCAAGGAAGCATCTCAAGCACTTAGTAAAGAAGCAGATGACTGCGATATCTTTGGAAATCTGGTAGCTGCAAGACTTTGCATGATGTGTCCCCAGCAACGGCAAATTATTGAGCCTTTAATGTACCAGCTCCTAACCATTGGACAGATGAAGCAAGCTACATTTACCACACATATTTGCAGTTATTAATTCTCCTGCATCTCAGCATGGAAGTAACTGGCCTGTGCAAAACGCAAACCGATCATTGGCGGAACCAACATGGCAACGACATATGCACACCCCTTCACCATCTGACAACATTTGGCAAACTAATATGTATATGCCCTCCCAAACTCATCCTGAACCCACATGGCAATGCACTACCTACTCCCAATCACAACCCCAAACATGGCAACGCAATGTTAACATGCCCTCCCACTCCCAGACAGACAACACATGGCAAAGAAGAATGCCAGGACAGGAACCAGAAAATAGTTCCATGACAATGGATCCAAATTTCACCAACCTATAGTTTGATGTGTGATGTATCATTTAGTATGCACAATTAAACATTTGAGGTTTTCTTTTCTGTAAAGTTTATGTTTACAATTAATAAATATTTTTTTTTTGAAAAATTAAACTACCTTCAAATACTCTTTTTTAAGACACTAGTGATAGCCTTGCATGTTTCTGGAATAATCTGGCCCAATGCCTGTGCTGATATCCCTGTTGTGAACTTAAGATCTTCAAGTGTTCTTCCTGTTGCTAGGAAGCGCAAGGTTGCTATAAGTCTCTGCTCTGGGCTGATCGCTTTCCTCATTAAGGAATCTGTCTTCTGTATGTGAGGACCAACTTGTTGAAGTAGAATGTTGAAAGCTTCTTCCGACATTCTTAGATAGTTACGGTAGTCGTCAGGATAACTTTGGCGCAAGTTGGTTAGCAAGGGCATATGGGATAATTTCTCTCTCCCTAGAAGCCAATCCTTACTCCAACATCTTGCTTTTCTTTGCTTCGTTTTGGTTGCCTCTATCTAATGCCATTATTGCCAGCATAGCAATTGCTAGCTTTCTCTTCCTCTGAGCATCCATAGCTGGACCACAAGCCACGACTATTCCGACACTACTAGAACGACACCTCGTGCACGGCAACGATCTCTGACGTGTTTCCGTGGGAGGACACTACTATTACGATGGAACGATCTCTGACAATCTTTGTTACATCACTTCCACTGCTTATATAATCAATCAAGGAAAATTGTACTATATATGTTGTTACCGATCGATAATATGTCGAATATTGTTCGGCATCTATTGATACGATGTTGGCGTTCTCGCATGCACGTTCGAAAATTTTCAATTTTTCAAACGTTTTTTCCGAACGATTTTCTAACCGTGTATGGCCAGCTTTAGGCACAAATGTTCAGGGTATGACTAAATTGTACTGAACAAGAGGATTATTTTAAACAAGCTGATATCCTTAAAAGAAAAGGTTTTCTAGGGAAAATACTATAAATCAAATTATCCAAGAGGTAGCAAGTGTACCTAGGGAACAATGCTTTAAGAAAAAAGATGAAATCCAAATATCTAGGGACCAACACCAATGGGGATTTATTTCAAATTTCCACTACCAATACAAAGAAATTGAATCCATTTATAAGAAACACTGGCATATTTAATGCCATGATAGGCATTTGGGAGGGATCTTACCGGACCAACCGAGGTGTGTATATGTATGAGGGCACCGAACTTTGGTGACCACCCGGTCACAAATCTATTAAAATTGATTTAAAAGGCTTATTCTGATGCAGGAAATGCATACGTTGTAGAGCTGTTAGAGTAAGCAATAGGGGCATGACAAAGATCACGAACATTGATCAGGAAATATTTGAGATTAATGAGTTTATCACATGTAATTCCTTATATGTTGTATATTTATTATGGTGACCCTGTCATTTATTTCATGTGGGGAAAACAAAGACTCCTGAAGGTACGGGTCGCAGAACATCTAGCCAATATAAGAAAAGGCTTTAAACCGCATAGTGTGTCCCTACACTTCAAAGATAAGCATAACCAAGACCCCACTTTACTACAGTTCTGTGGGATAGACTGTGTGTTCCCTGCTTTGAGAGGTTCTAATAGGGTACGAGATCTTTCCCAGAGAGAAACTCGTTGGATCTTCCTGTTTAAAATTTCTTTTTCCCAGAGGCTTAAACGTTGAGGTAGACCTCAACTGCTTCATCAATAATTTTTATTTATAAAAATATAGGGGTGATCTAGTTTAATGGTTCATTTAAATTACTCTGTGTGATGTAGACCTGCTTTTTAAAAAAAAAAAAAGTCTTGTACATATTAAGGTTTATGCAGATATTTACACCTTATGCTGGATTATTTTAGTTATTGTATCAGTAGTGCATCGCGTATATATATGAGGGAGATGTGGGGACTTACTGTAGCAGCCTATCAGTGGATGCTTGCGGTCTAACATGTCACCCCATTTTTCAGATATTGTATATGCGCTACCACTATTGAAATTCTATCAGGATAGTTAGTTTAATAGGATTAATATCAGCCATTCGTCTAAATTTTTGTTTAATTTTTATGTTTTTTAACGTGATAATTTTTAAATTTTTCACTAGGATATATTCCCTATTTTAATCCTCTTTTGATTTAATATATTTTGATGGATTATTTCTTTTTTGTGATCGCTGAAATAATTCAGGTGATCATAGAGAAATCAGTATAATTACTTGAAAAACAGGATGCAGGTTGCAGGATGCAGTCTTAAATATATTGAAGTAATCTTTGCAGCTTGCGATATTCCCACTTGATAATGCTACATTTACTGCTGAGGATCTATTGAAAGACTGGGATATTGTGAGCACGGGGACACGAGGTGAGCAAATGCGCCATCTAGTTACTTCCGCCAGCAATTCAATGATAGGGTATAAGAGGGTTGATTGCCGACGGAGACTGCGACGCAGGGGGAGGAGCCTGGTGCCGGCGGAGGTACAGGCCGCATGGACCTCCGGCGTGAGGAGAGAGCTGGGAAGGGCTATGCGGAGGTGAGAGCCGCCTGGCAACTGCCTGATCCCTCTGGAGAGGCCCCCCGGGTGCTCCCTTTTGGCCTGATGCCCCATGTGGACTGTCCAGAACAACCGGACCAGAGGGGAAGGAGACCGGCATTCTGAGCATTAGACGCCGGACGGCGTCAAGGTGACAGAGCTCCGTCATACAGACCGCCACGGAAAGGGAAGAAGAGAGCCACCCCAGACCCTAGAGACCTGAGCCCGAAGCCTGCACTCACGTCGAGACTCTATCCTACATAAAATCTCACCTCGCAAGCAGCGCGTTCTCTGGCAGCAGGTAATACAGAGGAATCCACTGTCTCTACGGCTTCCGGATACACAGCACCTGCTCAGCCAAACAGGTACTGGGAGGGGATCTTAGAAGGGCATCCCTCTCTCAGGTATGAACTATTTTTTTTTTTATTTCTCCCTCTCTTTTGGATGTATTGTGGAAAAATAATTTCTATTCTGAAAATTTACTGTATGCGTTTTCCACATGCTGAAGTGTTCTGAAGTATCCTGAATATATTATAGAGTATGGAACTGACATTACCATAAGGATGCTGATATGCTGACTAATAAACGGTTATCAGGTGAAGGAAGATGAACTATACATATAAAGATTAATGTTCACCTAAAAGTGGAAACGGTTTGAAAAGATATAGAGAGCAGTTGGAGAATATAAGTCAAGCCGTAAAGTGCGCAGAGAATTAAGCACCTTAAGTAGACACGCGTATACTAGCGATAAAACAATAACGGGAAATAAATCAATCAATTAAAATATCCGGAGCTGGTCCTGCAGGGAGATGGAAGGGTGAAGATCAGAATATAAAGAAGCACTTAAACTCTCTCTGTTCTATGCATTATATCTCTCCCATTTCTACGAGACATGGTTCTTTTCCTTTTTCAGGTCTTTGGGTAAGATATTGGACGTATGGTCTGGAAGGCTCTTTTTTCTTTTTCAATAAGCACCCATATCATTTGAAAAACTTCCCCCGAATAATTGTATATATGTCCAGGGGTTGTGCTTAATGGTGTGCAGGACAAATCACTCAATCCCCAGGGTATAAATTGCAACAAACACACATAATAAGTAGGCCCCTGGGATATAAAGTGAAAAGAGGTGACCTTTACCCCTCATTTTTCCTCTTATATTTTTACCGGTAATATTCCTCAGGCTGAAAGGCGAAATATTAGATAAAATACGAGGGGCCCGAGGATTTACCTAAGGTACATATACAGCCAGTTTTTTGAGAATACATACAAAATGACCAAATATCCAGGACTTACGATGATACTTCCCTGATCGGTGGGCTACAAGGCCTCTCCCCTACCTCTGCCATGGGGGTGTAGGGGACAGCTGCAGGGGCCAAGTCCGAAAGACAGGAAACACCACATCTTTAAGAGATAGAATGAAGAAAGGTTCATAGCCAACGCCGAGGCTGTCTGCTCAGATGATATCAAGACCCGAGATACCAGCACCAGGGCTCTTTAATTATTACCATTAATCGCATTTGACAGAAAGAAGAAGCAGGACAACAGGCCCCCTCGTATGGTGGGTAAAGGATAAAAATAAATTTCCTTATTTTTGCCTGTGTACAATCCCTAAGTCTACGCGAGAAATTATCAGATTTAAGGGTTCAAGTTGCTAAACATGAAGGGGAGGTCACAGAGGGGTACTGAATCTAAGACCCCTAAAGAAAGTTTGAACACCAGCACTATACAAAAATATCTTAAAGACATCAGTCTTAAAAGCCCTGAGATGGAAAAGAAGCAGCAGGGGGCGAAGGAAAAAAAGAGAGAGCAGGAAAAACAAAGAGCAGAGCAGGCTGAAATATCCAGGCTAGAACTGGACCAGGAAAAGGCTGGGGATGCAGGTACCACTTCATTCCAGAGAGATATCACACAAATCCCAACAAGAACGGAAATGGCTGAGATGTTTTCCAAACTAGAAAACTCAATCAAAACGGAAATTTCCAATATCAGAGGGGACATGGGAGTTTTGTTAAAAAGAGTGGAGACAGTGGAAGAATTAACAACAATACAAGCAAAAGGAAATATGGAACTCAGAACGCAGATGGAAAAATTGCAAATTAGTCAAAGAGATATGATTTACAAAATGGAATATATGGAGGACCAGAGCAGAAGACAGAATTTAAGGATCAGGTCTCTTCCTGAACAAAGGGGGGAAGACCTCAAAGTGAAAATGGAAAGCATTTTTAAACCACTATTAGGAATGGGTGAGGACACTGAGTTAAAAATCGATCGGGTCCATCACATTAGGAAACCCGCTGGACTGAGAGGAAGTCCCCAGAGACGTGCTCATCAGGTTCCATTCCTATGATGAAAAATCCCAAATCTGGAGTAAACTTAGAGGAAACCGTCTCAAATTTGAGACCACTGAATTACAGGTTTTTTCCGATCTCTCAGCAGGAACTCTGGCAAGGAGAAGACAGATGAGGCCCTTATTGGACAGCCTAAGGTCCTTAAATATAAAATACAGTTGGGGATTCCCCGCAGCCCTGATTGTTATTAATGCAGGGAGAACATTCCGTTTTGAAGTTCATGGAAGAGATGCAGAATTTTTGTCAAGAGTTGGGGATCCCTATCCCCAGAATTCCTATTACCCGGAACTAAAATAATAAACCCCGGTGTGGAGGTGGGGGGGAGATGGGGAAAGACGTTTAAAAATGTTTTTTCTCTCTCTCTCCCTCTCGCCCCCTCTCCTTATTCCTTCTCCCTTATATACAGGGAGTGAGTTAAACGATGGTGGACGGTGGCATGGGGGTGGATGGTGGCTGGGGGATGCTTGGGGGGGATCAACATGGGCCTGGTGGACTCCCCCTCCCCCCATTTGGGGCGGGGGAGGGGGGAGACTCTACCATAGACCGCCGGATTCAGAGCTCCACTCTGGAGGCGCAGTAGACAGGAGGGATCTCTAAGGGATGCCTCGCTGTATACAAAGGGTCGAAACTCGACCAGAGGATAGGGGAAGGGTTAAGGGGGGTAAGGATTTCTGTTGGGGGGAGGGGGGGAGGGGGGTGTAAGGATTTTGGTTGGGGGGAGAGGGGAGGAGGGGGTAGGGAAGGCGGGTTCAAGGCTGTCCCTGCCTTGCAAGAACGAATAGGCTGGATCGGATGGACTAAGTCCTGTCAAATCAATGCTCTACATTACGGAACATGGCTGGCAGAGACTTGAAGCTAATCACATATAATGTGAAGGGGCTCAATTTACAGGTTAAGAGGTTCAAGATACTGAAGGAATTACAGTTATACCAGGTAGAGGTAGTCTTTATTCAGGAGACGCACATATCCCAAGAAAGTAATATTAGAATTACTTCCCATGAGTACCCGTTGTGGTTCCATGGAGATTCCCCAACTAGAGGGGCTAAGGGGGTGGCTATTGGGTTTGCGAGAAGCATTAAATTTGTATACATGGATAGGCTGGTAGACCCCGAAGGCAGGTTTTTATTCTTAAAGGGCAAAATAGGCGAAAATATTCTAACACTGGCAAATATATACAGTCCTAATAAAAACCCGACTGGGTTCTTATCACAGGTACTGGGCCGCTTAGCGAATTTTCGCTCCGGCGAAGTCATTTTAGCTGGGGACCTAAACTTTGATTGGGACCCCAAGATGGATTCTACATCAAGGGCCCGGACCCTTAGCACCTGTCAGTTAAAAAAGATAAAACAAAAACTCAGGAAAGACCAGCTAATAGATGTTTGGAGGATGCAGCACCCGGATTCCATGGACTACACTTTTTTTTTCCCCAGTACATGGGACACATTCCCGTCTAGACTATTTTTTTGTCGAACACAAATTTTTGGACCAGGTAGTAGTGTCTCAGATTGAGATAATGACCCTATCGGATCACGCCCCCTTATCTATGTCTATTAGACTCCCTGGAATTCAAAAGCGTCCAAGCGCATGGTGCCTCAATGACGGCCTACTAGCAGAAGCCGCCACTGAGGAAATTATAAGAAGGGAAATTCTATCCTTTTTTGAAATAAACGATACCGGGGAGATATCACCAGCATCCCTGTGGGAACCACACAAAGCATATATAAGGGGGATTCTTATGTCAATCGGAGCGGGGGAAAAAAAAATAAAAAGGGAGCTTAGAGCGAAGCTGATAGAAGAAATTCATAACCTTGAACAAGAACATAGGGACGAAAAAACGCGAAGACAAGATACCCTTCACAGATTATTAAATAAAAGAGAAGAATTAAAAACGGGTATAGATCTAGATGCAAGGAAATGGTTCCACAAACTAGAAAGTGACCGCCATAAATGGGGGAATAAAAGTAGCAAATATCTAGCAAAAATGCTTAAAAGTAAAAGAGAAATTAATTATATTGATAAAATACAAAATAAAGCGGGGTTAATGGTAAATGTAACTAAAGATATAGCTAATGAGTTTAAAATCTATTATGAATCCCTTTATGATGTGAAAACAAAAGGTCAGACCACACAAGCTCTGAGGATTCCCGAAATTTTGTTAGGGACAGTTCTGTCCCCTCTCTAACACCGGAAGACAGCTCCAATATGGACAGGCCTATAACTGAACAGGAAATATTTGAAGCTTTGAAGAGTTCCCCTGCTGGCAAGAGTCCGGGACCTGATGGATTCTTGTTGTCTTATTTTAAGAGATACGGAGATATCTTGGTTACCAGACTTTGCCAGTATTGGAATCAGGGGGGGAGTGTGCAATGGGTAAAGAAGCTTTGATGGCATCAATAACATTGATTCTGAAGGAAGGGAAGGACAAAACGCTGTGCTCGAGCTACCGTCCTATAGCTCTACTAAATGTGGACACCAAGCTCTTCGCGAAAGTATTGGCTAATAGAATTAAGATAAAGATGCCCGAGCTGGTCCATCCTGATCAGGCTGGATTCGTTGCAGGAAGAGAGGGAAGGGACAATGGGATAAGGGCCCTTTTGTTAATGCAGGCGAGCAGGAGGAGCGGTGTCCCCAGTCTATTCCTGTCGATGGATGCCGAGAAGGCATTCGACAGGATAGACTGGGGACATATGTTTACAACACTTGAGGTTATGGGGGTGGGACCAAGAATGAGGAGTTGGATAAGGATCCTATATGATTTCCCCCAGGCGAAGGTTAAGGTGAACGGTGTACTTTCACCCGCCTTCGTCATGAAGAACGGTACACGTCAGGGCTGCCCTCTGTCCCCTCTTTTGTTTGTGCTATCACTAGAACCCTTACTTTCTACCATACGGAACATGCCCGACATAAGTGGGATTAAGGTGGGAGGTGAAGTACACAAGCTAGCCGCATTTGCCGATGACGTACTTTTTTTTTTAACCAACCCCCGGATCACCTTACCTAATCTACTTAAAGTTCTAAAGACATACGGCCATGTGTCAAATTTTAAAATTAACCTTACCAAATCGGAGATTCTGAATATCAATTTAAGACAGGTGGAAGTAGCCCAACTAATAAAAGAATTCCAATTTCCATGGAGGGAGAATATTAAATATCTAGGGGTAAGACTTGCAGCTACATTAAGAAAGACATATTTGATAAATTATATTCCCTTGCTGGACCAGATCAAAAATGAAACATAAAAGTTGACAATGAACTCGTTGTCATGGCTGGGGAAAATTAATGCAGTGAAAATGATCATTGCCCCAAAAATAAATTATAAGTTCCAAATGCTTCCACTAGCAGTCCCCAAGGTCTATTTCAGGATCTTAAAAAGCATTGTTTCTAAATTGATTTGGTCCAACAAGAAGCCGCGTATAGCAGCAGAAATCCTGACAAGGGAAAAGAAATTGGGGGGGCTTGCCCTGCCCGACTTTGAAAAATACTTTGGCGCCATTGCTCTTTCACGAGTCACGGAATGGACAAAAGAGGGGGAAAAAAAGAGATGGTTAAATTTAGAAAATACACTTAGCAATACTCACCTGGGTCACGTTATATGGAATCCACCAAAATTTAGGACAATAGGAGTAGAAATACATGAAATCACTTGGGTTACACTGAAAGCGTGGGATAATTTGTTTAGAAACAATAGCTGGGATTACAATTCCCCGCTGATATATTTAAAAAATAATAATTATTTTGAGCCAGGAAGGAGTAAACTTTGGGGGAATTGGATCAAAAAAGAAGATGCACGTTTAAGGGATATCACTAAATATGGGAAAATAAGCACTTTTTATGAATTAAGTCAAGCGAGGGATTTACTATCGATTGACACCTGGAGGTACGCCCAATTGAAGCATTTCGTAGAGAGACTACCCCAACCAATCAGATGGGGGGAAGACTATACTGAAATGGAGAGAATATGTATGCGTTCATCAACTTAAAATAATATTTCACGCATATATAAAATCTTAATACGAGAAGGCGTCGTGGGGGCCCCCCCGGGTGTCAAAAGATGGGAAGATGAATTAGGAATCCCCTGTAACAAAAATAGATGTGATAAGATATTTAAGTTAATGCACGGAGCAGCGTTAGATATTAAAACCATAGAAGTTAATTACAAATGTATTTCGGGTTGGTATATAACCCCAGTTAAGATGAGCAAATATCAAAAGGACAAAACTCCCGAATGTTGGAGAGGCTGCGGGGATACTGGCACGATGGCACATATATGGTGGAATTGTCCCATCATTAAAAAATTTTGGAAACAAATCCTAGATTTAATTAAAATTATTACAAACCAAAATATACCTGAAGAACCATGGGTGGTATTGTTCCATGGGAATGATATTCCCCTGAGGCATTATCGAGGTTCCTTGGTCCCCACTCTCTTAGATGAGGCAAAAAAATGAATCCCAAAAAAATGGATGGAAACAGAGAGCCCGCAAATAAGAGAGTGGATAGCCCGAGTGAATATACAACAAAGATTGGAAAAAACAGAACCAAATGGGGCAGAGGAAACTAGAGAAGAGGAAGGTGAGGGAAGGTGGTATTGTTGGAGCAAATTTAAAAAATCATGGTGATATTATGAAGAGATAACCAGATAAGGAGAGACACCCCTTAGCATGTGTCTGCGTTTTGTCCCTAGCGGATAAAAAGGGAAAGACTGCCAGAAGATATAGGACTAATCCAATCCAGTTAGGCGAGATCTGTAAGGAACAACTTAGAAGGCAGGGAGGGGTGGGAGGGATCCCAGGAATTATATTGTGTATATTGGGATGAGGCTTTTATGTCTGATCCTCTTTTGTTTTCATGTTGTTTGTGTAAAATTTTTTGAAATAAATAAAGATTTAAAAAAAAAAAAAAGAGGGTTGATTGCCGTGCTATACAGCCAATCCCATGATTAAGTTGGTATGACGAAACATGTCGGGCGTGGCTGTAAGACAATCACGTGTAACTTGTGACGCTGCACACTGAGCTAGGAGGTGAAGATCTGTTCCGAGCCTGAGGGGCGAGTGAGAGTGTATCTTGAGTCTGCACACCTTGGGTCTGCCGTGACCACTTTACACCGCTGCTTTTACCTGTTTGAAGAGCTGCTGTGATTTCACTTTTGCTTATATTGAATTTATTTGATGTGAGTGCAATGTTTGAAGATTCTTGAGTGTTTTAATTAAACTGGTTTTACGTTATCACACTTTTTGGAGCACTTTGTTATTTACATGTAGAGAGATCCTGATTGATGTTCACGGTTGGTTACTGGAGTTCACTTAACCCCTTTGTGTGTGGTTGAAAGCGTTTAAGCCAAGCACGAGAGTGTAAGGCATTGAAAGCTGGTGAGTGCGTTTTTTGAGGGGAGCGGAGTCACTTTCACATACTGGTGTGGAGAAAGAAATGAGAAGACACTATACAAGTTTTAACAGTGGAAGAATGAGTTTGACTCTTTATTATAGATCATTAGTTATTTTATTGTCACACTTGTCACTGGGTGTTGAATATTTATTGATGCATATTTGTTAATATATACGTATGTTTTACTTATAATTGGATTCTAGCGCCACTATTTTTATCTCATTTTCGCTAGATGTTTAAATATTTTTCACACTTCTCATACTATTGGCTCTGTACCAAAATACAATGAAAATAAAACCACCCAAATGAATTTGAGGTGCAGACTTTCATCTTTGATTCAAGGGGTTGAACATAAATATCAAGTACAAATTTTAGGAACTGCAAACATTTTTATACACAGTCCCCCCATTTTCAGGGGCTCAAATGTAATTGGACAAATGAAAATAATCATAAATAAATAAAATTGTAATTAATATTTTGTTGAGAATCCTTTTACTGGCAATGACTGCCCAAAGTCTAGAACCCATGGACATTACCATATCCTTTCTGATGCTTTGCCAGGCTTTAACTGCAGCTGTCTTCAGTTGTTTTATGTTTGTGGGTCTTTCTGCCTTTGGTTTGCCTTCAGCAAGTGAAATGCATGCTCAATTGGGTTGAGATCAGGTGATTGACTCAGACATTTCTGGATATTTTACTTCAAAAGCTCCTGTTGTTGTTTTTGCAGTGTGTTTTGGATCATTGTCCATCTGTACCGTGAAACGCTATCCAATCAACTTTGCTGCATTTGGCTGAATCTGGGCAGACAGTATACCTCTAAAACACTGCAGAATTCATCCGGCTGCTTCTGTCATATCAATAAACACCAACACTTTTTTCTTCCCGTCATTAAAGTGGGATTCCACCCTAAAGTGTAACTTCCGCTTTTCGGAACACTCCCCCCCTCCGGTGTCACATTTGGCACCTTTCAGGGGGAGGGGGGTGCAGATACCTGTCTAAGACAGGTATCTGCACCCACTTCCGGGCATAAACTCCCACGGGAGTTTACGCAACTTCCTGTCCCGGCGCGCTGTCTGCTTGGACACGCACGTGTCCCGGCAGACAGCGCTGACGATTCTCATTGCGCTGTGCGACTCGCGCATGTGCAGTAGGGAACCGGGAAGTGAAGCCGCTAAGGCAACACTTCCTGATTCCCTCACCGAGAATGGTGCCGGCAGCAGCAGAGAGCCGATCGATTGATCGGCCTATGCTTCCGACATCGCTGGAACCTGTGACAGGTAAGTATCTATTTTTTAAAAGTCAGCAGCTGCAGTATTTGTAGCTGCTGGCTTTTAAAAAAAAAAATTTCAGGTACAGTCCCGCTTTAATCTTAGTTTCATCCGTCCAAAGAATGTTTGGATGGATCTGGCATTTTTAGATGTTTTTTGGCAATGTCTAATCTAATTTTTCAATTCTTCAGGCTTATGAATGGTTTTCACCATGTGAACCCTCTGCATTTGCTTTTGTGAAGTTTTCTCTTGATTGTAGTCTTTGACATTGATACGCCCACCTCCTCTGGAGTGTCCTTCACTTGTCTGGATGTTGTGAATGTTTTTTTCTTTACCATACATTTTCCTGCGATCATCCTCTACTGTTGTCTTCCGTGGATGTCCAGGCCTTTTTATGTTGCTGAGCTCGCCAGTGCATTCTTCTTTCCTCAGAATGTACGAAACTGTTGATTGGGCCACTCCCTAATGTTGCCGCTATCTCTCCGATGGATTTGTTTTGTTTTTGAAGACTTACAATGGCCTGTTTCACTTGCATAGAGAGCTCCTTTTGAACGCATAATGTAGGTTCACAGTAATAAATTCCATATTCAGATACCACACTTGGAATCAACTTTAGACCTTGTACCTGCTTGATTAATGAAGAAATAATGAGTGGCCAACACGTGGCCATGAAACGGCTTTTGATTCAATTGTCCAATTACTTTTGGTCCCTTGAAAACAGGGGATGACTATTCTTAAGAGCTGTAATTCCTAAACCCTCAAAATAAACCTGTGTGTGTGCACTTTTAGCCCATATCCATTATATAACTATAGCTTGAATATGTTTTGGTAAATACCTGAAAAAACAAAAATTGTGCCTGTGTTCAAATATATATGGCCCTAACTGTATATGTGAGAAAATTATGTAAGAAGGCTGTCCGGAGGTCCTGGGTGAGCTTCCTCATTCCGTTGTGGTGTTATGTGTGCGTTCCTGTGTTTCACTTCCAGGAGCATGACAGTCATTGCATGCGGGGTGCTGTAACCCATGGCCATGAATGGAGGGTAATGGGGAACAATGATCAATTCTTTGTGGGTGGGGGTGCTGATCAGCATATTCATCAGTCAGCACTTTGTTAGGTCTGTTTGCATGTCTCCCTGCAAGCTTTGGGGGGTTACTGAGGGCAATACCAAGAAAGGGGGGGCTGGTTGGTGGGTTAGCTCCACAGCATGTCAGTGGGTCTGCCATAGCAGGTTTGTCATAGGGGTTCTGCCTTAGCAGGTTGGTAATAGCGGTTCTCTCATAGAGTTTCATTTATAGCGGTTCTGTGATAGCAGGTTTTCAGTCATAGCACTTTCTGCCACAGTGTGTTTCTGCCACAGTGTGTGCAGTCATAGCGGTTCATCATGGCAGGTTCAGTCATGGCGTTACGTCACAGCGATTCATCATAGCATGTTCTGTCAGCGGTTCAGCCATAGCGGGTTCTGTCAGTGTGTTATTTCATAGCAGGTTCGGTCATAACGAGTTTGTCGTTGGGGGGGTTCTGTCATAGCTTTTTTTTTCGTGGCATGTTCTGTCATGGCGGTTCTGTCACAGCATGTTCTGTCATGGTGGTTCCGTCATGAGATGTTCTGTCATGGCATATCGTTGCCATAAGTTACGGCATATACACCAATAGCCATTTCATCTTCGTTTTGTTTTCCATGTCTCATCATACATTTCTTTGTATACCTGGGTTTAGTTAGCCAGTGCTCACATCTCAGGATCTGTCACGTCTACAGATCCATACGGGCTGAGGTTTTTTTTTTTTTATCAACAAGTTTTTTATTAATGAGAACTTAAGGCACCACATGGTATGTTTACAAAGGCATACAGTCAATGAACAGTAATATCTATTACAATCCAAACAGTCTACAGGAACTTGAAAATGCATAGCCATTGACATCTAGTCCATGTGTTGAAAATCATTGTAAGGAACCTGCCGTCCTCACGGCTCCCCTTTCCGAGAGGTGCTCAACATTTTAGCAAAAATAATAAAATTGAGGGAAACTAAATCATGTCCCAAAACAAACGGGGGGGGGGGGGGGGGGGGGAATTAACTAGTACAAAATCTCTCTAGTCGCGCCGTTAACCCCGTCCTTGAAAAGGTTATTTGGTTATTGGTAGGTCTTACCTGACATATCTCATTAAGTACTTTGCATTTTCCATATGTTACTGTACTGAAGCTGTTACTCCTATTAGCAATCTATCTAGTGCCAGTTGTGGGGGTGCCACATCTGGTGAGCCCAGCCAACACTGCCATATACCATAAAACTTATTTGGTGACTTCCTATGTTGATATGTATTTTTTTCCCTTATAAGGGTGGTGTTAACCTGTTGGATCCACTGTGTAATCCTGGGTGCACTTGCCGAGAGCCACAAATGGGCAATCAATTTCCTGGCCATATATAGGAGTCTCGTAAGCGCAATGTACACCAAAGGGGTGTACAGTCCCTCGTTAAGACTACTCAATAGGCACGTCAGTGGGTCTACTGCCAACTGCACCTGAAAGACATTATTAATTTTGGCTACAATGGCACTCCAGTACCTTGCCAACTTAGGGCATCTCCAGAGCATGTGGATTAAGTCTCCTGTGTGGGCCTGACATTTCGGACAGATAGGGGTGTCTCTCCTGCCCCTTTTGTGCAGCTGCAACGGTGTGCGGTACACACGGTGCAATATGAACAAATGGGATAGCCTCTGAGCTGCAGATACGGATACCAGCGGTCCCACCTCCAGGATCTGTTCCCACTGTTCGCCGTCAATAGGACCAACATCTCTCTCCCACTTCTCCCTACATGGCAAGAGGTCAGGAGCTTGTATATACAATAGTAGATGGGTATAGAATCTCGAAATAGCCCCTTTCTTTTTAGGTTCGACAAATATGAAGTTCAGAAACGCTGAATCATCTAGTCTTGGGTCAGAATGTCTGCTCTGCATTCCCACTGCGTGTTTTAATTGGATGTTTTGGAAGTGATGGGCCCTGAGGACCGGGAATTCTGCTAATAGGTGAGGGTATGGCTTTAGTCTGGTTCCCTGTAAGATCTGATCTATAAATCTTATCCCTTCCCTTCTCCAAATTGGGTGCTTGGGGACCTTAGCCAGATCTGAGTAAATTCAGTTTCGCCAAATGGGGGTGTGACGCATGTACCCCGTTACTCCTAGTGTGCTCCTGACCCCCTTCCACATTTTCCTCAGCAGTTGAGTTGTGGGGGAGCTAAAGGGTATATTAGGGAATCCCATTTCCATATGGGACAAAGCTGTGTAGGCTTCGTCTTGGCCTAGTAATAGTCTCCTTGAGGGGTCCCTGTTTGTTGCTAGGTCCCACCCCGTGAAGTGTTGTAATTGGGCCGCAAAATAGTACATTTGTGGATGCGGGACAGCCATGCCACCCCGATCCTTTGGGTATTGTAAGGTAGTACGTTTTTAATACATGCCACCCCACCTTTTCCCGATAAGGGCTCTGAATTGTGAGTCAATCTGTCGGAACCAATACTGCGGTGTTCAGACCGGGGCGTTATGTAGCACATACAGCAATTGTGGTGCCCAGATCATCTTAGTAAGGTTTACGCGCCCAGTTACCGAAAGTGGTAGTTTGCTCCAACTAGCTTGTTTTTGTTGAAATTTACGCAGTAGTGGTTTTAGATTCAATGTGATATAGTCTCCCGGGTCCTAAGTCACCACTATTCCCAGATATTTGAAAGAAGTAACTACTTGTATGTGTGAAAGATCTGCCGACAGAGGTGTTAGTAAAGGCTCTAATGGTAAGAGAGCTCTCAAGTATAGCAATGTGTCATCAGCGTATTTTTTTTCCTCATGGCGTCCGCACCGGAAACCCACAATGTTAGGGGATTCCCTCACTCTAGCTGCCAGAGGTTCCAATGCAAGGGCAAACGGCAGGGGCAACAATGGGCACCCCTGCCGCTTGCCCCTGAACAAAGGAAATGCCTCAGAGAGGGTTCATTAATCCTCACTCTTTCTGTGGGGGCCGTATATAACAACTGTACCCAAGAATTAAATTTGTCTCCCAATCCGAACCGACGCAGTACCTCCCACAAGTATTTCCATTCCACGCTGTCAAATGCTTTGGCAGCGTCGAGGGGAAAAAACAGCTCTATTATTGGAATTGTCAACTGGAATTTGGGTTTAAGGAATAGTTTACGCATATTCAGTGATGTGGGTCGCGTGGGAATAAAGCCGGACTGGTCCGCATGCACCAGGTCTGCCACCACTGCCGACAGTCTAGTAGCCAGTACCCTAGCCAAGATCTTCACATCCGTATTAAGAAGTGAAATGGGTCGGTAGGAATCAGACTGGAGAAGATCCTTACCGGGCTTCGGGATGACCACAATGATCGCTTCTTTCATGGAGGCAGGTAAACCGCCCCCCTAAAGGGCATCATTCAAGGTGGCTAGCAAAGTGGGTAGTAGGACATCTCCGTACTTCCCGTATATTTCTGTGGGCAGGCCGTCTGCACCTGGTGACTTGTCGTTTGCCATTTGTGCCACTGCCAAGGAGAGTTCCTTTATAGTTATTGGTGTGTTAAGAGTATTCCGACCCTGTTGTGATAAGTGCGGGAATGAGCACTGGTCCAGAAATTGGTCCAGTTCCTCTTTCGTGGAGTGGACTATTTTTGTTGGAGAAAGAAGCGTTTGTTTTCTGCAGCTGTGATGGAGACCTTTCTGTATAGGACTTGTGCCAATTGCCATTTATGCTCTGAATCAGGGCAAGGGTCAGACATATATTTTTCCTCCGCCCTGGCCGCCTCCTGCATCACTAAATTCTCCCATTTTTTGGTATTGGTTTTAATGGAGGGGATTGGCCTAATAATTAGCCCTCTCAAGTGGGCCTTCAGAGGGTCCCAGATCAGTACAGATGCTGCCGAGCCTCGATTGCTGTCCAGGAACTCCCTGAGGGCTCTAGGAGATGGGTCGTGCTCTGGGAAGATTGTAAGCCAAAAGGGACTTACCTTCCACAGTTTGCATCTGGGACTGGGGACAGTGTTGACTCTTGTGCACATGAGAGAGTGATCTGATATATTGTGTGAAGAATTGTAGACGGCCACTCACATTGGCTTGTCTAGCTCCGCGCTTAGGATAATTCAAAAGGGTCTATACTAATATTAATACTGTAAACCCAGTACAGCTGCTCCCTATGAAATCTAGATGATTTAATTGGTAGTTTAATTAAATGAGGGGCGCTAGTACCAACAAGAGATACTAAATTAATTAATAGGTTAATTAATTGTATATTCTGAACTGTATAGTAGAGACTAAGAGCTTATTGAAAAAAGGTGTGCAGACACAATATAGATCTACCATGAACTAAGCTAATTAATAACTATTTAAAGTGATAATAGTGAACCACATTTGGTTACTCATACATTACAACCATTATAATGTGAATAATAAAAATTGGTTAGAGTGTGTTTATACAAACAATAACACCAGACACCTAGCGTGACCCAGTGAGGTATAAATTAATTATTACCCCAAAGATAATTAACACACAAAATAGAGCTGACCGAGCTCTATTTAAATTAAATAATATAAATATAACAGACCCTGTACCTTGTATCACAATGTGTACAACGAAAGTTAATGATCAAGCACTTATGCCCAATCTAATATATAAAAAGTGCAAACCAACAAATTTGGCAAATATCCCAATATCTTGGGTACATCCAAAAAACGTGAAAAATATTAATATAAATAGACAGTGTTAATTGATATAACGCAAAGTTCATGTAGTATATAAAAAGTGCAAGCCAACAAAATTGGCAAATATCCCAATATCTTGGGTGCATCCAAAAAACGTGAAAAATATTAATATAAATTAGACAGTGTTAATTGATATAACGCAAAGTTCATATAGTAGTCCTTGCTGCAAAACGCCACAATCACTCCTGTAGATATAGCTTGTGCACCATCACCAGACAAATTCTCGATCCACCCAATGTGAGAACCAGCAGTATTAAATGGCCTCTTACCAAATGGAGTTGATTACTTTGTTTAGAAGCAATCAAATGCGCTTTCACAGGATTGTGCCTGTACACTGAGTGACACACCCTCACTCAAGGGCTCTCTTCCCTCTATCAGACCAGCTCAGATGGAATGGAAACATATGTGGGAATATAAAGAGAGGCGCACCTCATAGCATAATAACGTTTTATTTAAAAAATAGCATAAAAAAAACACAGCAGCCAATTGCTCACTTACATTTTCCAGTGCCTACCCGGCACTGAGGCTACTTGCGATATGTTAAAAGATTCGATGGAGCAGCGGATCCTTCCCTCCTGGCGTGCGTCTCTAGCGTGCGTTCCACTCACCAGACAGCCGGAGCCAATATCACAGGAAGTCCAGCAATAGTGCATCCAAAGATACAAAGTGATCAGGTACCGCCTACCGACGTACGTTTCGTGTTGTCACGTCTTCAGGGTGGCGACCCTGAAGACGTGACAAACACGAAACGTACGTCGGTAGGCGGTACCTGATCACTTTGTATCTTTGGATGCACTATTGCTGGACTTCCTGTGATATTGGCTCCGGCTGTCTGGTGAGTGGAACGCACGCTAGAGACGCACGCCAGGAGGGAAGGATCCGCTGCTCCATCGAATCTTTTAACATATCGCAAGTAGCCTCAGTGCCGGGTAGGCACTGGAAAATGTAAGTGAGCAATTGGCTGCTGTGTTTTTTTATGCTATTTTTTAAATAAAACGTTATTATGCTATGAGGTGCGCCTCTCTTTATATTCCCACATATGTTTCCAATCCATTCCATCTGAGCTGGTCTGATAGAGGGAAGAGAGCCCTTGAGTGAGGGTGTGTCACTCAGTGTACAGGCACAATCCTGTGAAAGCGCATTTGATTGCTTCTAAACAAAGTAATCAACTCCATTTGGTAAGAGGCCATTTAATACTGCTGGTTCTCACATTGGGTGAATCGAGAATTTGTCTGGTGATGGTGCACAAGCTATATCTACAGGAGTGATTGTGGCGTTCTGCAGCAAGGACTACTATATGAACTTTGCGTTATATCAATTAACACTGTCTAATTTATATTAATATTTTTCACGTTTTTTGGATGCACCCAAGATATTGGGATTATTTGCCAATTTTGTTGGCTTGCACTTTTTATATACTACATGAACTTTGCGTTATATCAATTAACACTGTCTAATTTATATTAATATTTTTCACGTTTTTTGGATGTACCCAAGATATTGGGATATTTGCCAAATTTGTTGGTTTGCACTTTTTATATATTAGATTGGGCATAAGTGCTTGATCATTAACTTTCGTTGTACACATTGTGATACAAGGTACAGGGTCTGTTATATTTATATTATTTAATTTAAATAGAGCTCGGTCAGCTCTATTTTGTGTGGTAATTATCTTTGGGGTAATAATTAATTTATACCTCACTGGGTCACGCTAGGTGTCTGGTGTTATTAGTGTTTGTATAAACACACTCTAACCAATTTTTATTATTCACATTATAATGGTTGTAATGTATGAGTAACCAAATGTGGTTCACTATTATCACTTTAAATAGTTATTAATTAGCTTAGTTCATGGTAGATCTATATTGTGTCTGCACACCTTTTTTCAATAAGCTCTTAGTCTCTGATATATTGTGTGTCGCATACACCACCGAAGTGGTAAGTGAGTGTGCCAGGCCATTTCCCAAACACAAATCAATTCTAGACAAGCATTTATAAGATACAGAGTAACAGGATTAACATTGAACCGTGGGGTTTAGGTCCCTCCACATGTCTCGTAGGCCAATTTTCATCAGGAATCTAGAAAAGGGGGAAGGGCCCCCCTGTGGGAAATTACCGCTATTCCCAGCTTTAATTTTGTCTATATGTTTATCCATAACGTTATTATAGTCTCCCAGCGCCCACACCGGTAGGTTTGGATGCAATGCTATAAATCGTGCTAGGCAATTCAGGCTGTCAAACGAGAAGGGTGGAGGGACGTATATATTAGCAATAATACAGGTCAGACCTGCCAGTTTACATAGCAAAAAGATGTACCTTCCTTGGTCATCAATCAGGGAGTGCAGTAACTGAAAGGGCACATGTCGTGAAATAAGTATACTGACTCCTCTGGAGTAGGCTGTGTGGGTGGAGTGAAACTGAGTGGGATACCCACGACTTTTAAGTGTAGGGATAGTGGTAGGCTGAAGGTGAATTTCCTGCAAGCACACCACCGATGGTTTATGCACTTTTATAGTTGAGAAAAAAGCTACTCTTTTTTTCACTCCATCCCCCAGCCCCCTCACATTCCATGACACTAAAGTAGTTTTAGTAGCCATCTAGTGACAAACTTGTATATAACTGTCTGGAGGCAATACAAATACAGGTACGTATCAAGTAGTCCCCCACCCCCCCATCCATTACAGACATTAGACGTGTAGTCCCAGTCCAGGGATCAGGGGATATAAAAAAAGGTGATTCTCGAGGCACATATCTCTATAGGGGTCACCAGCGGTCAAGAGAGCAAAAATAACACAGTTCCTGCTTCCAGCAGGATTCAGACTAGAGATTGAAACCGCAACATTAAGTAACCAGAAAAAAAAGGGGGTTCCAACACAACAGCAAAAAATATAGAAAAAGTAAAAAAAGAAAAAAGAAGAGGAAACAAAAGGTTTTGCATCCTGACAAAAATGCAGGCGCACAGTTCCATTGGGTTTGTCCTTGCAGGACTATTGTAAAGGGGGGGGGGGGGGGGGGGCACGTCTCAGTTCATCTGATCCAAAGGGACTTGCAGGTCCGAGTCATCGGTGGAGTGTAATAAAAGCAAAGGTAGTTCATATCTTTCCACCTTACAGGAAGAAAAATGGGCATATTTCCGTATTTCTGCCACCCGGAAGAGCATGGCAGCTGAAGCAGCAAGAAACAAAAGGAGAAATCAGGTGAAAATGTTAGGTAGAGTATAATCAATCCCTGGAGGCTGCAACCAGTGAGATGCATTTGCAGGGTTGTCAAAAATTTGTGTCTCCCCGTTCGCTGTGATTGTGAGCTTTGCCGGGTATAGCATGGCGTATGCGACGTCATATTTTCGGAGGCGCTTTTTGACTTCAGTGAACTTAGCCCTCTTGCGTTGCAATTCTGCAGAGAAATCCAGGTAGAATGATATGCGGGTATTATCAATTTTCATAAGGTTGCCTTTGGTTCTGGCCTGTGACAGGGCGGCATCACGGTCTTTGTAGTTTAGAATTAAAAAAAAAAAAAAAACAGTCTAGGTGATTCCACGGGCTTAGGTGGCCTGGGTGGGACTCTGTGGGCCCTCTCCACCGCAAACATGGGGGAGAAGGCATCTTTGCAAGGTGGCGAGCAGCCAGTTCTCTTTAAATGCCACCGGTTTCTTTCCCTCTGCCCTCTCGGGTATGCCCACCGCGCGCATGTTACGTCTTTGTTTGTTTTCCATATCTTCTAAGCGGGCTGAGTGACCAGTGATAACCGATTTGCATATGGTGCACTTCCCTCTGTAATGGCGCCACATCATCTTCCACATTGCTTACTCTGTCTTCAAGGGCAGCCGTGCGGTCCAGCAGCTTCTGCATGTCCTGTTTGATGAGATTTAATTCCAGCTTAACCCCTTTAATCTCTGTGGTTAATGTGGTAATGGACATGTTACAGGAGGTAACTGCAGTGAATATGTCTGAGGGTTGGCTCTGGGGCAGGGGTCTCCTGGCCTGGTGTAGCTGCGCCATTGCTGACAGGGCCTAGTGTACTCACTGCGTCCCATGCAGATGTGTGCGATGTCCTCAGGCCAGCCATGCTCTTGAGCATCAGGGTCACTGTTGTGCTCTGCGGAGTCGAGGGGAACCTGACTGATGTGAACAGGCGCCATCTTGCCCGCCATGCTCTGCTGCCTGCAGAGGGTATTTACCTCCTATGCGGGACATGTCTGTGCGTTGGATCACGGCAAGGAAGGTACCACTGGATCGAGGATCGTCCGGGGAAAGTTCCGGTATGCTTCGGTGGCAGAACCGGTGTATTAGGCTGTCCTAATCAGGATTATAGAGCAGAGTCTCGGCAGAGCTCTCTCTCCACGCTGCCTACTCCATCAGCCTCAAGCCACGCCCCCCCAGTTAAATGTTTTTATTTTCCAAACAAGCGTACAAATTTTCCAATACACAAAAATGTTCTTTGTTCAGTACAATCAATTCACATATGACATATATAGGCAGTACAAAAAAAGTTCCTGAGCATTTACAGAGACTGTTACTGTGTAGTAACGCATTTTGTTTTCTGGAGCGTAAACATACTTTTCCGATTACGTATATTTGAATAAAATGGCATATACGGCTCGGGTCCAGCTGGACGGTACATGTATGAGGGAGACACATTCTGCAGTGCTATACACGTGTCCGATGCATTGAGCCAGCGGTCCCAAACTTTGTTATATTTTGCAGGACACCCTCTATTAATGTAGATTGTTTTTTTATATGGGAATGTGGTGTTTACGTCAGTCTTCCAATCTGATAGTCAAATTTTTTTTCGGGCAGAAAATGGAGTCTCATACATGAAGAGTTTGGTATATTTGTCGGTGTCAGCATCTGGAAAAATACCCAGCAAGCACAGTTTGGGGTCTAGAGTTAGCAGGGACCCCATGTCATCATGGAGTAAATTTACCACCTGTTTCCAGAATCCCTGCATGTATGGACAGGACCACAGGAGGTGGTAGAAAGTGCCTGTCTCTTGCTTACATAGTGGACATGTGGGGGGTTGTCCCTGATTAAATTTGGCCATTCTTACAGGTGTGAGGTATGTACAATGTAGAATGTAAATTTGACAGTTTGGGTGAGACAGCTTTGCATGTGCTTCATTCCAGTCTTCGTCCTCTAGGTTTCCTAGGTCACCTTCCCAACGTGTTTTTATATTATAGGCTAGTTTAGTTGACGAGAGAGTATGTAGCATGTTCTAGAATATTGATATTAGTTTCTGAGGCTCTTCACTTTTGACCACATCCATTAAAGGATTATGGGTGGGATTAGGTATCGATTCTGGGAATTGTGAGTGGATAGCATGTCTAACTTGTAGAAATCGGAAAAAAACATGCAATTTGGAAGGGTAAATTCTAGCTTTAATGCATCTAAAGTTTTCAATGTGTCGGCGTTGAGTAAGTGTGAGAGATAAAAAATTCCACTGAGGCTAGTCTCCATATCTTTCTGTAGTGGTTTAGGAGGGAATTATGTTCCCCTTTTTTCAAGTATCTGACACTACTAACTAGTAAAAGGTTGTTGGGTCTGTAGTTCAGTTTGGGGAGCAAGATCAGGTGGGAGAATTTGCGACTTCTCCCAGTTGATCTTGAGTCCGGAAAATGAGCCAAAATGTTCAGTTGTTTGTAGGGCTTCAGCTAAAGAGGGGCCTGAATCCGCTAGCTATAGTAATATGTCATCAGTGTTCATACTAATTTTTTTTTTCTAGATCGCCTACACGCAAGCCCTGTATCAATGGTTTACCTCCTGGATATTGCTAGGGGTTCTGTGGCCAAGGCATATAGTAGGGGGGATAAAGGGCAGCCCTGTTTGGTACCTCTAAATAGTTCAAACATATCCGATTGCCATAAGTTAGCTGTTACTCTGGCTACTGGGGCCTGGTGCAGCAAGCGGGTCCATCTAAGAAATTTAGGGCCAAAGCCATATTGTGCCAGGCATTTCCATAGGTAGTTCCACTCTACCGAGTCGAAAGCCTTGGCTGTGTCAAGTGTGACCACTACTCTCTCTCCAGCAGTGTCGTGCTTGCATGTTCCTGCCTGGTCTTCATGCACTAGGGTTAGGATTACCTAATTGAAGCGCAGTGCCAAGATTTTTGCAAGTATTTTAATATCCACCTGATGGAGGGAGATGGGTCTATATGACTCGGGGAGGCCCAAATCTTTGCCCGGTTTGGGAATGAGCACTATAATTGCTTCCCTCATGGATGCTGGTAAGTGAAAGTCTCAAACAGGTAGGTGTATAGGGTAAGCAGCTGAGGTAGGAGAGTCTCACTGTATTGTGAATAGAATTCGATGGGTAGGCCATCGGACCCAGGTGATTTGGATCTAGCAAAACTGGCAATTGCCATTTGCTATCTCCTTGGTCGTTAGTGGTGCTTCCAGTGTCTCTATCTGGGCTGGGGTCAGTTGTGGACAATTTATATTGTTATGGTGATGTGCATCTATAAAAACTTAACGACCTTGTGGGTCCGAACTCATGTCACAAGACTCAAAGTGCAGGGACTTGGTTATGAGCAATGACACCCCTCTGGCGTGTGTGGTATGAACTGAATGGTATGCCCAGCCAATCCAGGGTCGTTTAAGGGCAAGCTGTAAGCTGCCAGTTATATGCGTCTCCACGAGGACTATGCTGTCTGCCCTTTGTTTTTTTTCAATGTAGGATAGGACGGCCGTGTGTTTAACTGTCTCGCAATCCCCTAACATTTCAAGTTAAGAATTCAAAGATGCCATGGTATGGTGCGATGTAAATGGCATAGAAGTTTGAGCATATAGTACCATAATATCACGCAAGAGGAGGTCATCACCGTGTGTATGCGAGCAAGTCCTCCAGATAGTAGAACATGGAGAAATACACTGAACATTGCATTCTGTAAATTGTAGCATTTGTACTGGTTGTATTGTACTTTTGATGTAACATTCCCCCCTCCCACCCAGCCCAACACCGACCCCAACTGGTATAGGCATATTCCCGTAACAAAACATTAACTTGTGCGTGAAGTGCGTCTAATGCGATTGGAAATTCGGCCATCAAAAGACTGATGAGAGCTTTTGGTCGGAAAATGTGACTGTGTGTATGTTCCATCGGACTATTGCTGGCCGAATTCCCACCAGCAAAAGATTGTGAGCAGGTTCTCTATTTTTCAGATGGAAAAAGTTCCCGATCGGAAATTCCGATCGTCTAGCAATTCCGACGCGCAAAATTCCTACGCATGCTCGGAAACAATTTGACACATGCTCCGAAGCATTGAACTTAATTTTCTCGGCTCATCATAGTGTTGTACGTCACCGCATTCTTGGCGGTCGAAAGTTCAGCAAACTTTTGTGTGACCGTGTGTATGCAAGCCAAGCTTGAGCTGAATTCCGTTGGAAAAAACAGTTTTTCTGACGGAAAATCTGCTCGTGTGTACTGGGCATAACACTTCATTCAAGTAAAACAATAACATAGAGAATACCTGGGTCTGGGCCCTGAGTGAAAAAGATTGGTCTTGTAATACTTCACTGGAATCACCCCTTACAGGGCATATCGTGGTAAGGTTAGTTTGGTATGGCAGGGTAGATTCCAAGGTGGATCTATATTTGCAGTGCAGGTCTCTCTGGTAGTGCGGGGGGGGGGGGGGCTAAACTTCTCTGAGTAAATCTCACATAATGTAAGACTACTGTGACTCCTAGTAGTAGGCCTCCGATTATAGAGGTGAATTTGCGAGCTGTTTGCGGCTTCAGCCTTGGCATTTTTTGGAGTTTGACCATATCTTTTTAAGTACCCATGCAAGTGTCAGGGCAAGGTGGCCTTGATTTAGAGAGTCTGTGGTGGTGAGGTGAAGTATTGATTTGTTAGATAGGGTCCGTCTGTTGCAACAGTGAATGATGAGGGGGGAGGAGACAAAAATGTGGGGAATATTGCTGATGGCAAACAGGAGATAGTAAGAGGCCCGGGAAGAAGTCTACAGTACCTGAGGGAAGTGTAGAGTAGGAGACTTGTGGTCCTTGGTTGTAGCACCCAGTCATATCCCGTATACTGTAGATTAATCGTTTACTTTCCTGTTGTTGGTTTCACGCTTCTCTAACCAGGTGATGGTGTCCTCAGGACTCTCAAAGAAAATGGTGCAGTCATCATCTTCCACACGGAGGCGTGCTGGGAAGAGCATGCAATATTTCAGGTTTTTGATACGTAAACGTCTTTTAGCCTCAGTGAAACTCTCTGCGCTTTTGTACCTCAGTGGAATAATCTGGGAAGATGGCCACCTTGACATTGCCAATGGGTATATTGCCTTTCACCCATACCATACGTAGTGCTGTGTCTCGGTCTTTGTAATTCAGCAGTTTAGCAATAAATTTGCGCAGAGGGGCTCCCTGTGGTGGCAGCCTGGCGGGCATGCAGTGAGCTCTTTCAACAGCAAATGTGGCGGAGAAGACCTCTCTGCCATACGTTGTAATCAGCAGTTGTTCTAGGAATGTAGTTGGGTCTTTTCCCTCAGTCCCTTCTGGCAGACCAATAAAGTGAAGGTTGTACCTACAGAGCCTGTACTCCATGTAATTTTGTTTTGCCAGGAGTTTATTGATCTGGTGTTGCATGTGTTCAGATGAATTCTGTAATTGCGGGATTGCGTCCTCTACCTCCCCTAATCTGGTCTCTGAGGACTTAACCCATTCCTTAAGCTTGTGGAGGTCCTGTCGTACCAGGGATTCATCCACCTTCATCTCCTCAATTTTAGTTTGAGGGTGGCTTGCAGTGCAGAGATGGCTTCCAACACCTTGTCTGTATCTGCCCCTGCCGTTTCTCGAATGCCAATGTTCATACTACACATACCAAGTTGGAGTTAATTAATATAAAGGATTGAATGATATACCCGAGAGGAATAGATACCAACTAACCCATATTAAAGAAGGGGTCTATCTAAACTGGCTCTGTATCAAACCCTCCTTTTCTCTCTCCCTCTCCCTTACTGAGAGAAGCCACCTGGTTCCACCAAGTGATACGGCGGCTAGGAGTTAGACCTGCTGTCTCCTATCCCTCCCCCTCCTACTATACTAGTATGTTTGTTTTCCCTGACTCTCTGAGAGTGCTTTCCAGCCCTTAGAGACCAATCAATAGACCACTGGGTCCTGAGAAGGATATTAGAGGCTGCAGAGCATGACCTATTACTGAGGGCCATATGGTACCTAAAAACAGAAAAGGACAAACTATGTTCGGGGGCCCCACTTCTCCCTCCTTGTTCCTTTTCTCCCCCCTATCCTTTTTTAGGAGACAGGGGAGAGGGGATAGAGAAGGGAGGGAGAAGGCAGGGGGAAAGGAAAACTGGAGAAACTAATAAGAGGGGCTAAGAAAAGCACCATGAGTAAATCTACAAGTAAAACAACAAAGGAAGGCGCCCCTAAAACCCCGAAAGATAAAGTAACAGTACGATTAAACAGTACATGACTCAAGGAGCCAGCCCCAAAAATCCAGGAATGGAGAAGCAACAACACCTTAAAACAGATAATAAAAAGGGAATGGATAAAAAAACGAGGGGGGACACCTGACCAATCTAGAGACGATCTAACAACAGAAAGCGAACTGAAAATAAGTAAAGCGGAAGAACAAAGGACAGGCGATCAAATCCCAACAAAAGGGGAGATGATGGAGATGCTCCCGAGATTAGAAAATGCCATTAAAACAGACATCGGTATGTTGAGAGCATATCTGGGGCACCTGCTAACAAGAGTAGAGGTGGTGTAAGAAAGAATGGACAAACAAGCCCAGGAGATACGTGAACTAAAGGAGGTACGAGGATGAAGACTTGAGAAAAATTATAAAAATAATATTTAGCCCTCTCTTGGATAAAGGGGATGAAGAATTCCCCAAGGTAAAGAGAGTGCATCGGATTGGTAACGCAAGAAATATTGAATCTGGTTCAAGGTTCTGCAGGAGGCTGGCCTACCCCCCCCGTACCCCCTATGGGGGAAGGGGGGGTGATGGCACATGCAGGTCATCGCCTCAGAACAAGGAGATTTTGGAGATGGTCAGGGTATTCAGGACCATCAACGAATCAGAGGCCGGTTTAGGGCCAAAACGGGAGGGGGTTGGAAGGGAGGGAGGGATAGGGGTAAGGATAACTGCAGTGTATACAGGAAAACCATAAACCCCGGTATAGGCTAGAGAAATGAGGTACGCATAGAAAATTAAGAAAAGAATGATGACGGCTATAAATTTTATGACTTTTAACGTAAAGGGAAGAGGCATAAGATTTTAAAAGAGCTTAAATTATATGGAGCAGAGGTGGTCTTTTTACAAGAGACTCATATTTCGCATGAATTAAATGTTAAACTGTATTCTAGTAATTTCCTGATATGGTACTATGGAGATACAATAACAAAGCACAGAAGGGGAGTGGCAATAGGGTTCGCAAAGAAGATGCGGTTTAAATTCGAGGAAAGGATGACTGACCCAGAGGGAAGATTTCTCTTAATAAAAGGTAAACTAGGAGAAATGGAATGCACATTGGCAAACATATATGCCCCGAACAGCAACCCTATAAAATATATAAAAGAGATACTGGGAAAGTTGATGGATTTTAAAAGCGGATATGTTGTCCTGAAGGGAGACATGAATTTTTGTATGGATCCAGTAATGGATAGTACGTCCGGTGCACGGGACGAGTAACGGTCAACTAAAAGAAGATAAAACAAAAAATGCATGCTTATCAAATGGTTGATGTGTGGAGAATTCAACATCTTAAGACACAAGACTTAAGACAATCCCCTGAAATCAAAGACAACCTTTTATGTGGCGACTAAATGAAGAGCTACTCCACGATGAGGAAGGCTATGAATTTGTGGGTAAAGAACTAGAACATTATTTCTCAACAAATGATACAGACAAAATATCAGGACACACCCTATGGGAAGCCCACAAAGCTTATATTAGGGGGCTCCTGATAGCTCTAGGAACAAGGAAAAATCAGAATACTAAGGTAAGAAATATTTTAGAGCTGAACAAGAACATAAAAAACATCAGAATCAACACTGAATGCTTTATCAAATAGTAGTAATTAAAAGGGTCTATTGGAACAGGAGACAAAAAAAAAAAAAAAAAACGTTCAACCAAATAGCCAGAGAAAGATACCAATGGGGGAATAAACCTAATAAACATCTAGCAAGAATGCTTCAAAAGAAAAAATCAATAAATTATATAGAAAAAATTCAAACTAGGAAAGGAGAAATGGCCTATACAACAAAAGAAATAGCGGAAACATTCAAAAACGACTACAAGGGGTTTTACGCAGTAGAACAGCAGGGGGACCAGTCCAGGAGAAAAGAAGAAAAATAAAAGATTTCTTAAAAATTGCTAGATTACCAAAAATCATGGAAACCGAAGGGGAAATATATTAGAAAAGCCAATAACTGAGGAGGAAATAAACCCAGACGGGTTTACAACGTACTATTGTAAAAAATATAAAGAAATTTTAACCCCTAGGCTATGCAGATACATGAATGGCCTGGGGGTTGAACATGAAATGAGTAGGGAGGCCCTGTCCGCCACGATTACCGTAATTCAGAAGGAGGGGAAAGATGCGTGGCGGCACAGTGGTGTAGTGGTTAGCACTCTGACCTAGCAGTAAGAAGGGTCGCTGGTTCGAATCCCAACCATGACACTACCTGCCTGGAGTTTGTATGTTCTCCCTGTGCCTGTGTGGGTTTCCTCCGGGTACTCCGGTTTCCTCCCACAATCCAAAGACATGCAGGTAGGTTAATTGGCTTCTGTCCAAAAAAAAAATTGGCCCTAGTATATGAATGGGGACCTTGGATTGTGGGCCCCTTGAGGGTAGGGACCGATGTGAGTGTGCAATGTAAAGGGATAGGGACAGTTGTAGACACTCGCTCAGGTTGAACTGGATGGACTGGTGTCTTTATTCAACCTTACTATGAAACTATGCAACGTTATGCTTCAGTTATAGGCCAATATCGCTACTAAATGCGCATACAAAACTATATGCTAAAATACTGGCAGGTCGGATGAACTCACTGGTAAATCCCAACCAGGTAGGATTCATCTCAGGTAGGGAGTGGAGGGACAATGGGGTGAGAACATTACTCCTACTCCAGCGGATGAAAGAAATGGGGTCCCCAGGTTTACTCCTGTCCATGGACACACAAAAAGCCTTCGACATGGTAGACTGGGGATTCATGATCCAGACAGTAGAAACAATGGGTGTCGGACCAAGAATGGTTCAGTGGATTAAAACATACCACCACCCTACAGCAACTATAAAAATAAATGAATAATGTCCCCTCCCTTTGAAATGAAAAACGGGATGAGACAGGGTGCCCCCTATGCACCCCTCTTATTTGTGCTATCCTTGGAGCCACTACTCTCCACAATACAAAATTGCCCCGATATAACCGGAATCAAGGTAGGAAATGAGGAGCATAAACTCGCAGAATTTGCGGACAATGTTTGTTTTATAGAAGTAACCCAAGGAGTACAATGTCCAAACTACTAAAGGTCTTAAAACAATATGGTGAAATATCAAATTTTAAAATAAACCAGGCTAAGTCCAAGGTCCTAAATATAAATGTAGGGGGGAAACTGCTGCAGTTGGTTTGAATTTGGCCTGACCCACATCCCAAAAATTGTATGTTTCGGGAAGGCTTACCTCAAGGGGATTTTTAAGGGCAAGGACAAATGCTTAGTAATAAAGTAAGTTGAAAAAAGTTTTATTAAAAGGGTGTTTCACCTTACAAATTTTTTTTTTTTAAAGTCAGCAGCTAAAAAAAAAGTAGCTGCTGACTTTTAATAAGTACACTTACCCTCCCAGGGCGCCCGCGATGTCGGTCGTGGAGGACGAGCTGTCCCTCGGCGATCTGGTTCCAGCGCATGCGCGAGTCGGCGAGCGGCCTACTGCGCATGCGCGAGTCGGCGCGCGGCCTACTGCGCATGCGCGATTCCAATTTGTGAATGGGGAACGCGATGTGTTGTGGGACACAGTTCCCATAACACACCGCGCCCCATTCACTAGAAGACGGAAGGAGAAGATCACTGCCGCGCTGGAAGAGGCAGATTAGGACGATCTGCCTAGCAACAGCCATTTCTGGTAAGTAAATGATTTCTGGTCATTTTAAATTCTTATTAACATTTTTTTTTAAGTTTTTTTTTTTATTTTTATTTTTTTCAGGGTGTCCCACCACTTTAACAACAATAGTTGACGTGTGGGTGAAAACGACCCACGTAAGTAAGGAAAAAAGTAACAAATTTCATAGTTTCATAGTAAGGTTGAATAAAGACATCAGTCCATCCAGTTCAACCTGAGTGTCTACAATTGTCCCTATCCCTGTACATTGCACACTCACATCGATCCCTACCCTCAAGGAGCCATTCATATACTAGGGCCAATTTTTGGACAGAAGCCAATTAACCTACCTGCATGTCTTTGGATTGTGGGAGGAAACCGGAGTACCCGGAGGAAACCCACGCAAGCACAGGGAGAACATGCAAACTCCAGGCAGGTAGTGTCATGGTTGGGATTCAAACCAGTGATTCTTCTTACTGCTAGGTGAGAGTGCTACCCACTACACCACTGTGCTGCCCTTAACAAATGAAACACTAAAAGGAAAAGGATGCACAAGCAAAGAGCACAAAGAGCAACTACAGATTTATTTTGACACGTTTCGAGTATATTCAACTCTTCATCAGGGAAATGAGTCAGAAAAAGTACATTTAAATCTATAAAGAAAAAAGCAAAATGAAATGGCTGGTATATAGCATTTAGCAGCATTGACATAATAACCTATTGCTTTAGATACATTTGTAGGTTTACTGACCCTGTATACACGCTTAGTTGATCACATAGGCATCCATCATTTATATATGTACAGATAAAAAGCACAAAAGGCCAGAAAGGAAGAAAAGTTTACGCTGCTCAGTGTCTCAAAACCGGTCAGAGAGCCCCGGGGGGGGGGGGGGGGGAAACCCAATCCTCAGATCTCCCCCCTACACCAAACACATGGAAGCCGCAGCAGGATCGATCCCAACAAAGGGCGTCTGTTGAGCCCCTCCAGTGAGCCCGTAGAAGGAAAGCAAACATGCAGGGGTTAATTGAGATTACAGTAATAAAGATGACTGGGGTGTGTAATTAATACAGCTTAGTTGCACAAATATATATGCAAGGGAGAGAAAATACTGCGTAGGTTACCTTAGGCCAAAGTTACAGGGTATGCCATCAAGATAAGGGGGGGGTATTTTATTGGTTGGTGGTGGAGATGCAATCCAAAAGAGACATGCCAACCAGAACAAACACCTGGAATGCAAAGGGTAAGCAATAATATAGTACAAGAAGGACCTGAACAATGGAGACAGTTCTGATACAGGTTTGCATATGGATAATGCGGCCGGTCCAGCAGTTAAGAATATGTGGGTGTCTGGTATGTAGAGGGTCTGGGCTTACCAGGTGGTTGGAGAGGTGGACAAACGTCATGCAGAGTGGAGCGCAGCTGGACTGGCGTTTGTACTGAGTCGTCTTTTATGTTGATGGGGCAATGGGAGTGGCCAGGGACCAGAGGAGGGACGGTGACGCCCCCCCCGAGTCGATGGCGTGGGAGCCCGCCCCCTCTGTGCATGGTGAGCACAGTGGATGGGAGGTGTCCCATGCCTGGGGGGCGTGTGGATTTCCCTGATGAAGATTTGACTATACTCGAAACGCGTCGGAATAAATCGACTGTAGTTGCTCTTTGTGTTCTTTTGTTTGTGCATCCTTTTCCTTTTAGTGTTTCATTTGTTACTTTTTTCCTTACTTACGTGGGTCGTTTTCACCCACACATGTCAACTATTGTTAATAAAACTTTTTTCAACTTACTTTACTACTAAGCATTTGTCCTTGCCCTTAAAAATCCCCTTGACGGGGGGCGTGGCTAGCCAGCAGAGCGGATGGTCGCACACTAGCACAGCTCCGTCATCCACCGGACATAGAAGGCGGAATTACACCGACTACAGGCCTCGTTTCAGGCCACAATTGCCCACACAGGGTGCGGGAACACCCCCAGATGGCATCCCGTAAAAGAAAAGATCTTACCCGGCCGGGTAAGATGACGGACTTCTTTGCTCAGCCGAGCCGCCAGAAGGCCCAAGATGGCGCCGGCCACCGGAGCGGCGTTACACGCGGCCCTCACAGCCAGACAAGCCGCGCTACAAATCAAGCACACCACAACAGTAAAGGCACTGGAGGACAGCGGCATTACTCTCCTCTTCCATCGGCCTCATCTAGCCCAGCAAAAAGCAAGCAAAAAACGCAACAGGAGGACACAGAGAACCTGGAGGTAAGCGGCCTTGACTCCTCACTAGATGAAAACTAGGGAGTTGCAAGACTCCATTACCGAGTTCCCAACCCTGAACCAGCCAGTAATGGACACCACACTCAAGGACATGTTAGTGTCTACGCACAATTCTGCATGCAGACATGTCTATCACACAGCAGTTTAAGGAAGAAGTCACAGCGGTCTCAAGCAGGGTGTCCCACATTGAAACTAAAATTGAGGACTTTTCTGCTACATTTAATGATCTAGTGGACGCTCATAATGACAGGGAAGACAAAATGACCTCTATTAAAGCAAAATTGGCAGATTTAGAGGACAGATCGAGACATAACGACAAAATCCGTGGAATCCCTGAAACCGTTAAACCTCCAGATCTAAAGGAGTACTTTACAAACCTCATGAAACTGGCGCTCAAAGACGCACCACTGGAGGAATTGGTAATTGACCGCATTCATAGACTGCCGAGGCCAAAAAACATCCCACCCCACTTGCCTAGAGATACTATAGTCAGAATACACTTTTACCACATAAAGGATCGCTTTATGGCGGCGACAAGGAGAAAGGAGGACTTGCCGAACGAACTGGTGGAGCTCTCATTTTTTGCAGACTTATCTGCATACACTATGCAAAGACGCAGACAGCTGGCGACTATCACCAAACCGTTATACAACCACCACATACCATATAAATGGTTGTACCCGGCAAAATTACTCATAACATATGAGAACAGGGCACATGTAGTAACCACTGTGAAGGAAGGCATCTGCCTTATGAAAGAGTGGCAAATCCTGGAACCCCAGAATGACGAGAGGGACCCACTAAACTCTTTACCTTCTACCCGCACAAGCTCTGAAAATGACACAGGCTGAAATAACAAATGTACAGTACAACTCTTCCGCCTGAAAGTCCGGAAAGACAAATCTTGTTTGACGAACTCCAGTTTTTGTACCTGATTGACCGCTCTACCCCCAAATATTAAGCAGTGTTTCACTTGCACAGATTCCATCGGAATCGCCAGCTCATTTTTACTCCTGTTTGCCCGGTTGTTTTTTTTTTTCTCTCCCTCTCCCCTTTTCTCTTCCTCCCCCGTCCTGCCTCTTACCCTTTCTTGTTACAGGCTCAGTACTACAGCATCCTACATAACATCCAGATTGAGAAGGAGCATCCCCACAGCAACATAAGTAATCACAGACACATCATCGAATAGAAAACTCCACCAACTTGGACTTCCTCTTTTTAGGCTCACTGTGACAACACAATCTGAGGTCCGTGTACATCTCAGCACAACATGGCTTTTAAAATAGCCTCATTGAACGTCAAGGGCCTGAACAGCCCACACAAACGACAAATGGCATGGAAGGAAGCCGGACGGCTTCAATACGACATAATTTGCTTTCAGGAGATGCACTTTATGATGGGGAACCACCCCTTATTTACTAACTGCAAATACCCCCATACTTTTTTTGCCAACTGTCCAAAGAAAAAAGCAGGTGTTGCCATTGCGATCAGAGACTCAACAGATTTCTCACTTATAGAATCATATGCAGATCCATCTGGTAGGTTCCTTATCCTCACCTGCGAAATAGCGAAAACCAAATATACGATAGTTAACGTATACCTGCCAAATGTCAAGCAAAATCGCTTTTTACAGAAAATTTGGAAAAAAGTCACTACAATTAAACAAGGTCATCTACTCCTATGTGGAGACTTTAATTTAATTCCAGACAAAGATCTTGACCTTTCTTTCAAACCCCAGAAGAAGTCTCGCAGACCCACCCTAGCACAATTTATCTTGTCATCCGGTCTCCAGGATGTTTGGAGATGTCAACATGCATCGGAAAGGGACTTTACATTCTTTTCTAATGTAATGATCATCTCACGGGAAGGCTGAACGGGGAGATGCTGAGATAAACAGCATCTCCCCGTTCTGCCTAGCAACTAGTGACGCCGATCTCTGCTCCCTGTGATTGGAGCAGAGATCAGCATTCACTAGCTGTCAGCCACGCCCCCCCCACAGTAAGACACACACCCCTAGGCATACTTAACCCTTAAACTGCCCCCTTGTGGTTAACCCCTTCACTGCCAGTGTCATTTATACAGGAATTAATGCATTTCAATAGCATTAATTGCTGTAAAAATGACAATGGTCCCAAAAATGTGTCAAAAATGTCCGATGTGTCCGCCATAATTTTGCAGTCACAAAAAAAATCGCAGATCTCCGCCATTACTAATAAAAAAAAAAATATTAATAAAAATGCTATAAAACTATCCCCTATCTTGAAAACGCTATAACTTCTGCGCAAACCGATCAATAATCGCTTATTGCGATTTTTTTTACCAAAAATATGTAGAAGAATACGTATCGGCCTAAACTGAGGGAAAAAAAAAATGTTTTTTTATATATTTTTTGGGGATATTTATTATAGCAAAAAGTAAAAAATAATGCATTTTTTTTCAAAATTGTCGCTCTATTTTTGTTTATAGCGCAAAAAATAAAAACCGCAGGGGTGATCAAATACCACCAAAAGAAAGCTCTATTTGTGGGAAAAAAAGAACGTCAATTTTGTTTGGGAGCCACGTCGCACGACCGCGCAATTGTCAGTTAAAGCAACGCAGTGCCGAATCGCAAAAAGGGGCCTGGTCCTTTGGCTGCAAATTGGTCCGGTCTGAAAGTGGTTAATGTCACAACCTGAAAACCTAACCAAACTTAGAACAGCCATGAAAGAATTTTTCGATTTAAACTCTCCTTCGGTGTCCGATCCCTTCACGCTCTGGAACACTCATAAGAGTTATATGAGGGGTCTACTTATACAATTGAGTGCTAAAACTAAAAAGCAGAGGACGCAGCGGCTCAACGACCTGTTAGGCAAAATTGAACATTTAGAAACTGTGAACAAACAAACCACTACGCGAAAAGTGAGAGAATCTCTTTTCCAAGCTAGACAGGAACTTCGCTCCCTTCTGGTTTCCCAGCAAGAGAACCGCTTCCGTATTCTAAAGGCAAATGGCTACCGTTACAACAACAAAGCGGGGAAACTGCTGGCAAACCAGTTGAAGGAAAAACAAAAACAACAAAACATTCATAGCATGTTTAATCCTAGAACAAAACAAACAGTTTACAACCCCAAAGAAATAGCTGATGCTTTCAGCGATTACTATGAGGCCTTATACAACCTCAAAAATGACCCTGACACGCACCAACCGTCTGATCAACTAATCTCTGACTTCTTAGACTCAATTAATGTCCCAAAGTTACCTAGTACCGAATTGGACATCCTAAATGCACCCACGTCTACTACCGAAATCAGTAAAATCATTAAAAGTATGCCCCACAACAAATCTCCAGGTCCGGACGGCTATTCGTCCGAATATTACCAACTTTTTTGTAGTGAACTCTCTCCATATATGAGATGGATCTTTGATGCCGCTGCGTCCAGTGCTTCATTCCCGCAGGAAATGTTAACAGCAACTATAATTACCATACCAAAACCTGGTAAGGATCCCTCAACCCCGCTAAATTTTAGACCAATATCATTGTTAAATGTCGATGTGAAGGTATATGCAAAACTGGTGGCCAACAGGCTTGCCTCCCTCTTGCTGAAGTTAATCCACCAGGATCAGGTGGGCTTCGTGAAGGGGAGGCAGGCCAATGACGCCACAAGGAGATTGATCAACTTGATACACCTTGTGGAAAGAAGTGGGGGGCCTTCTTTGCTTCTAGCTTTAGATGCAGAGAAGGCCTTCGATAGAGTCCACTGGGGATACTTGTCCCGAGTACTACAGAAATTTGGCATAATAGGCCAGATTCAACAAGCCATACTAGCTCTCTACTCGTCACCTTCAGCATATGTGTACACAGAGGGGATGTTCTCAAAAAATTTTAGCATAACAAATGATACACGCCAAGGCTGCCCCCTTTCACCTATAATATTTGCCATGATGATGGAACCACTAGCGGAAAAGATTAGACAGCACCCAGACATCCAAGGGATTTCACACAAAACTCAGCATAAAATATCATTATTCGCCGACGATGTCATCTTGACATTATCCGACCCCCACAACTCACTTACAGCAGCGCACAATACACTAGTTGCATTCAGTAAAATTGCGTACTACAAAGTAAATGAAAACAAATCCGATATTTTAGGCATAGCGATTAACAATCAGTTAAAGTTTCGTATACAGAAAGACCTCCCTTACCCGTGGGCCTCCGGCTCCATCCCTTATCTAGGAATACAACTAACCCCATCTATCTCTAACCTATATAAAGCTAATTACTTACCATTAGAACAGAAACTGCAAAAGGACATAGCCAGGATTCAAAAACATTTTATGTCATGGCATGGACGTCTAGCGGCCTACAAGATGTTACTATTGCCAAAATGAACTTACCTTTTTAGAACCCTGCCAATATCTATTCCTGATTCCTTTATCAAATCTTTACAAAGACAGATGGTACACTTTATATGGGCTGGCAAGAGAACTAGATTTCCACTCCAAATGATGTACAAACATAAAAAAGCAGGGGGCTTGGGATTCCCCTCTCTGAAAGATTACTATATAGCGGCAATAGTGGACCAACTTAAAGATTGGAAACCCCAATCTGAATCCAAACCTTGGCACCAATTAGAACACGCATGGATATACCCTAGGACTCTACAGTCCCTACTCATTGCATGTAACCATAGTAATGTTAGTTTGCGAATACATCATCCCACTATCCAGGCCGCTCTACAGGCTTGGATGTACCTCAAGTCAGCTCGCAAGTCAGACATAGCAAACGTAGAAGTCCCCATACCACTTGAATCTCTAAATTGGCTAATTCCAAACTTAAACACTACAACATGGGGAATAAAAGGAGCAAAGGCAGTGCATGACCTTATTCAGAAAGGTAGACTATTATCTTTTACAGCCATCCAGTCAAAATTTGACATCCCCCTCCTCAGAATTCCTAACCTACCTCCAGATAGCCTCCTGGTTCCGGCAGTGAAGTAGCTCAGACACCTCTGTCCCGAGGCAGGTATGGCATCACCTTACTTCAACAGACTCTAAATCTAAGGGCATATCACTAATTTATAATCGCCTACATGATAAATCCTCTTTTGTCAAGTATACTCACTTTAGCAAGTGGGAAACGGACTTGGGTAAAACATTCACAGAACAACAGTGGCTAGCAGCAGCACGCAACAACAGAAAATGTTCAAGATGCTCAAACTATGAGGAACTGGTGGCAAAATTTACAGCGAGATGGTAATGGCCTACATTATGGCTAAATTTCTAGGGAACAACACTAATCTGTGTTGGAGGGGCTGTGGACAGGTGGGGACATTGATCCACATGTTGTGGTCATGTCCCCACCTTCGCAGCTTCTGGAAAGAAATTTTTAAGCTTATCGCACAAACTACAGGAATCATTAGCCACCCTACACCTGAAAAAGCAATACTACGTATAGACATTACAGAATATCCAATCTCCAAAAGGGCAATAGCAATGCACATTATATTTGCCGCCAGGTCCTTAATAGTAATTAATTGGAAATCGAATCGAATGAAATTCCGTCAGTCTGAAGTGATAGCCAGAATCAATATCATATCAGAATATAAAATATTAGCCTATAGGGATGGCTCAGGCCCCAGATATGTATCAAACTGGTCTACTTGGAACTCAATATACAAAGCTCATAATTGAAATCTGTAAAATAAATACTAACCCCTCTCTATGGATATATAGTAATATTGTATTACCTGTAACCCCCTCCCCTCTTACCCCTCCCCTCCTCTCCCACCCCCCCCCCCCCCCCTTCATTATTTAAGTATTAGAAAGTATATACCTACCTGTTGCCATACAGGCAGTTTAACAATACCACACATATATGTTTGGATGTTAACTAGTTTGAAGTTTAATCTGTGGAATCTGGAATAGTAGAAGTGACCAAACCACCGATAGGTCTGTAAATGTTCAGATTATATGTTACAGGAACCGTGCACTAGTACTTACGAGGTTAAAACTGAAGTATACCCTGAGTTTCTGTATTTGTCTTTTATTATATGTGAACTACAGATTTTTCAATGTATTGTTTTTCAAGTTTTTTTCAATAAAAATTATTGAACTAAAAAATCCCCTTGAGGTAACCCTTCATGAAACATAAATATAAATTTAAGTAAGTAAGCTCGGAAGAACGGAAGCTCCAAAAGGAATGTCAATTTCCCTGGTGAAAATTACTAAAGTACTTAGGAATAAAACTAGTGAACTCAATGAAGAAGATATACAAAATAAATTATATATCATTACTAGATACTAGAAATTAAAACTGAAAGCAAAAGATTAGTACCGTATTTATCGGCGTATAACATGCACTTTTTCCCCCCTAAAATCGGGGGAAAGTCGTGGGTGCGTGTTATACGCCGATCCCCCCAAAAAAAGTGCGAGCGGCGCTGTCTTTCTAGGCGGCAAATTTAAATGTGGGCAAGCTGCAAATGACGCTGGCAGGCTGCAAATGACGCTGGCAGGCTGCAAATGACGCTGGCAGGCTGAAAATGACGCTGGCAGGCTGCAAATGACGCTGGGCAAGCTGCAAATGACGCTGGGCAAAGCTGCAAATGACGCTGGGCAAGCTGCAAATCACACTGGTCAAGCTGCAAATGATGCTGGGCAAGTTGCAAATTATGCTTAAATGTAAGTGTTTTTTTTTCCCTAAACTTCCCTCCTAAAACTTTTTTTCCTTTTAAAATGCCCTCCTAAACTTGGGGTGTGTGTTATACGCCGGTGCGTGTTATACGCTGATAAATACGGTAAATAGAACACTTTCATGGATAGGACACATTAACTACTTAAAGATGTATATGCTACCAGAGATATTATATAAATTTCAGATGCTGCCTGTAGCACTACCCCGATCATATCTTATAAAGCTAAAATCTCTATTAATGAATTTTGTATGGGAAAAATAAAAAAACAAGAGTCCCCATTTTAATACTGAAACAAGTGAAAAAACAAGGTGGGCTTGCAGTCCCAGACATCCAAAAATATTATAACGTGTTAGGGCTGTCAAATTGACGAATGGGTTGGGGGGAAAAAAAATTAAAAAAGGTTGGTTAATTTAGAAAACACATATTGTAAGGCACAGTTGAATAAGATAATTTGGAACCCCCCACGCTTTAGGACACTAGATCCAAACACAAATGTATTGACACGAAATGCACTAAAAATTTGAGATGGAGTATATAAAAAATGTAATGGGCAATATAATTCACCTCTAATAGCACTGAAAGATAATGAATACTTTGCACCAGGGAGAAGGAAAATAGGAGGGAATTGGATGAAAAAAGATAGGGCACAATTAGGAGATATAATAAAAGAAGGGGAAATTGTATCACATCGGGAACTAAAAAATAATAAGGATTTAATGGTGATCAATGAATGGTGATACCTCCAGTTGACTCACTTTGTTAAAAACCTACCTCAACCAATAAGATCAGATAGAGAGCTGACCCCGCTGGAACGGCTTTGCATAACAGACAATACTAAAGGTATATCCAGGTTATATAAATTATTGTTGACAGTGGAAGAACTGGAGATCCCGCCATTTATTAAAAAATTGGAAAAGGTATTGGGAACACAGAGACAAAATAACAATAAGTAACATATTGAATCTAACCCATAGTTCGGCACCCAACATCAAAACACGCTGAAATGAACTAAAAATGCTTAACTAGATTCTTCTTGTTAAAAAAAAAAAATGCTTAACTAGATGGTATGCAACTCTAGATAAGATCAGTAAATTTTAACAAGATAAATCGGCGGAATGTTGGCGAGGATGCCAAAAAGGTAGGAACAATGGCCCACCTATGGGTGGGACTGCCCTAAAATCTAAAAATATTGGAAAAAGATTCTATTTTATGTAAAAGAAGTCGCCAAAATAGAAATAGCAGAAGATCTGTGGATAGTATTGCTACATGGTATAGAAGGAGGGATAAAACAATACAAATAGTCATTAATACCACACCTATTAAATGCAGCAAAGCGATTGATTCCAAAGAAATGGCAGGAGGTGGAAAAGCCCATCAATCTCGAAGTGGGTCGATGCAGTGGAAGAAACATATATCATAGAAAGCTTGAGTGACAGCATTGGGGAAAAATGACAAAAATAAATAAATGGAAGGGTTGGAAAGAGTTTAAAAAATCTTGGAGCTATGCAAAAGAATTAGGGAGAGGTGGGGAGGAAGAGGAGATAATTAGATTGAAGATTTTGTATTAATGTTTTTTTTATTTAATCACCCATTTAAACTGAATTGAACCTGAATTAAAAAGGAATGCACTAGAGCTAAAGATAAACGCTACCATGATGTGAAAACGAGAAGGGACAGGGATGAATGGTAAAGTTGATTCAAGTCTCTCCAAAGAGTTGGCTGAAGTGGCAAAGAAAAAAAATAAAATAAAGGAAAATAAAAACCGCAGCCTCCCTAATTAGGAACACCACCTAGATGGAGTCCAAAAATAGTTAAACTCTAGAAAGGGAAAGTGGCGCTGTTCAAAATTAAAATAATTCATATACGCAAATTCCATATATATATAAAAGGGGGAATCAAATATGACCTACTGATATGGGTAATGGCAACACTCTCTATAAAGTGAAATGTGCATACAAAAATTAAATAATTAAATCAAATGTAGGTATAAAATTCTACAAATAATGTAAAAAATCCCATAGGAAAATGTGTATTGCATCAAGAAAATCAACAAAAATAAAGTGACAAGTATTATTTCCTGCGTGATTCAGCCCCCCCCCCCCCCCCCAAAAAAAAAAAGTGTGTATGTGTAATATATATATATATATATATATATATATATATATATATATATATATATATATATATATATATATATATAATGTGTTAGGATAAACTAGTCCCAAAAATTGATGAATAACAAACTATAAACAGTGATCCGTGCAGAAGCAAAATAAAGGTGACTCTTCAGTGCTCCCCTCCTTCATCCGCTTCCCTCTCTTATGCCTGCAGTTACCAGAGCGTCTCACCCCTGCAGGGGTAACGGGCGTAATAGCCGTATCTAAAAATGGTGATGTCCCCCTTGACAAGATATCCCTCTGGTTTACACAGCTGCAATCCCTCAGTCACTATCCACCTCACCTCATACATACCTTTTTTTTTTTTTTTTTTGGGACTGAATCACGCAGGAAATGGTACTTGTCACTTTATTTTTTTTCGTTTTTCTTGATGCAAGACATGTTTTTCTATGTCATTTTTTTACACTATTGTTTAGGTATCTCCATGTTATAACACAACCATGATCAGGGCTCTTGGAGTGTTTCAGTCGCCACTGACTCCCGTAAGTTTCGTCTGCCCATATTGCATTTTGTTATTTGCCCAATACTGGCAGTTACAATCACTTGGGGACCGGTTGGTCGAGGAGCTCAGTGTTATGTTATAGCAGTGTTATAGCCAGATTTTTCAATAAGGTAGATCAGGGGGTTGGAAGATGTCTAAGTTTCCTGACCCTGGCTTTTGACGCATATTACAAAAGCGGATTGGCCTTATCCGCCAACACTCTCAAGCATATCTAGGTATCCAGCACTTCAGACCTCTACAAACTCCTGACAGTTAGTCCATTTTTGCGGCTCACCCTCTCAAAACGTCCCCATACCAAGAATGGAAAGTCAGGCCAGGGGTTCCCAGGGGTGGGAATTTTTCAGAGCTACTTAACTGGTGTCCATTTTGAAGTGTTCAATCTTCTCTGCAATTATTTCGCAGGGGCTCCTTGGGTCAGCCCTTGCTCCCTTTCCCCCATGTATCCTCTCACTACAAGCAGTTTGTTCTCAGGTCTGTGTTTTCTCGAAAATTAGGCTTAATCCAAATCATTTACGGGACATTGTTTGGGATATGGGCAGTATAGCAGGTTCCAAACTGGGGTCCTTTCTTATCATTAATTCATAGGATGCTTGAATTCTTCCTGTTATAGCCAATACATACCAGATCTGTATACTGAAGCCACCCCAGCCTTCACTACTTTTCTAGACGGATTCTTACTTGCCCTTCATCAGGCTTTCCTATCAAGCCTATTTTTATATCTTTTTGCCCTCTTTTAGGCGTACTGATCAGCTAGGCCAAGGCACACCTCAGGTCTTGGTAGTTAGGGCATCTCATTATAGAATTACACAGTATCTTACAAAAGTGATTACACCCCTCCATATTTTGGTAAATATTGTATTACATCTTTTCATTTGACAACACTGAAGAAATTACACTTTGTAACAAGGTAAAGTAGTAAGTGTACAGCTTGTATAACAGTGTACATTTGCTGTCCCCTCAAAATAACTCAACACACTTATGTCATTAATGTCTAAACCGCTGGCAACAAAAATTAGTACACCCCTAAGTGATAATGTCCAAATTGTGCCCAAAGTGTCAATATCTTGTGTGGCCACCATTATTTTCCAGCACTGCCTTTACCCTCTTGGGCATGGAGTTCACCAGAGCTTCACAGGTTGCCACTGGAGTCCTCTTCCACTCCTCCATGATGACATCACAGAGCTGGTGGATGTTGGAGACCTTACGCTCCTCCACCTTCTGTTTGAGGATGCCCCACAGGTGCTCAATAGGGTTTAGGTCTGGAGCAGCGGCTGTGCGTCCATAAAGGGCCCCCCCTCTCCTGTCACTTGCTCTCTCACATAGATTCATGCAATGCATGAATCTATGGTCGCCGCTGCTGCCCCCTATTCATGTGCCCGGCATCTTGTCAGGCGCCGGGCATATGAATTACAGCAGCGGGGTTTCTTTGGAAATGCCTGATTAGAGCCATGGGCTCTAATAGGCTTCCAAAAGGGTAAACAGCGGGCACACTGCTGTGCGTTCGCTGATTACTCATTGGTATTAGAGAACCGAATACATCGCTTCCCTAACACTGACCCGCCTCACAGCCAATCAGGTTGCTCAGGTCTGGTTACCTGTCACCTGATTGGCTGAAACAAAAGGCGCCGCTATTGGAAGCCTGACGGGCGGAGAGGACGGGAGAATAAGTGCAGGAGACACATTAAGGACCCGCTCGTTGCCGTCACCCGTTGCCCCACAAGACAGGGTAAATGCGGGGCAGAAGGCGAGCAGGCGGGGGGCACACTGTCACACTGGCAGCATTGGGCACACTGGCAGCATTGGCCACACTGTCACACTGGCGGCATTGGGCACAGTGGCAGCATTTGATGGGCACACTGGCAGTGTTGGCACAGTGGCTGTGTTTGGCGGCACAGTGGCTGCGTTTGGCACAGTTTGTTTGTTTTTTTTTTTTAATTTTTTTTGTTTGTTTGCACCCCCCCATGGTCTGGAGACATGCTTGGACAGTCCATCATCTTTACCCTCTTTACCCTGCTTCCTTAGCAAGGCAGTGGTTCTCTTGGAGGTGTGTTTTAGGGTCGTTATCATGTTGGAATACTGCCCTGCGGCTCAGTCTCCAAAAGGAGAGGGTCATGCTCTGCTTCAGCTGCGAGAGCTGAAACTGCCATCTTCAAGGGCAAGTGTCACATACCTTGTTGGTGGGCACTCCTGAAGGTTGTGACAGGGAGAGCTATGCCCAAAGAAGCAGGGGTTGCCAGCGGCGACAGACTGAAGTGTGGAGATGGCGGCTGGATGAGCAGGATGCACTGCTGGGCAGGAGTCCCTCAGATATACCAGATGAGACTTGGCAGAAGAGAGAGCTGGAAGCAGGGTCAGGAGTCAGGCCAGTAGTCCTACAAGAAAAGTAAAATTGCTTGAATCCACTTGTAAACAATAGAGTGATAACTGATTGGCCGATTTGTCACTTACGACAGGCTATCTCCCAAGTAGCACAACTAAGCACATATATAAAAAAGAAAAGTTGGGACTAGATTAAGATTGCTATCAAAGGGAGAGTCAACCACGGAATTCATTCAGTTATTGAACAATTAACTTTATTGATGAATGAGAAAAAGTACAAAACAGAGTCCGACTGAGGCAGCACAAGGGCTGCCAACGTAGGACACGAACCTCCACGATATATACATATTAGGGATGCACCGAAATTTTGTCCACGCAATTTGCCGAAAGAAAAAAAATGACCTATAATGGAGCCGAAAATGGGGCGGGGCCTGGACGGGGGCGGGTCTCCGCCCCCCCCCCTGGTGCCGCCTATCAGGGGGGCTTCCTATATCGTAGAAGAGAGGAGAGCTGCCGCCGCCTGTTTGCCACTATTAGTTGCTATGCAGCATTTTTAGCAAACAGTCACATATATCACTATGGATTGATTAGGGCTGAAAGACTGTAATGTCTCTCTATATCTTTTATTACTATACTTTACTTTATATACAGCAGCTGTATTCAATAAGACGAGAGATATTCACATAATGCGACATGCATCCAATGCGGCTCAAAGTAATGCAGATAGACTATTTCATTACTGGTAGGGCCTAGACTTGCATTATGTAGATTTACTTTAAAGTAGTCAACAAGTATGAAAGTTATGCGATTATTAATTTCAAGCGAACATAAATTTAGCTAAACCCAAAAAAACGCATATTTCATTATAAATTAGTTAAATAAGTCCAGAGGGGATGCATATATAGATCTTGAGTAATTGAATAACTGCCTAAAGTATACAAACAGATCACATACCTCAGATGTATATCAAATACAGACAGAAAATATATAGATGGATAGATAGATATAATTAGGCCCTGATTATGTGACTATTAGTTGCTATGCAGCATTTTCAACAAACAGTCGCATATATCACTATGAATTGATTAGGGCTGAAAGACTGTGTGCTTTTTTGTATTTATTTTTTTTTTTTTACTGTAGTTTACTTTATATACAGCTACTGTGTATTTACTTTGTTATATGCAGTAGCTGTATTCAATAAAACAAAAGATATTCACATAATTTGACATGCATCCAGTGTGGCTCCAAACAACGCAAATAGGGTATTCATTCCAAATAAAGCCTAAACTTGCCTTACGTAGATTTACTTTAAAGTAGTCAACAAGTATGAAAGTTATGCGATTTATTGATTTGAAGATAGCATAAATTTAGCTAAACCTGAAAAAAAAAAAAAAAAACGTGCATGTTTCATTATAATTTTGTTTAAACCCAAAACGCATGTTTCATTGTAATTTAGTTTAAGCCCAAAAGGTAAGCATATATAGATCTTGAGTAATCAACTACGGGCTGTCAAATTGCCGAATGGGTTGGGGGGAAAAAAAATTAAAAAAGGTTGGTTAATTTAGAAAACACATATTGTAAGGCACAGTTGAATAAGATAATTTGGAACCCCCCACGCTTTAGGACACTAGATCCAAACACAAATGTATTGACACGAAATGCACTAAAAATTTGAGATGGAGTATATAAAAAATGTAATGGGCAATATAATTCACCTCTAATAGCACTGAAAGATAATGAATACTTTGCACCAGGGAGAAGGAAAATAGGAGGGAATTGGATGAAAAAAGATAGGGCACAATTAGGAGATATAATAAAAGAAGGGGAAATTGTATCACATCGGGAACTAAAAAATAATAAGGATTTAATGGTGATCAATGAATGGTGATACCTCCAGTTGACTCACTTTGTTAAAAACCTACCTCAACCAATAAGATCAGATAGAGAGCTGACCCCGCTGGAACGGCTTTGCATAACAGACAATACTAAAGGTATATCCAGGTTATATAAATTATTGTTGACAGTGGAAGAACTGGAGATCCCGCCATTTATTAAAAAATTGGAAAAGGTATTGGGAACACAGAGACAAAATAACAATAAGTAACATATTGAATCTAACCCATAGTTCGGCACCCAACATCAAAACACGCTGAAATGAACTAAAAATGCTTAACTAGATTCTTCTTGTTAAAAAAAAAAATGCTTAACTAGATGGTATGCAACTCTAGATAAGATCAGTAAATTTTAACAAGATAAATCGGCGGAATGTTGGCGAGGATGCCAAAAAGGTAGGAACAATGGCCCACCTATGGGTGGGACTGCCCTAAAATCTAAAAATATTGGAAAAAGATTCTATTTTATGTAAAAGAAGTCGCCAAAATAGAAATAGCAGAAGATCTGTGGATAGTATTGCTACATGGTATAGAAGGAGGGATAAAACAATACAAATAGTCATTAATACCACACCTATTAAATGCAGCAAAGCGATTGATTCCAAAGAAATGGCAGGAGGTGGAAAAGCCCATCAATCTCGAAGTGGGTCGATGCAGTGGAAGAAACATATATCATAGAAAGCTTGAGTGACAGCATTGGGGAAAAATGACAAAAAATAAATAAATGGAAGGGTTGGAAAGAGTTTAAAAAATCTTGGAGCTATGCAAAAGAATTAGGGAGAGGTGGGGAGGAAGAGGAGATAATTAGATTGAAGATTTTGTATTAATGTTTTTTTTATTTAATCACCCATTTAAACTGAATTGAACCTGAATTAAAAAGGAATGCACTAGAGCTAAAGATAAACGCTACCATGATGTGAAAACGAGAAGGGACAGGGATGAATGGTAAAGTTGATTCAAGTCTCTCCAAAGAGTTGGCTGAAGTGGCAAAGAAAAAAAATAAAATAAAGGAAAATAAAAACCGCAGCCTCCCTAATTAGGAACACCACCTAGATGGAGTCCAAAAATAGTTAAACTCTAGAAAGGGAAAGTGGCGCTGTTCAAAATTAAAATAATTCATATACGCAAATTCCATATATATATAAAAGGGGGAATCAAATATGACCTACTGATATGGGTAATGGCAACACTCTCTATAAAGTGAAATGTGCATACAAAAATTAAATAATTAAATCAAATGTAGGTATAAAATTCTACAAATAATGTAAAAAATCCCATAGGAAAATGTGTATTGCATCAAGAAAATCAACAAAAATAAAGTGACAAGTATTATTTCCTGCGTGATTCAGCCCCCCCCCCCCCCAAAAAAAAAAGTGTGTATGTGTAATATATATATATATATATTATATATATATATATATATATATATATATATATATATATAATGTGTTAGGATAAACTAGTCCCAAAAATTGATGAATAACAAACTATAAACAGTGATCCGTGCAGAAGCAAAATAAAGGTGACTCTTCAGTGCTCCCCTCCTTCATCCGCTTCCCTCTCTTATGCCTGCAGTTACCAGAGCGTCTCACCCCTGCAGGGGTAACGGGCGTAATAGCCGTATCTAAAAATGGTGATGTCCCCCTTGACAAGATATCCCTCTGGTTTACACAGCTGCAATCCCTCAGTCACTATCCACCTCACCTCATACATACCTTTTTTTTTTTTTTTTTTGGGACTGAATCACGCAGGAAATGGTACTTGTCACTTTATTTTTTTCGTTTTTCTTGATGCAAGACATGTTTTTCTATGTCATTTTTTTACACTATTGTTTAGGTATCTCCATGTTATAACACAACCATGATCAGGGCTCTTGGAGTGTTTCAGTCGCCACTGACTCCCGTAAGTTTCGTCTGCCCATATTGCATTTTGTTATTTGCCCAATACTGGCAGTTACAATCACTTGGGGACCGGTTGGTCGAGGAGCTCAGTGTTATGTTATAGCAGTGTTATAGCCAGATTTTTCAATAAGGTAGATCAGGGGGTTGGAAGATGTCTAAGTTTCCTGACCCTGGCTTTTGACGCATATTACAAAAGCGGATTGGCCTTATCCGCCAACACTCTCAAGCATATCTAGGTATCCAGCACTTCAGACCTCTACAAACTCCTGACAGTTAGTCCATTTTTGCGGCTCACCCTCTCAAAACGTCCCCATACCAAGAATGGAAAGTCAGGCCAGGGGTTCGTGGGAATTTTTCAGAGCTACTTAACTGGTGTCCATTTTGAAGTGTTCAATCTTCTCTGCAATTATTTCGCAGGGGCTCCTTGGGTCAGCCCTTGCTCCCTTTCCCCCATGTATCCTCTCACTACAAGCAGTTTGTTCTCAGGTCTGTGTTTTCTCGAAAATTAGGCTTAATCCAAATCATTTACGGGACATTGTTTGGGATATGGGCAGTATAGCAGGTTCCAAACTGGGGTCCTTTCTTATCATTAATTCATAGGATGCTTGAATTCTTCCTGTTATAGCCAATACATACCAGATCTGTATACTGAAGCCACCCCAGCCTTCACTACTTTTCTAGACGGATTCTTACTTGCCCTTCATCAGGCTTTCCTATCAAGCCTATTTTTATATCTTTTTGCCCTCTTTTAGGCGTACTGATCAGCTAGGCCAAGGCACACCTCAGGTCTTGGTAGTTAGGGCATCTCATTATAGAATTACACAGTATCTTACAAAAGTGATTACACCCCTCCATATTTTGGTAAATATTGTATTACATCTTTTCATTTGACAACACTGAAGAAATTACACTTTGTAACAAGGTAAAGTAGTAAGTGTACAGCTTGTATAACAGTGTACATTTGCTGTCCCCTCAAAATAACTCAACACACTTATGTCATTAATGTCTAAACCGCTGGCAACAAAAATTAGTACACCCCTAAGTGATAATGTCCAAATTGTGCCCAAAGTGTCAATATCTTGTGTGGCCACCATTATTTTCCAGCACTGCCTTTACCCTCTTGGGCATGGAGTTCACCAGAGCTTCACAGGTTGCCACTGGAGTCCTCTTCCACTCCTCCATGATGACATCACAGAGCTGGTGGATGTTGGAGACCTTACGCTCCTCCACCTTCTGTTTGAGGATGCCCCACAGGTGCTCAATAGGGTTTAGGTCTGGAGCAGCGGCTGTGCGTCCATAAAGGGCCCCCCCTCTCCTGTCACTTGCTCTCTCACATAGATTCATGCAATGCATGAATCTATGGTCGCCGCTGCTGCCCCCTATTCATGTGCCCGGCATCTTGTCAGGCGCCGGGCATATGAATTACAGCAGCGGGGTTTCTTTGGAAATGCCTGATTAGAGCCATGGGCTCTAATAGGCTTCCAAAAGGGTAAACAGCGGGCACACTGCTGTGCGTTCGCTGATTACTCATTGGTATTAGAGAACCGAATACATCGCTTCCCTAACACTGACCCGCCTCACAGCCAATCAGGTTGCTCAGGTCTGGTTACCTGTCACCTGATTGGCTGAAACAAAAGGCGCCGCTATTGGAAGCCTGACGGGCGGAGAGGACGGGAGAATAAGTGCAGGAGACACATTAAGGACCCGCTCGTTGCCGTCACCCGTTGCCCCACAAGACAGGGTAAATGCGGGGCAGAAGGCGAGCAGGCGGGGGGCACACTGGCAGCATTGGGCACACTGGCAGCATTGGCCACACTGTCACACTGGCGGCATTGGGCACAGTGGCAGCATTTGATGGGCACACTGGCAGTGTTGGCACAGTGGCTGTGTTTGGCGGCACAGTGGCTGCGTTTGGCACAGTTTGTTTGTTTTTTTAATTTTTTTTGTTTGTTTGCACCCCCCCATGGTCTGGAGACATGCTTGGACAGTCCATCATCTTTACCCTCTTTACCCTGCTTCCTTAGCAAGGCAGTGGTTCTCTTGGAGGTGTGTTTTAGGGTCGTTATCATGTTGGAATACTGCCCTGCGGCTCAGTCTCCAAAAGGAGAGGGTCATGCTCTGCTTCAGCTGCGAGAGCTGAAACTGCCATCTTCAAGGGCAAGTGTCACATACCTTGTTGGTGGGCACTCCTGAAGGTTGTGACAGGGAGAGCTATGCCCAAAGAAGCAGGGGTTGCCAGCGGCGACAGACTGAAGTGTGGAGATGGCGGCTGGATGAGCAGGATGCACTGCTGGGCAGGAGTCCCTCAGATATACCAGATGAGACTTGGCAGAAGAGAGAGCTGGAAGCAGGGTCAGGAGTCAGGCCAGTAGTCCTACAAGAAAAGTAAAATTGCTTGAATCCACTTGTAAACAATAGAGTGATAACTGATTGGCCGATTTGTCACTTACGACAGGCTATCTCCCAAGTAGCACAACTAAGCACATATATAAAAAAGAAAAGTTGGGACTAGATTAAGATTGCTATCAAAGGGAGAGTCAACCACGGAATTCATTCAGTTATTGAACAATTAACTTTATTGATGAATGAGAAAAAGTACAAAACAGAGTCCGACTGAGGCAGCACAAGGGCTGCCAACGTAGGACACGAACCTCCACGATATATACATATTAGGGATGCACCGAAATTCTGTCCACGCAATTTGCCGAAAGAAAAAAAATGACCTATAATGGAGCCGAAAATGGGGCGGGGCCTGGACGGGGGCGGGTCTCCGCCCCCCCCCTGGTGCCGCCTATCAGGGGGGCTTCCTATATCGTAGAAGAGAGGAGAGCTGCCGCCGCCTGTTTGCCACTATTAGTTGCTATGCAGCATTTTTAGCAAACAGTCACATATATCACTATGGATTGATTAGGGCTGAAAGACTGTAATGTCTCTCTATATCTTTTATTACTATACTTTACTTTATATACAGCAGCTGTATTCAATAAGACGAGAGATATTCACATAATGCGACATGCATCCAATGCGGCTCAAAGTAATGCAGATAGACTATTTCATTACTGGTAGGGCCTAGACTTGCATTATGTAGATTTACTTTAAAGTAGTCAACAAGTATGAAAGTTATGCGATTATTAATTTCAAGCGAACATAAATTTAGCTAAACCCAAAAAAACGCATATTTCATTATAAATTAGTTAAATAAGTCCAGAGGGGATGCATATATAGATCTTGAGTAATTGAATAACTGCCTAAAGTATACAAACAGATCACATACCTCAGATGTATATCAAATACAGACAGAAAATATATAGATGGATAGATAGATATAATTAGGCCCTGATTATGTGACTATTAGTTGCTATGCAGCATTTTCAACAAACAGTCGCATATATCACTATGAATTGATTAGGGCTGAAAGACTGTGTGCTTTTTTGTATTTATTTTTTTTTTTACTGTAGTTTACTTTATATACAGCTACTGTGTATTTACTTTGTTATATGCAGTAGCTGTATTCAATAAAACAAAAGATATTCACATAATTTGACATGCATCCAGTGTGGCTCCAAACAACGCAAATAGGGTATTCATTCCAAATAAAGCCTAAACTTGCCTTACGTAGATTTACTTTAAAGTAGTCAACAAGTATGAAAGTTATGCGATTTATTGATTTGAAGATAGCATAAATTTAGCTAAACCTGAAAAAAAAAAAAAAAACGTGCATGTTTCATTATAATTTTGTTTAAACCCAAAACGCATGTTTCATTGTAATTTAGTTTAAGCCCAAAAGGTAAGCATATATAGATCTTGAGTAATCAACTAACAGCTGCCTGAAATATACAAACAAATCACATACCTCAGATGTATATCAAGTGCAAAAAATATATATATAGTTAGGCCCGAATCAATCCAAAAATGTCTGGAGGCTACATTCTGTGTTTAAAGTGGATGTAAACCCACTCATCAATTCTTAACTACTGCCATAGTGGTGATCTATAAGGATATACATGCCTCCTGCATGTATCCTTACCTGTCAAATGTCCCCCCTTTTAGCTGTCTGAAACCTCCAAAAAGTCCAGATTCAGTGGGCGGGTCTGTTGTTCGGTGCTCAGTGGGCGGAGTCATGATGTCAGCAGACTCCCCGCCCACAGCCCTTAAATACCTAGGGACGTATATTCCTCATACGCTCTCAAAGCTGTATGAACTCAACTTCCCCCCACTATTGAAAAAAATGTAATTGCTGTTGAACCAATGGACCTCAGGCTTACATTCCTGGCTAGGCCGTTGCAACATTTTGAAAATGATTATACTCCAGAAGTTCCTTTATCTTATGCAGGCGGTGCCCATACATATTCCTAGCACCTATTTCAAACAAGTACAATCTTTGTTCACGGAATTTGTATGGGCCAAGAAAAAACCTGGACTGGCCAACAAACTACTTGTACTCCCCAAGATACACGGGGGGCTGGCGCTCCCCAACATCCGTACCTACTACCAAGCTATACACTTGGGGAGGCTTTTAGATTGGTGCCGCCACCAGGAGACCAAACTGTGGACCTCCATAGAGCAAACACAAAGCGAGACTCCCCTTCCTGGCACCCCATGGTGCTATTCCGGGTTACCCTCGCAACTCAAAGCACATCCATTGATAGGCAACACATCAAGGATTTGCGCTCGAATAGTAACCCAGACTCCCCTTTCTTCTCAGAATTCACCTTTATACCCCATATTGGGAAACCCACTATTCATACCAGGTATAAAAGATGGCCCTTTTAGACTTCTGTCTGACTCAGGCATCCACTAGGCTTCACACTTTAGCTCAGGAGGACGTTGGAAGACGGCGACAGAGTTATCAGACCCCACAGGCTTGTACCGACTTGACTTCCTGAGTGCACTCCAACTAAGCCATTTCCTGAGCTCCATTCCACCCCCAATAGACAACACTCCAAATCTCACGACACTCGAAGATATATGCTCCACAAGAGGAACACTGCCACACTCGCATTCATTGACCTATGCCCTCCTAAATACACCACAAGAGGATTTTGTACCTCCTGGTCTTCTTAAATGGGACGGAGACCTGGGATCCCAATTCAATAACACCGAGAGACAACATATACTGAGATACACTCATAAATCCTCCATATGTGCCAAGATTCAGGAAACCAACTACAAAATTATTTCACGTTGGTACAAAACCCCCGCATTACTACATAAAATATATCCGACAACAACAGACCGGTGCTGGCGCTGCCTAGTAGAAGAAGGGACTCTATTACACATTTTTTGGTCGTGCCCTAAACTGACGCACTTCTGGGCGGTAGTACAGGAGACTATACAGAAATTCACTGAACGGTTGATCACAGCTGACCCTGCCTTTTTTCTACTGCATGCTTCCACCATCCCTTACAGGATATACAAGAAACCGGTGATTCGTCACCTATTAGGTGCAGCTAAGGCCTGCATCCCATTATGCTGGAAGTCTGTTCTCCCACCAACCATTAACCTGTGGCTCCAAAAAGTGGAAGACATCAGGAAAATGGAAGATCTTATTCTCACAGCGCAGGAAAGACAGGAGACGTTCATCAAAACCTGGCAACTGTGGATAATGTTTAAGTATTTAGATGAGGGCCAAGCCCTGAAAAGCTCAGTTGCACCCGCTTGATCTACCGCAGACTATTATTACAGTACAGAAGTCAGATAAGGTTACCATGTAGACATTTGCTGAAGCCCAAAATAAACTTGGTGGTGTTCCATGACCACGGGACGTACACTCCCCCCCCCCACCCACCCCCACCTCGATCTTCTCTTGCGCTCTCCCCCCCTACGCCCTTTCCCCCCTCTCGCACCTCTTTTCTTTCTTATGCTATCTTTAATTTTCCTGCCATGCTGTGACCCCTCACAAATGTTGCAACGGCCTAGCCAGGAATGTAAGCCTGAGGTCCATTGGTTCAACAACCATTTAATTTTTTTCAATAGTGGGGGGAAGTTGAGTTCATACAGCTTTGAGAGCGTATGAGGAATATACGTCCCTAGGTATTTAAGGGCTGTGTTAGTCCATTTTAGTTTAAAACTGGACTGAAGGTGTGTAAGCTGTATGTCAGGGATTTTTACACCCATCGCTTCGGATTTGCCAAAATTGATCTTTAGATTGGAGATTGATCCATATAGTGTGAATTCCTGGAGGAGGTTTGGGAGGGATATTGTCGGATTTGAAAGAGAGAACATCAGATCGTCTGCATAGGCAGATACTTTGTGTTGGGATTGGCCAATCTCAATTCCCGAGATGTTTGGGTTCTCTCTGACGTGGCACAAAAAGGGCTCAAGGGACAGTGCAAACAGGAGGGGTAAGAGCGGGCACCCTTGACGGGTTCCGTTAGAAATTGAGAGGGGGTCTGAGAGTACTCCGTTGGCTCTAACCTTTGCCGTCGGTGTCGTGTATCCTGCTGCAATCCATTTCATCATGTTGCTTCCCAAGCCTATGTCTTTTAGAGTGGCAAACATGAAAGCCCAATTCACCCTATCAAAGGCTTTCTCAGCGTCAGTGCTGAGAAAGACACTTGGTGTATTGGTAGTGGCAGCTTTGTGTAATAGATTCAGGACTTTGGTGGTATTGTCTCTGGCTTCTCTAGATGGTACGAAGCCCACCTGGTCCAGGTGTATTAGATGAGGTATATGGTTCTGTAGTCTGGTTGCGATTATTTTCGTGAACAATTTCAGGTCTGTATTCAGTAGGGAAATGGGGCGGTAGCTCCCGCACTGGGTCGGGTCCTTGTCTTCCTTGGGGATCACCGTTATGTGGGCCTGCAATGTATCGTTATGTAATCTACCGTCTTTGCTAATGTCGTTGAACAGCCTGACTAATTGGTTTCCTACCGAGGGGAGTAAGGTCTTGTAATATTGGACTGTAAGTCCGTCTGGTCCCGGGGGCTTATTGCATTTCGTATTTCCCATCGCCATCTGTAGTTCTGTTTAATGTTATGGGTTTGTCTAGGAGGTCTCGCGTGTCGGATGGGAGGGTGGGCATAGTGTAGTCTGTTATCTTTCCCGGAGGGGGGGTTTCTATGGACAGATTGTATAGGGACTCATAATATGACCTGAATTCTTTCGTTATTAGCTGAGGAAGAACCTCTTTCTGTCTCGTTGGGGATAGTATGTGTGGGATGTAAGAGGCTTTTGCTTGGGAGTGTAAGGATTGTGCAAGTAGCCTACCGCACTTATTACCCGATTCGTATATCTTCTTGCGGGAGATTTGCAGTGCCGCTTTTGCTTTAAAATGGAGTAAGCTCGTTATTTGAGTGCGTACTGTATCCAGTTCACTTCCAAGCAATCTGGTCGGTGTCTGCTTATGTTTGGTTTCCAGTGTTTGGAGTTTGTCAATCAGTGCCACTATTGGGCTGTGTTCTGTTTTTTGATCCTAGCACCATGCTTTATGAGCACCCCTCTTGTGACTGCCTTGTGTGCCTCCCAAACCAGCCCTATGTTGTTATCAGCCGTAAGGTTAGTGTGGAAATAGTGTGCGATTTCTTTTGTGACATCTGCTACCACCTCCGGGTTTTGTAGGAGGCTCTCATTGAGTCTCCATGGTTGTCTCATTGTCCTGTTGTGGTCAGACAGTGCGTATTGCATTGTTACTGGGGCATGGTCGGACCACGTGATGAGTCCTATGGCCGTATTCTTAATTGCTTGTAGTTGGTTGTGTGGGACTAAGAAATGATCTATACGGGAGTAAACTTGGTGCGTATGAGAGAAAAAGGTATAGTCCCGTTCACCTGGGTGGAAAAGTCGCCAGGCATCTATTAGTCGCATGTCGTGTAATTTCTTGTGGATTACCTTACGTGCGTTTCGGGAAGTAGAAGAAGTTCCCGACGAGGTGTCTTCTGCTGGAAGTAAAGGGAAATTTAAGTCGCCCCCTACTATAAGTTGGCCTTCTGAAAAGGTTTGAAGTGATTCTAAGGTCTTTTTAAGAAACGTCTTGTTGAATGTTTGGGGCGTATAAGTTGGCGATGGTTACTTTCACATCTCCTATTAGGCCCTTTAGAAATAGAGATCTCCCTGCTGGGTCTGTTCTTGAGTCAACCAGTTGCCATGGAATTCTGGAGGCTATCTGAATGGAGATGCCACAGGACTTGGCTTCTGAGTAGGTGGAATGATACACTATCGGGTAGAACCTGTTTTTTAGGGTCGGAAGTTTATCCTCTCTGAAATGCGTCTCTTGTAGGAGAACAACATCCGCTTTCAAACGTTTCATGTCATTTAGCAGCATTCGACTTTTTTCTGGGACGTTTAGTCCCTTGGCATTTAAAGTGACGATCTGGATTGTGTCCATGACCACAGGGGGGGGGGGGGATGGGGAGGTATAGAGGGCACGGGAGAGATAGGTTAGACTAGGAGAGGAGTAGGGAGAGAAGCAAAAGACAGAGGGTAGAAGAGAATGAGATTAGAAGGAGAGGGGAGCGAGAAAAACCCTCTAGTAAATACTGAGGGTGATGCTGTTTTCAGCTAACACCTACCTACCTGTGGTGTTATTTCCTAAAGTCACAGCAAACTGCTGTTATAACGCCCTGCCAGAACTAGCTGGGAGGGCGTTAGCCTATGTGGGGGAGTGATCAGCAAGGGTTATCGAGGGGGACTCCCTTCCCTCCCCGACCACTGGACCTTAGATGGTTATGTGCGTGTGTACATTCGTCAGGAGACTGTGTGGATGGGAACAGTATGTCAATTCCCAAGCATACCTCGAGATCAAGTAACATAAGGTGGTACATCAAATGACATTCTCCAATCAGGCCATATAAAACAATGGTATAACATTCTGAGCAACTTAACTATTAATTACTCTAACCGGCTGCAGTGTAGTAAAAGCAAAAATGGTTTCATTTTCCTGGTATTTAGGCAGTATCCCCCTCCCCCGTCAGCAGGGAGATTTTGACTAGGCAAGTACCACAGTGGGTCTTGACCGCGTCTTTATATGTGTCGACGGGGAGGAGGGGGAGAGACCACCACAACATTGAATAGGCTAACCTCAATATCTAGTGCCCTAAGCCCGTAGCCCTCCCCCGCCAATAATAAACCTAGTAGCATTAGCACTTTTCAGTGGTCACTTTTCAGTGGTGCCGGACGTTTCCCCATCTCCTGTATCCCCCTGGGGCAATGGGCCCCTAAGAACATTAACCTCCCATTGGAACAACATATCCCAGCTCGAGGTACAATACCTCCCTCCTCCCCCTTTCTCCGGTGCATCAGGGTGGCGACTCACATTAACCTCCGCACCTCATGCTGGGTCAGGGTGGTCGATGGCTTCACCTATCAATGTCCTCTTCACCCACAGAGGGGCCACTGGTAGTAAAGCAGGGAGGGGGGGCAGACTGCAGCGGGGGTAAAAAATATCTCATGCCTCGTTCCAAATGTAGCTGTCTCTGCGGAGCATCACAAGGGTATATGGGGGGCAAGAAGTCACTGAGGGTGCAAGATCGGAGGGGGGTCCCCTCCCCAGCTTGTGTTAAATCGTCTCGATAGGCTAGAAGAAAATTGCCAATGGGGTAGAGGGATCTGTTAAAAAGCGATGGTCGTAGCTAAATGGGGCAGATGAGACAGTCACAGCCATAGCAGGCATAGTCCAGGTAAGCCCTCTCTCTATTGGTCAAGGACTCATCACTGCGGGTGGAGGAGCTAAAATGTTCATCACATTCCACAGATTCCTGTGTCACTTGCAGGCAGCAGGATCAGTGTAACATGGACAGGGCAGCCATAATCGTGCAATTCCTCAGTATGCAAGCAGGGGGGGTGTCTAGTGATGTGTTAATTTGAGGTAGCCGTCTAGAGGGATCTCCGAACCAACATGTTAAGGTGCAGACAACTAGTAAAAAAGGGGTGCCATATACGACATGCTTATGACTTGCGTGTTCCGTTGCTGGGTAGGTTGCGGGATCTGCCTCGTGATCTCTGAGAACGGGCGGGCAGGTGGGATCTGTCCGAAAGTGGGCCCGTACGGCCGGTCGGTCATGGCAGCCTCTGTAGCCAGTTCGGTATTCGGATCGGATCCGTGCCCAGCAAGTTTAAGAACGCCGGGAGGTCGTTCGGTGCGCGTAGTGTGAAGGAGGAGCGATAATTTCGGAAGATGACTGCCAGGGGATAACCCCATCTGTAAGTGCATCCTTGTCTCCTAGCCGCTTCCAGCGCCGGTTTCAGCATAGCTCGTCGCTGTAGTGTAGCTCTAGACAGGTCTGGGAGAATCTGGATGTGTGCCCCATCGAAGTCGATGTCGCCATGATCCCATGCCTTGTGCAGCAGAGTCTCCTTCTGAGTATATCGATGTAAGCGGCAGAGGACATCGCAGGGTCTTGCTGGGTCTGTGGATTTGGGGCCTAGGGTGCGATGCACCCAGTCCATTTCCAGCGCGGATGCCTGTGGAATATGGATGTCACCGTCTCGGCTAAGTCCTCAGTGCCTGTTGCCTCCGGTATACCCCGCAGCCGCAGGTTGTTACGGCGGCTGCGGTCCTCTATTTCCTCCAAATGGAGCTGCATTTCCTGGGAGTCCCTTGTGCATATGTCCTGAGCACGTTCTAGGGATTGCACCCTGGATTCCAGCAAGGTAATTTGCGTTTCTCCTGAGGAGACCCGGGTTTCAATTAGTTGCAGTTCTTCTCGCACCTCATGTAGATCTTTGCTGTGTGCTTCCTCTATACGTACAATGAGGGCCTCAATGTCCGCTCTTGTGGGTAAGGCCTCAATGTCTGCCCGCGTTGGCAGGGCCCGAAGCATGGTGCAGAGGTCGTCATCCAGACGGGCTTGTGTCTGTGTGTGGATGGAATAGATCTGGTGTCCCTGTGTGATCTTCTCCTGGTCCCGGTGTAGGCGAGGGAGTGTTTGCTTGGGATGTGGAGTAGGCCGCGTCCATGCGGTCTACACATGGCGTGGTCTCTATGGCACCCGGGGACAGTCTCTGGTTGCTCCCAAAAAAGCTTGAGATACTGGGCTGTGAGCTGAGCTGTCGGGTTCCACGGGTTGCCGATCTTGTCCGGTATCTTGTGGGGTTGCTCTTACCGTGTGTACACCGATTTAAAGCTGTTTTTTGGTCCTTGTGAGTCGGGTCAAGCCGGGAGCTCCCCTAGAACACGACTCTACTCGGCCATTGTTAAGCCACGCCCCCCCCCCCCCCCTGTTGTGGGCTTTCTGTAGGTACAAGTCACCAGTCGTTTATCCACACGTATAATCTGCAGGTCAAGGAAGGAAATTGTATTAGCATCTATCACATGGGTCAGGACGATGTTTCTGTCATTCTTCTTAAAAATCGACAGAAACTCGTCAAGTTCTTCACGGTCACCCAGCCATACCATGATGATATCATCAATGTACCTCAGCCAGGTAAGTACCCGGCTGATGTACATTGGCATTTTATAGACCACGTCCTGTTCCCACAGGCCCAGGTGGAGGCAAGCGTATGAGGGGGCCCAGGGAGCTCCCATCACTGTGCCCCTCGTTTGCTGATAATATCCATCGAGGAATTGGAAATAATGGTTAGTGGCAATTCCAATAATTCCAAGATGAATTCATTTTGTGCCCCAAAGTCGGGATGTGCTGTTTCCAGAAAGAAAAAGACCGCTTTGAGGCCCCAGTCGTGGGGTATCGACATGTAAAGTGATTCCACGTCGATACCCACAAGAAGGGCCTCAGGCGGTATCTCCAAATCATGTAACTTAGCCAAAACGTTGAGAGTATCACGAACGCACGATGGCATAGAGGTCACCAAAGTTTTTATGAAGGAATCAACCTATCTCCCAATCCTTTCTAGAGGGTCTTTTATTGCCGAGACAGTCGGCCTGCCGGGGGATTATCAAGGTGTGCAAATTTGTTGAGATGACTACAATGTTCACCAATGCGACTCGGAGTGTCTCATTCCAAATTAAGAATTGAATCCATTTTATTAATTGCACAACCTCCAGGGTTATCTATATGCTGGAGTGTCCATGCCACAGATACTACATCGGAAAAACCATAAGACAGCTCCCGGTTCGCATCGGGGAACATTTAAGAAGCATAAAAAATGCAGTGAAGGAAGATAACAAACAAAAAAGAGAGGACATGTCCCCACTTGCGTTACACTTTGCAGATTACCATAATGGCAATACCGCTGGCATCCATATCAAAGGGATTTATACACGAAATTTACCTACACGCAGGGGCGACTTTAACGCGATCCTGCTCCAAAAGGAGAAGATGTGGATCTTCCATTTAAAAACACTCATGCCTCAAGGCTTAAACACAGAATGTAGCCTCCAGCCATTTTTGGATTGATTCGGGCCTAACTATATATATATATATATTATATATATATATATATATATATATATATATATATATATATATATATATATATATATATATATATATATATATATATATATATTTTTTTTTTTTTTTTTTTTTTTTTTTTGTACTTGATATCTGAGGTTTGTGATTTTTTTTTTTTTTTTTTTGTATACTTCAGGCAGCTGTTGGTCGATTACTCTAGAACTATATATGCATCCCTTTTCGGCTTAAACTAAATTATAATGAAACATGCGTTTTTATTTTTTTTGTTTTTTCAGGTTTAGCTAAATTTATGCTATATTAAAATCAAAAATCACATAACTTTCATACTTGACTACTTTAAAGTAAATCTACATAATGCAAGTTTAGGCTCTATTTGGAATGAATAGCCTATTTGCATTGTTTGGAGCCACACTGGATGCATGTCAAATTATGTGAATATATTTTGTTTTATTGAATACAGCTGCTGCGTATAAAGTACAGTAAAAAAAAAAACACAGATACAGTCTTTCAGCCCTAATCAATTTATAGTGATATATGCGACTTATGAAAAAAATGGATGTTTGATATGTCCGCCCTCCTATGCCAAACACCTCTCTGCGCCTATGGATAATGTGCCCTTACGACCATATACTTTAAAATATAAAATAGTAAAGTAATAAAATAAAATGAAAATCAAATGTTAAATATACTGAAATATAAAACACTCACTAAAAGCAGCCGCTTAAAATAATGATCAGAAATGTAAAATAAAATAAAGAGAAATATATGTGCAAAGTCTCTTAAAATATTGTAGCAGCGCTGATATTCAGATTTATGAGTCTGAATGCTAGGTGAAAAAAAACAATAAAAGTTCAGCAATATCCAAGATAAGTGGGGAAAACCGTTCTAGATTGTTGTTGTGCAGTCTGTTGGACGTAAACCAAACAACCGGAAGTGACGTATGCACTCCACGTCTGCTCTCCACAGACCTATTACAGGATAAGCACCGCTGCTATACTAAGCGGAACTCGGCTCATCTATAGGATCCGGAAAGGGGACACAGACGATACAGGCAGAGTGCAATTTTACATTTGCCCTAATTTATTTTATTCTGGTACGCTCAATAACAAAGGGGTTATTGTTATATTTGTCATTGGGGAGGATTTTCAATAAAATGTTTAAGCAATATCATACTATGTGGACACATTATTTTCTCTACATGTTCTGACTGACATCTGAGATTTGGAGAACTGATAGTGTGGAGGAGGAGTGGAGAATTTGGAGATTACATGCCTTTATTGATTTTATATCTGGAGTGCATCCCCATAGGGGAAAGCTATCGCACGTGGTGAAGTGTGCTGGTGGATGGCTCTAACAGACTGCACAACAACAATCTAGAACTGTTTTCCCCACTTATCTTGGATATTGCTGAACTTTTATTGCTTTTATTCACCTAGCATTCAGACTCATAAATCTGAATATCAGCGCTGCTACAATGCACATATTTGCACATATATTTCTCTTTATTTTATTGTATTTTACATTTCTGATATATGCGACTGTTTGTTGAAAATGCTGCATAGGAACTAATAGTTGCATAATCAGGGCCTAATTATATCTATCTATATATTTTCTGTCTGTATTTGATATACATCTGAGGTATGTGATCGCTTTGTACACTTCAGGCAGTTGTTCAACTACTCAAGATCCATATATGCATCCCCTCTGGACTTAAACTAATTTATAATAAAATATGCGTTTTTTGGGGTTTAGCTAAATTTACGTTGAAATTAATAATCGCATAACTTTCATACTTGTTGACTACTTTAAAGTAAATCTACATAATGCAAGTCTAGGCCCTACCAGTAATGAAATAGTCCACCTGCATTGCTTTGAGTCGCATTGAATGCATGTCACATTATGTGAATATCTCTTGTCTTATTGAATACAGCTGCTGTACAGTCTTTCAGCCCTAATCAATCCATGGTGATATATGCGACTGTTTGCTGAAAATGCTGCATAGCAACTTATAGTCGCATAACCTTTATTTCGCTATATTCTTCTGTTTTGTTTTATTTTCTATCATTATATAGGTCTGATTCTATATCTTTATTATCTGAGATATCTATTAAGTCAACCTGTACCATTTTTAAGTTTAATTTTGTTGAAAACGTATTGATCCGTGTCTGCAAATGTATGCCCATAATTGAGTGCCTCTGAATAGTGGAAGAGAAAGATAGTGTGATGTTCTATATGGGAGATGACATCTAGTGGTGATTTTTTTATATAGCAACCCCAAATTGAAAGTGAGAGCGACTAACTGCAGTATAAATAGAAACACAATTCATGTCCCTCCTATCCTTGAAAAAAACAGAGTTCCTGGTGAAACATGTCGGATTTGGCATCACGACAGAGAAGCTCTATGCGTCATGGATGACGTATCTCATCCCACTTGTGCATGCGCAGTTGATTGCCTGAAGCCAGCGGCGACTATCTCGGCTGAGACAAGTGGGCAGTGGCGCAGAGGACCTGACACTTACACAGTGCTGATAGCAAACTGCTCACTGGAGCCCTACGGACCCCGCTCAACAAACGGAGCATACAGGACAGCACATACAGCCCCCCGGACCGGAGAAAGATGGTACAGGACTGTGATTATATTGCTCCATGAATGGTCGAGTGAGTGGACCATAAGTCCTTTAATTGCCTCCTTTTACTTTGCCTCCTGCTGTTACCTCTAAGACAGTTTTAGCCAGCTTCACAACAGCGTCCTTGAACTATTGTATTCCAACAGTTAAAGCCTGTGAATACATGCAATTCCACTCTAGGATACTGTATTTGTGTGCCTTTGGACTGAACATTAACTGTGGATTATAATAATTTCTCCACACTGACAGCTATGTTTTTCTACAATCCTAATTAAAGCTGTCTCTGTGGGACTAGCAACTTGACTCAATCAACCACCCTTCAACAGGGGTTCTTTTTGTTAAAAGGGTTTCTAATTAAACCTAGTGACAGAACGGACTTTGTTACACATTGTGCATGTTACGAAGATCAATAGTCTGATCCACAAATATTACCCACTCTAATTAACAATAGCCTTGTTATAGGTGTGTGCATGCATGGTTGAAGCGTGATGCAGCTGCTTTTAAACAGACAACGTTGTCTATTTTTAATATGATCTTGGTGTTGGTGGTGGGTACCTGGCCCTTTTTGTATTAAATATATTTTTCTAATAAAATGTATCCCTTTATTAAGCAGCATGGTCCGCCGCCTGTGTCTCTTCTCAGTGGGAATCCTTCCCCCTGTAAATCTTCTCTCTCTATAGTATTTAGGCACAGAGACCGCACCTATTATTGGGGAGCCTGCAAATTTTGGGACACCACAAGGGTATATTGAACACCCAGTGTTGTGGTAACTAATAGTGAGTATTGATCGTCAACCAATTTTTCTATATACCATGTCCTCAGTCTCTGACCATCTACTTTACCATGTCCCCAGTCTCTGACCATCTCCTTTACCATGTCCCCAGTCTCTGACCATCTCCTTTACCATGTCCCCAGTCTCTGACCATCTCCTTTACCATGTCTGCAGTCTCTGACCATCTCCTGTACCATGTCCTCAGTCTCTGACCATCCCCTGTACCATCTCTGCAGTCTCTGACCATCTGCTGTACCATCTCTGCAGTCTCTGACCATGTCCCCAGTCGCTGACCATCTCTTGTATAAAAATATTTTTAAAAAGTCACTTTTGGTATCGGTGCTGTTTCAGTATCTTTTCAGTTTTCGGCCTAGTGTATCTTTCATTTTCGCTATCGGTTTCGGCACCAAAAAACCCATTCGGTGCACACTACTACATATACTGATAAAATATTATGAACCATAGAATAAACAACGTTGTGTAATTAAAAATAGACGCTGGACAATATAATACCCCCACTGATCGCACCATTACAGGGGGATCGCATAATTACAAGGAGTCAGAGTCAGCATCACTAGCCGTTGCAGTGCCTGATGATATCATGAAGGAGGACTTGACAATCATTAACCTAAAGACATTTGGCACTGTTGGGCAGAGGACTTTCCTTTTCTCCTTCAGCAGGAATGGATCAGTTTGAGATATACAAAGATCTTAATCTGTTCCTGAGAAAGGTGTATTATAGATCATTGTATTCAGAGAGATCAAAAAATGATGCAACTCAAATTAGTACTAATGAAACTTTGGCTATTAATCAATTGGAATCCCTACTTGAGGAAGGAGGCTCGGTATCTAGTGATGAGGAGATCTCTGATAAATCTAGCTGGAGGCGGGATAATGGGCTGCAGATTAGATCCATTAAAATGCCTTAATTTAGGAAAAACAAGAGACTAGGTATATTCCTGGACTTGGTCCAGGAGGACCTAGAAAAAAATTGAGTGGCAAATCGCCGATGGATGAGCGTCAGGCATTACGAAAACTCCGGAAATCAGATAAAATTATCATTAAACCCAGTGACGAGGGGGAATGCTGTGCTCCTTTCCGTTGGAATGTACGAAAGGGAGGTATACCGTCTATTGTCAGATCAATCAACATACAAGAGACTTGACCACAATCCATTTAAACCCCTTGTCACACTCATCAACGGGAAGCTGCTCTTGGCATTTGAGGCAGCACTCATATCTAGAAAAGAACTAGACTATCTCAAGGTTGTGGATTTCAATCTCCCAGTATTTTACATAATCCCCAAAATTCATAAACACAGGGAGAGCCCCCCGGGGAGGCCAATTGTATAACTATTAGAGGCCCCCTAGAAAGGGTGGGCAAATATATAGACTGTTTGATTGAAGAACTGGTTGTATCTCTGCCATCCTATGTTCGGGATACAGTGGATGTCCTTAATAAAATTCTCAATTTGGCCCTCCCGGGTGAGGCTCTTCTTGTGGCAATAGATGTGGAGTGTTTATACACATCGATTCAACATGAATGGGGAATACTGGCAGTACATCACTTCATTGATAAAAAAAATTCCTAATATGGGTGCACAGAATGAATTTATTCTAGACGTTGTTTATTCTAGATGTTGGAGATGTCTTTGAAGAATAACTTTTTTCAATTTGCAGGCCATCATTACCAACTGCTGTGTGGCACCTCAATGGGAGCCCCATGGGCGCCTGCATACGCCTGCCTTCACCTTGGATGTTGGGAGGAAGAAATTGTACGTGCTTCGTCCATGTACCGTGACCACGCCCACCTGTGGTTGCGGTACATCGATGACGTGTTGATGGTGAGGACTGGTAGCCACCAGGAATTTACTGATTTTATGGAGGAATTGGGCATTAACACCCGCAACATATGAATGACATATGTCGCCGATCCTCATGAGATTTCTTTCCTAGACCTCTCTATAAGAATAGAGGGTGGTCAATTGGTCACCAAACGTTTTGGAAGGAGACAGCCACGAACACGGTTTTGCAAGCTGATAGTCACCAACCCCGTTCTCTTATACAAGGTATCCCGATGGGGCAGTTCCTCCGTATTCAGAGGAACTGCTCCACCACGGAGGATTACCGTCGTGAATCAGAATTACTTGATCAGAGATTTCAGGAGTGTGGCTACTCACACCGTACTTTAAAAAGGGCCAAGATGATTTCTTGATGGAGGGCCAGGGCTGACCTACTTATAACCCAAGAGAGAAATATCAGTAATGAGGGGGGACCAGTAAGATTTATCACCCCCTATGGGGCTCAATGGCAGCGGGTCAGCTCTGCCCTATGCGACCATTGGCATATCCTCACTCGGTCAGACACTTTGAGATAGATTGTAGGCAAAAGACCTCATGGTGACTAGGAGAGCCAGGAATTTGAAGGACGATTTGGTGGAGTCTGAGTATAGACGACCTGTGAACAAAAATTGGCTCACGAACATGCCCAGACTGACGGGCATGTTTTCATGTGGCCATTGCGGCACCTGCAAACATGTTGACCGTCCAAAACTTTTCGTGTCTCGGACTCTAAAAAATAATTTTGAAATTAAATCGTTCATTAATTATGCTACATCAAAAGTCCTTTACATCTTTGAATGTCCATGCCACAAGCTGTACGTTGGCAAAACGAAACGCCAGCTACGCGTGAGGTTCGGTGAACATCCTAACCACTTTCAGACCCGACCATTTTGCTGGCTTAAGACCAGACCACTTTTTGCGATTCGGCACTGCGTCGCTTTAACTGACAATTGCCAGGTCGTGGGGCTCCCAAACAAAATTGACATGTTTCTTTTACCACAAATAGAGCTTTCTTTTGGTGGTATTTGATCACCTCTGCGTTTTTTATTTTTTGCGCTATAAACAAAAAAGGAGCGACAATTTTGAAAAAATCTCATTATTTTTTACTTTTTGCTATAATAAATATCCCCCAAATATATAAAAAAATATCAGTTTAGGCCGATGTGTATTCTTCTACATATTTTTGGTTAAAAAAATTGCAATAAGCGATTGATTGGTTTGCGCAAAAGTTATAGCGTTTACAAAATAGGGGATAGTTTTATGGCATTTTTATTAATTTTTTTTATTAGTAATGGCGGCGATCAGCGATTTTTTTTTTTTTTTTTTTTCATAAAGTTTTTTATTAATTTTTACAACAAACAGCTTAAACAGCAACATTTAAACATTGAACAGATTGCTTAGGAAATTCCAAGACATTATAATGACACAGGTACAAGTATGAGGGTGATAGGATCACAGGGAGTCTCATCTTGGAGTCCTGGGCTGACAAAAATGGGTAGTATGGCCTGTCAGCCATCTGGGGTCATTTGTTAGTGCAGTCAGTCCAGGGGGGGGTAGAGCAAGGGGGGACGGGTTAAGGAGACAGGTATAAGCGCGGGCCGAATATGGATTTAGATGAAGAGAGGGAAGGGGGACTGCTGGGGCAGTTGTGGAGTGTAGAGAGGGTAAGGCCATGGCAAAGGTAGTGGAGGGGGGAAACGGGGGGGGAGGGATAGGTAGGGGTATAGGGTGGGGGGGGGGGGCGGGTATGTGCAGCTCAGGGAAATCTGTGGTAGAGGCGATGCATGGATGGATGTGGTTACCTCGGTACGGTTTCGCCATCTATGTCGGTGCCGTCCTGGTGGGGATGGCTATTCAGGTGGTGTAAGATTTAAAGCGTTGGGTAGTTCTAAAGTGAACCCAACAGGCCCAAGTGGTGTTGAACTTCTGGATCCGCTCTTGGGAGATATGTACTAGTTCCTCCATTTCCTCTATTTTTGATATCCTCAGAAACCATTCGCTTATCGTCGGTGTGTGTGTAGATCGCCAATGCACTGGGATGCACAATCTCGCCGCGTTTACTAAGTGCATGGCCAGGGATTTAAAGTATTCAGATCTGGACAGGTGGGTATGGTGTAGGAGATATTGTGCAGGGGAGTAGTCTAAAGTGTAGGTGGTGATGTGAGCGATAAGTTCATGGACCTCTTTCCAGAATGGTTGAAGAGAATCACATTCCCACCAGATGTGGAGCATGGAGCCCACCGCCTTTTTACACCTCCAGCATACATCGGGGGTAGATGGTGAAAACTTATGTAGGAGTGCTGGAGTCCTATACCAACGTGTCCTAATCTTGTAGCAATTTTCTTGGGTCGCTACATTGAGGGAACCCTTGTGTGTATATTCGTTTATGCGCGCCCAATCGTCTTCGGAGAGTGGGACCTGTAGGTCCCTCTCCCAGGACAGTCTTGCTGAGTCTGGGAGGGCTGGTGATTCTTCTGTGAGCATGTTGTATATAGCTGAGATTAGGTGTCTTTGTGGGGGAGAGCTTGTGCATAGGGCTTCAAAGGGTGTCTTACGTCTCGTCCATACTTCTTCAGTTGCTTTGGTAGAAAGGAAATGTCGTATTTGTCTGTATGACCAGAACGGAAAGGAATATGAGGGTGAGGAGGCAACTAGGTCCTCGTATGTGCGTGGGGATCCCCGGGAGTACAATTGGTGTGCTAGGATGCTGTCGTGGGGCCATTCTAAAGATAGAAAAGAGGTTGAGATGCCTGGTTGGAAGCTGGGGTTGCCCCTCAGTGGGGTCATGGGTCCCGGTGTAGAAGAGAGCGGGGAGATTTTTGTAGCTCGTAGAAACGCTCTAAGGGACGGATGGATGAGCGGGTGCTTTAAGGCTGCTGGGGGCCAGTGTTGGGGGGAGATCCACGGCAGGGACTTGAGAGGGATGTGTATGGAGGATCTCTCTAGGGTTACCCAGATTTTCCTGTGTTCGTGTATGTTCCAGTCTACAACTCGAGTGAGGTGGCTTGCAAGGAAATATTTGTGAAGGTCCGGCAGACCAATCCCCCCTTTAAGTTTGGGGCACGTAAGGCGTGTGTATTTAATTCTAGGTGGGGAATTTTTCCATATAAATAAGGAGGATGCTTTCCTGTACAGTGTAAAAAAGGAGGCGGGAAGGTCTATGGGGATGCATTGTATCAGGTAGAGGAGGCGTGGCAAGATTATCATTTTTATAAGTGCCGATCGGCCAAACCAAGAAACGTTAAGAGTTTGCCAGTCGCTCAAGTCCTGTTGGGCTTTTTTCAGAGCTATTAGGAAGTTCTCGCTGTAGAGGTCGGACATTTTGGTTGTGATCTTTATACCCAAATATGTGATAGCCTTTTGGCTCCATTGGAAAGGGAAGTGTCTTTTGCAGTTCTCTACTTCTTCTCTGGTAAGGGTGACATTCAACGCTTGGGATTTAGTATAGTTGATCTTTAGATAAGATAGCGACCCAAAGTGATCAATGTCTTTCAGTAGGTTGGGGATGGTGGTTAAAGGAGAAGTAAGGGTAAGTAGGACGTCGTCTGCAAAAGCAGCTACCTTGTATTCCCTATCCTGCATGGTCAGTCCCTTGATGTTGGGGTTGTCTCTTAGTCGGTTGAGAAAGGGTTCTAAAAGGAGCACAAAAATTAGGGGGGACAGTGGGCACCCCTGGCGCGTACCGTTTCCTATGTTGAAGGCGTCCGACAAGTGGCCATTGACCCGCACCCTCGCACTAGGAGAGGAGTACAGGGCCAAGATGAGGGACAGCATGCGGGGTCCGAGGCCAATTGCCCCCAGGACTTCCCGCATGTAGTCCCAGGCCACTCTGTCGAACGCCTTCTCAGCGTCCAGTGACAAAAAGAAACCGCGGGTGTTTGAGGTAGTGAGAAAGTGGTGGAGGTTCAGGGCCCTAATGGTGTTGTCCCTAGCTTCTCTGCCGGGAACAAAGCCGACCTGATCTAAGGAGATCAGGCCCGGCAGGAGAGGGGACAGTCTATTCGCCAATATTTTCGCATAACATTTAATGTCTACATTAAGGAGAGATATCGGCCTGTAGTGCTGGACTTGGGAGGGATCTTTCCCTGCTTTTGGTATAACCACAATGTGTGCTTCTAGCATGCGGTCTAAGGGAGTAGCAGAGGTCGTCATGGCATTAAACGTGGTTATCATTTGTGGGGCTAGGATTGTAGAGAAGGACTTGTAGTACTGCAATGTGAACCCGTCGGGGCCTGGGCTTTTCCCTGTTTTCATTTGCTTTAGGGCTAGTTCGAGTTCTTCTAGGGTAAGAGGGCGTTCCATATCTTTAATCTGCGAGTTTGTTAGAAGTTTTGGGCAATATTGAGCTAGGAAGGTCCTAATTTCTGCCATCCTATGTTCTGCTTGGGCGGTGTTGTGGGTGCGAGGATTAATGTTGTATAGTTTTTTATAGTATTGTTCAAAAGCGAGGCCGATGTCCTCGTTTCTGGAAAAGGGGGAGCCATGTGGGTTTTGAATTTGGTGGACGGTGTTAGAAGGTCTGGATGATTTCACCACCCGGGCCAAAAGCTTCCCACTTTTATTTCCTTGTTCGTAGAACACCCTCTGGTGTAGCACATATCTGCGTCTCGTACGCTTCCCCAATTCTTCCAGTAAAAGAGAACGTGCGAGGGTCAATTCTCGTAGGGCTGTTTGTGAGTGGGAAAGTTTGTGGACTTTTTCTAGTTGTTGGATTCGGTGTATTAAATCTGCTATTACTTTCTGGTGTTGCTTTTTGACCCTGGCTGCTTGTGCCATTAGTTCTCCTCTCACCACACATTTATGGGCTTCCCATACACTAATCGGTGAAATGCCTGGGGTGGAGTTTTCAGTAAAGTAGCTGCGGATGTGGGATTCCAAACGAGTTGCGAATTCCACATCTTTGAGTAGTGCAGAGTTTAGACGCCAGGTCTTAGATCTGGAGATTGTTTCAGGGAAGGTCAGGGTGACTGAGATAGGGTGGTGGTCTGAGAGATACATTGGCTCTATGGTTGCGTGGGTGAGGTATGTCAAGTCTGGTTGGGAGAGAAAAAAATAGTCAATTCGTGAGTATTTCTTGAAGGGGTTGGAGTAGAAGGTGTAATCTTTGACCGTTGGGTTCAATGTGCGCCATGTGTCATGGAGGCCTAGGTCTTGGAGTTGTAACTTGATCTGGCGTAGTGCGCGGTGGGAAAGCGTGGATGTGCCTAGAGAGGTATCTATTACTGGATTGAGTGGGACGTTAAAATCCCCCCCTAGGATAGTTATCCCTTCTTTAAAGGAGGTTAAGAGGTCGCAAACCTTCCTAAAGAATGAGACTTGGTGCTCGTTGGGCGAGTAGATGTTGGCTACGGTGAGGGGTTTAGAGGCATACAAGCCTTTCACGAATACGAACCTACCTTCGGGGTCGGAGAGGGAGTCCGTCATTTGAAAAGGGGCCTGCTTGGAGATCAGGATGGATGTGCCTTTGGTTTTGGCTAGCGGATTTGTGGCGTGTACGGCCGTCTGGTATGTCTGGTTAGAGAGTTTGGGTATGGAATCCGATCGGAAGTGTGTTTCCTGGAGGAGGATAAATTGGGCTTTCTGTTTGGTAAGTGCGGACATGATTTGGGAGCGTTTTTCGGGGATGTTGAGGCCTTTTACATTGAGCGATAAACACTTTAGTGACAGGGAGGCTTGTGGCTTTGAGGCAGGATGCATGGTGCTTTGAGGATTTGGGGTCGAGGTTTATTTTAGAAAAGCGAGGTAGTTGTTTGGAAGCACTGGGGTTCCAACCGTACCGAGGTAACGATCCGGGGGGAGTATTTGTGTTGGTAAGGGGGGGACGAGGGGGGAGGAAGGTGGGATCTAAGGGAGAAGAGAGGGGGGGGCGAGAGAGAGGAGAAGGAAAAGGAAGGAACGGGGGGCAGGGGGAAAAAAGTGGTAAGGGAGAGAAGAGGAGGGGCTCGGGGTTGTGGCCTTTGGAGGTGTGACAGATGAAGGGAAGGGGAGTCAGAAAGTAGGGCAGGAGTTCGTGGAGATCACGAGGATTGGGGTGGGGGAGTACCAGAGGTGGAAAGGAACGTGTCAGTCCACCTGGAAAAGGGAAAGGCCGGATGGTCAGCAGGCTAGGGTCTAGTACTGCTGGTGGGGGACTGTGGGTGTGTCTGAGGTCATGTGTGTTGGCAATCTGGAGGACTCGAAAGATGGTGGTGGTATGGCGGGGAACAAACAAGTCGTTGGCATATAGAATGGTTAAGCCTACTGACTGTGGGGTGTGCCGGTGAGTAACAGTAAAACAGTCTTAATTAACGTGCTATCTCATTAACAGAAACAGAAAACCTGTCCGTGGCGGTCACCTCACCGTATTCGTTGTATCTCCATATATATCTTGTGTTGGTGCTTCTGCGGTGTAAATTCAGTACACCGCAGAAGCAGGGATACGTATGGCAAGAGAGAACAACATTTCAGGTAACAACAATGATCAGCGATTTTTATTGTGACTGCGACATTATTGCGGACACGTCGGACATTTTTGACACATTTTTGGGACCATTGTCATTTATACAGCAATCGGTGCTATTCAAATGCACTGATTCCTGTGTAAATGACACTGGCAGTGAAGGGGTTAACCAGGGGGTGGCAGTGTAGGGGTTAAGTGTGTCCTAGGGGCATGTTACTAAATGTGGGCAGCGTGGCTGTGTGTTAGTGATCACTGATCTCTGCTCCAATCACAGGGAGCAGAGATCAGTGTCACTTGTTGCTAGGCAGAACGGGGAGATGCTGTTAACTTCCGCATCTCCCCGTTCAGCCTCCCCCTGAGACGATCGCGGGTATCCCCACGGTGATCAAGGCCGCAGGATCCGCGACCGGACTCACGGGGGTCCCGACCAGAACGCATGCCTCTGGCGGCGCACACGCGATGGCACGGCAGCATTTTCAAAGGGACACACCTGTATGCCTGTCCGTGCCATTCTGCTGACGTACATCTGTGTGCGCCGGTCGGGAAGCGGTTAAAAGCATTAGATTAAAAGAGGACACTCCAATAGCCCAGCATTTCCTTGAATTCCATCAGGGCAATATTTGTGGGCTTACTGTCAAGGACTTTTTTGCCCTTGATCTTTCTGACTGAAGGGGCGATTTTGATACTCTGCTCCTGAGGAAAGAAAAATTTATGGATTTTTAGGCTCCAGACCCTTCAGCCGAAGGGTCTTAACTTTTTAGCCACGTGATGTGCCCTATCTCCCCCAGTAGACCTAGACTATCAAAGATAGCCAGGTTTTTTACTGTGTCTTGGCCATGGTCTATCTGTGGAAGTATAAACAGGCCGTCGTATGAATTCAGGTCCTCGCTGTGGCCGTCATTCGGCCATAGTGTGGATGTCAAGTGGTTATGTGCCTATATGTCATGACTGTTTGCGGACTAATCAACTGATTGACACGTGCTACAGAGGTTCTGGGCTTCACATTACTGGCAATGGTCTCTACAGTCCATCCCACTATATGAATGGAACATTTTCTGCAATAGTTTGTTAAGAACAAACCAAGAATAGCTCTATATCCACTTCCGAAGGATTTTACTTAAGTACAATATACAGCAGTAATGGGAGGCAGCGGTACTTGTTCACACTAACTTTTTACTACTATCGCAAGTAAGCCCTAATATGAACTTATTCCTACACTAGTTCAGTGGGACATTGGAGGATCTGTGTTGTATACAGTAGCCAATATATTTTTGGGGAATTTCAAAAGGATCAGTGGGGGTATTCTATTGTCCAGCGTCTATTTTTAATTACACAACGTTGTTTATTCTATGGTTCATAATGTTTTATTAATATATGTAGATATCGTGGAGGTTTGTGTCCCACTTTGGCTTGTGCTGCCTCAGTCGGACTCTGTTTTGTACTTCATTCAACAATAAAGTTAATTTTCAATAACTGATTGAATTCCGTGGTTGACTCTCCCTTTGGTAGCAATCTTGAGACTAATCTAGTCCCAACTTTTCTTTTTTATATATGTGCAGTAGTCATACAAGGAATACCAGCCAGGGGTAAGACAGCAAGCAGGGTTAGGAGTAAGCTGTGGTCTTACACTGGTAATCAGGCAGCAGCAGAGTCAGAAGAGCAAGCCAAAGGTCATACACTATTCAGCAGGCAGAAGCTGAGTCAATGGAGCAAGCCGAGGGTCAAAGCCGAGAATGGAGACGGCACCTGGCAAAAGCAAGCCGGGTTGGTAACAGGAAATCCAATAATATCAGGAACGAAGGAACACGCGGGGAGCTCAAAATAATCCAGCAACTAGTGGATCAAACTGCTGGCTTTAAATTGGCCGCTGGGCACCAGACTCTCATGCGTTTTGTGTGCCCAATTGCGCATCAATCTTCATGTGCATTTGCAAATACCTAGATGCCCACAACCTGCAATTCCATTGGGCATTAGCAGATGTGCCAGTTCTTCTTCTGCAAAAAAGTTTTTTACTGTAGGAAGAGATGGAGCACGGTCCAGGCACTGGCCAGGGACCTCCTGCCAGCAGTTAGCACGTGAGTGACAAATCATTATTTTTAATGAATACATAATTGCATTCATTGGTGAGGTTTTTTATATATCTGTTGGGGGTTCATTTTTAAGCCCTGGTTCACACTGATGTGTTTTTCTGATGCATTCCAGAACACATGGAATCACACGGAAAGAGAAATAACAGGAGTTTGTTTCTAGAAGGTATCCTACAAACAGTGTGGTACTGTGGATACCTGATGGGTAATAATGTGCCACGTCCTAAACAATATAGTAAAGAAACAGGGAGGGGACTTGGACTTTTTAGGCACCGTACAATAGTATATTTAAACAAATATTTATTATTAAAAAGAGGAAAAATACATATACATCAATATATACTTAAAAAGCACATTTTATCACCAAATATGTAGGATCAGTAACCACGATTGCATCCTAATACATATAGCCATAGTGAAACCTAAATAAACCAACAACTAAAGTTGACTATCCGATAGTCATGGAATGTCCACCGATGAGGCAGGGATGCGATAAAGGAGTTTATGTTAAGTCTATTCACATATATGCAGTTCAGCTGTGATGCGATTTTTGAAAAGGGTCCTGTTCGAGTTTGGTGCAATGGAGTGCAATTTTTTGGTCCATAGACTTCAATGGACATGCATCAAAGTCCCATTTGTGTTATTTTTTGGATCTGTTTTTACTAGAATGCACTTGGCCGAAAACTGAAAATGACAGTTTTTCTTTAAAAAATAATACAATTTTCTATAAAATTTTTATATATTCGACTTTTTAATTATCATGAATTTAATGAATAAAAAAATACAATCCAGTAACGTAAAATAAGTACTTTAATAAAGTAACCCACAAAAATTGGACACAGAAAATAAAATAAATACGAAATTAAATAAAAGAAACTGTGGCTTATTCAAAGCTTTGACAAAAAAAGCTGGAAGACAATTGGTTTCTATGCAGAACTGCACCAGATTTTGCACTCTTCAGTTTTAGTAAATCAATCAACCCCAGTGTTTTTTTTTTTTTTTCTTTTTTATTAAAATAAAATAGAACTCCAGCTTTTGAACTAATTTACATAGTTTGTTTGGGCCAAACTGTCTCTTCCTAAGCTGTCAGCCCGCTGCATGTGTGGGGCATGTGTGGGGCTACATACAGTATACCGCACAAGTCTATTGATACCCTTCCTGGCAGGCATGATTGCGCGAACGCCTATGCGCAAACCATTAGCATTGGTGCCTGGATGGCAGATGCACTAGGGCCTTGCTGTCTGATCTGCAGCTTTCCCCTGTATCCTGTTCCTGTGCCTGCCTTTTTGATCTGATTGTGACCCAGCTTCCTGACTACTCTGATTCTCTCCACTCCTGACCCCAGCTTGCTTGACCTTCATTCTTCTGATCTGCTTGATTCTCTGTTGCCAAACCTCTGCCCAGGGCCGATCCTAGGGTCACAGACGCCTGGGTGCAGAAATATTTCTGGCGCCCCCACGTGGGCGTGGTCATCTTACCAACTCCTCCCCTTTACAAATGTTTCTATGACAACGACTTCAACACAGAGATGTTCCCGTAAGAAGTCTTTGTTACACTGGGATCCTCACATGATCTTTTACCAATAAATAAAATGCAGGAAGAGCGTACACTGAGACCTGGAGGGGAGTCTCTCTGATGCACACAGAGGGGGCTTCTGTTAGAGAGTCTATTAGAAAGAGCCCCCAGACATAGTACAGGAGATGGTCAGAGACTGTAGACATGATACTAGAGACAGTCAGAGACTGCAATCATAGTACAGGAGACGGTCAGGCTGCACACAATACAGGAGATGGTCAGAGACTGCAGACATGTTACAAGAGATGGTCAGAGACTGCAGACATGTTACAAGAGATGGTCAGAGACTGCAGACATGTTACAAGAGATGGTAGTAAATAATGGCCGATCGGCCCTCTCACCTGACCCAGCGATACAGCAAAAACGGTTCCTCTGATCAGGAGTCAGCTCACTCTGAATTGCCCGTGGCGACTCCGCTGGGTAGAGCCCAGATCTGTATTCCTGCAATGACTCCATTCCTTCCTCCACCAGGGATGGTGCCAGGCTGTGTGGCTTTTTCTCTCTCTGATGGTGTTCTCTCAGCACTGCCCTCTCCCTCTGGATTCCTGGGTGCCCTTCCCTGAAAGCTTTCCCGGGCTCCTGGCTTTCTCTCTCCCATTCAGCTGAGCATGCTGTTTGGGCTGCAGTTTCCGTGTTACAGTGGGGCTGCCAGTCCTTGGGACCACATGTCTCACAATCCTTTTCTTTGCTCCTTTGTTTTTTCTTCCCTGGCCGTTATGAAGGCGGGGGAAGAAACATAGTGCGCCGCTCATTAGTACAGCAGCGCACGAGGAGGTGAGGGAGAGGGGAAATAAGAGCCCGCGGCTGCAGTGGCATCACTAGGGTTGGTGTCACCTGGTGCAGTAAAACATGGTATCACCCCCTCCACCAACTATAGTCGTCCCTCAGTACAGACCCCACTCCATTCAGTATAGACCCCCCCTCCGTCAGTGCAGACCCTTCACTAAGTATAAATACCTCCCTCAGGACAGACCCCCCCATCAGTATAGACCCCCAGGACAAAACACCCCCCTTTATCAGTATAGACCCCCCTCAGGACAAACCTTTCCCCCCCTACATTAGTAAAAACCCCCCAGAACAAACCACCCCCTCCATTAGTATAGACCCCCCAGGACAACCCCCCCCCACATTAGTACAGACCCCCCCCCTACATTAGTATAAACCCCCAGGACAAACCAGCCCGCCACCCACATTAGTATAGACCCCCAGGACAAACCACCCCCCCACATTAGTATAGACCCCCTCAGGACAAACCACCCCCCATTAGTATAGACCCCCCCCAGGACGAACCCCCCACATTAGTATAGACCCCCCCAGGACAAACCACCCCCCCACATTAGTATAGACCCCCCAGGCCGAAACCACCCCCCACATTAGTATAGACCCCCCAGGACAAACCACCCCCCCACATTAGTATAGACCCCCCAGGACGAACCACTCCCCACATTAGTATAGACCCCCCAGGACAAACCAGCCCCCATACATTAGTATAGACCCCCCCAGGACAACCCCCCTACATTAATATAGACCCCCAGGACAAACCACCCCCCACATTGGTATAGACCCCCCAGGACAACCCCCCCCTACATTAATATAGACCCCCCAGGACAAACCACACCCCCCACATTGGTATAGACCCCCCAGGACAAACCACCCCCCCCCCACATTAGTATAGACCCCCCCAGGACAAACCCCCCCACATTAGTATAGACCCCCCAGGACAAACCCCCCCACATTAGTATAGACCCCCAGGACAAACCCCCCACATTAGTAGACCCCCTAGGACGACCCCCCCCCACATTGGTATAGACCCCCCAGGACAAACCACCCCCCCACATTAGTATAGACCCCCCAGGACAACCCCCCCATTAGTATAGACCCCCCCCAGGACAAACCCCCCACATTAGTATAGACCCCCCCAGGACAAACCCCCCACATTAGTAGACCCCCTAGGACGACCCCCCCCCACATTAGTATAGACCCCCCAGGACAACCCCCCCACATTAGTATAGACCACCCAGGACAAACCACCCCCCACATTGATATAGACCCCCCAGGACAAACCACCCCCCACATTAGTATAGACCCCCCCAAGACAAACCCCCCCCCCACATTAGTATAGACCCCCCAGGACAAACCCCCCACATTAGTAGACCCCCTAGGACAAACCCCCCCCCACATTAGTATAGACCCCCCAGGACAAACCACCCCCCCACATTTAGTATAGACCCCCCCAGGACAACCCCCCCCCCACATTAGTATAGATCCCCAGGACAAACCCCCCCCCCAGACATTAGTATAGACCCCCAGGACAACCCCCCCCCCACATTAGTATAGACCCCCCCTAGACAAACCACCCCCCCACATTGGTATAGACCCCCCCTAGACAAACCACCCCCCACCACTAGGCTAATTAAAACCACCCGGGCGGCAGCTGGAGAGGACAGTGTGCAGCCGCGCCGCCCGGGTGGAGAACAGAGCGTGTGTGATGCTTGTGCTGGTGGGCAGAAGGCGGAAGTTAAACACAGGACTCCTCCTGTGTTTAACTTCCGCCTCCTGCCCACCAGCACCAGCATCACACACGCTCTGTTCTAAACAAGTCGGGCTCGGCCACGGAGCGCCCCACCCCCGTGGCGTCACTGCGCGGCCGCGGCTGTGACAGGCGGAGAGAGCCGCGCCGCCTACGGACAAGGAGAGGAGGGAGCGGAGCACTATGGCGCTCCAGCGCCCCCACCTCTGTGGCGCCTGGGTGCACTGCACCCCGTGCACCCCGGGACGGATCGGCCCTGCCTCTGCCTGAACTTTGACCATTCTTTGCTTGATGTCTCTGATGTACCTGATCTTCCATGTATAACCTGGCTTGTAAGACTCTGCACCAGTCTCCTCCACTTGTTACTGCCTCTACATACCTGCATCCGCAGTAACCCGGCACCTGCAACCTACCTGCATCTACAGCATGCCTGCATCCACAGCCATAACCGCAGCTCTACTACCGCTGCCGGCTTATTCGCCTGCTCACCTGCTGAGGAGAACATCGCAGCCACTCCTACCTCACCGTGCTCTCACGGCCACTGTTGTAAACTTTTTTGGTTCCTGAACCAGGGCTGTACGAGAGGCCATCCTCTGTTCGTCAGGCTCTACCTGAAGGTACGTGACCATATCAGACAGCCATGACTGAGCCTGCAAGAGCTCCCTTTCCCATTGATGAGATTTGTCAGCATCTCTCCGCTCTTACACAGGGCGTCAAATCCTTACAAGACAGTTATACTTAGCTGGAGAAACGGGTGCAGTTCTTAGAAAGCTCCTACACCCACAGTGATGATGTTGCCACCAAAGTCGCGGGTTCCCACACCTAGACGATTCTTAGGGGAACGGGGGAAAAGTTTCAGGCCTTCCGCACTGCATGCCAGTTGTGCTTTGCTCTCCAACCCTGGACTTTTTCTCTTGGGGCCACCAAGGTGGGGTTCATCATTCTTCTCCTGCAAGGATAACCTCAGTCCTGGGCCCATAAGTTACTGAAGAATGATGTACAGGTTCAGAAGATGTCATCCTCCGTCAACGCAATGGCACAGCTATACGATGACCCCCAATGGACCGTTGCACTCCAGCAGGGCCGTTGAGCAGCCAAGGTCTATGTCACAGACTTCAGATGCTGGAGTGCGGACACCCAATGGAATGATGCAGCCCTGTGACACCAATTCCACCTTAGCTTTTCCGAGAGTCTCAAGGACGAGCTTGCCCGGGTTTGTGTACCCAATACCCTAGAAGCCATGATTACACTGGCAATTCCAATTGACCCTGAGCACTGGGCAGAGATGTTTCCTCAACCGAACCAACCTGTCTGGATGTTACCGAGAGCCCCAATTCCAGCCTATCGCACCCAATCCAACCGGGCCATGACGCATACAAGTTCTGCCAGCTCTGCCCACAATGAGTCTGAACCCATGCAGATTCGGCTAATATGCCCTGAATTATCCCCTGAAGAGCGTCTGCATCACAGACAGAGGAACCTATGTCTATACTGCAGAGAGGCTGGCAATTCCTGCCCAGCAAAACTACCTAAGTGTCCCACAATACCATCCTACCTAAAGTCCATCAAGAGGCCAAAGAGAAGGGGAGGAGCTTGGACATGGATGGGTGAGGAGACGCTCCGATAGAGCTCCGGGATCCCTAGAGAAGATACAGGGATATACCGCTGACTAAGAAGCCGACATTGCGGCATGAATGCGGGCAGCAGATACCAGACCCGCTCGGCCAAAGAGAGTGCGTCCCTGCATTGTGCAAGGGGACATCCAGCAATATTTTACCTTACCCCCACGTGACTCACCTGGCTTTGGAGAGACGCTGCCGAGTTCAAGCGGGTGCAGCAGTGAGTCAGGTTTACTTCCTGGAGAGGGCGCTGGTATGGAAGATCTAGTGACTCCCCACATGGGTTCACAAGACGCTGTGGACGTGCTGCAGACCAGAGAGGAGGGAGCCTTGGAGAGAGACATCAGAGGTATTCATGAACTTCTGAACACCTTACCTACATGTCGGGACATTGAAGCGTTGATTCTCAGGTTAGAAGAATCACACCGTCAGGACATCCAAGCGGTAAGGTCTGATATTATTAACCTAACAGAGAGAACCAAAGGAGGGGAGGAAACAATAGCCATGGTGGAACAACAAGTGGGGATATTAGAAAATGTATTGACCACCCAGGCGGCCATGACGGTGGACCTCCAGCTTCACACAGAGGAACTCGAGGACAGAAGTTGCAGGAATAATCTGCGACTTCGGGGTCTCCCAGAAGTACAGGGAGCAGAAGACCTGCAGGCAACGGTAAAAATTTTATTTCAGAACATTTTGAAATCCCCTGAAAAGATAGTGGATTTGGACAGGGTTCATAGAGCCACAGGTCCTAAATCAAAGGACCAAGAGAGACCCAGAGACGTGGTTTGCCGGGTCCACCACTGTGGAAAAAGAATTAATACTCAGAACGACATGGGGGATATAGACTTTAATGGGGTCTCTGTTAAGATTTTACCAGACCTATGCCATGCAACCCTGCAGCGTAGAGCTTATTTGCGTCCTGTTTTGGAGCTAACAAAAGAGCGGGGGTGTACATATAGATGGGGATACCCCTTAACGGTTAGATTCCGTAGAGTCCCTGTCATTTATTTTGTACACACCTGAAGATTTACTGGGATTGTTTACTCTTCTAGATTCTGCTCCTATTCAGATTGGCAACTGGCTAGCATATATCCCCTACATGGGGGGTCGCTTGAGTACTAAAGGCAAACAATGGAGTAACCCCTTAAGTCAACAAACGCCTAGAACTAATTCATAAAAACCCCCAAATTTTATTGCGGATTAGGAATGAACTGGACAATAAAATAAATAAATATTGTTTGGACTGGAAGGAGGAGGAGGAAGAGGAGGACGGGAAGACCAGAGGGGGGAAATTGGGATTAGAAACAGAACCTGTAGAAATAATGACGGTTAATGAATAGACAATTGACAGTCCATAAAGGATATTCATTATTTTTTATTTCATTTTGTTTTTTTTTTTTTTTGTTTTGAAGGAATAGGAAATTTGCACTATTCCTCTATCCTGACTATTTGTCTAGGTAGGAGATGGACAGATGAAATTTTTTATAATTATATTTTTGGAAATTTTTTTTTTTTTTTCTCTCCCCCTTATATACCATAATTTATATACCATAATAATATACCATTTATAGGTAACCATACCGGTTACCTATAAATGAATTTTGTTACATGAAATAACATTTCTTACTATAGGAGTAGCTGGGAAGAAATTATAAATGTTTTTTTTTATGATTATTTTTTTTTTTTTTTTTTTTAGGGTCATTGACACAGTAGGATATCTGAGGGTTGGAGGATTTTTCCTCTGTCCCTTTGGTAAGAGAGAGCCTTTTTGTTTTTGTTTTCCGGGTGGGTTTTTAGAGAAGGGGGAATGTGGGGGGGGGGGGGTTGGGATACACTAATAAAAGCTTTAAATGGGAAGGTTTTTTTTTTTTTAATCTCCTGGTTTTATATATTTATTTTTCTCTCTCCTTTCTTCTTCTTTTTTTTTTTTTTTTTTTTTTTTTAGTAAGGAGGCATTTTTTCACTAGGTTTAGATATTTATCACATATACTAATATAAAATCGGTATCTGGATACACTAATGATATAATCACTGTGTAGTAGTTTGCTCTTTGTAATGTTGATCTTGCGATTGCGATCAATATTTTATTGTTATTATTTGGTATAGGTTTTCACATTATGTATTCCTTTCTATAATAGAATAGACAGTAATAGTGAATAGAATGATACAATTTGATTTAGAAAGAAAGCATGCTGTATTTTTTTATCTTGTGCTATTCTTTTTTTTTTTTTTTTTCTTCCCCCTCGTCTTCCTTCTTCCCTTTTTTTATTTTTTTATTGTTCCCATCTATTGACATAGTTCCGGCGACATCTCCATTATATCCAATACTAGGAAATCCTGTATTCCCTTCAGGGATAAACGATAGAGATTTTAAACATTTACGGAATATAGGTTATATAAAGGTGGGGAGGTGGTTGGCTGTCACAGAGTTGATAGAAGTGGGTAAATTAAGGGTATGGAGTGCCCCACAGATCACTAATTTTTTCGGTACTCTGTCAGATCCAAGACAGTTTGATAGACCACCCAATAGCTTTGAGAAACTGTGTGCAGAAGGAGAAGCTAAGTCACATACCCTATCGGTGAATTACGAGATATTATCTACAGTAAGAGAGGTATCGCTGCCTTGCGTACAGGAATGGGAACACGAATTGGGGAGAAACTTTAGTAAAACACAACTACGACAAATGGTGAGGTTTACACATGAATCATCTATTTGTGTGAAAACTCAAGAGACTAATTTTACAATTTTTACGAGGTGGTATAGAACACCAGATAGATTGAAGAAGTTTCTCCCCGATTCTTCGGATCTTTGTTGGAGATGCCAGGCAGATAAAGGTACTATGTTGCATATTTTTTGGGACTGCCCTAGATTAAAGAACTACTGGAAAGAAATAGGTTGTATCCTTCAGAGGATTACAGATCATAGGATACCAGAAGATCCAACCTTTTTTCTTTTCCATGTATCCCAAATACCAGAAAGGGCAATATAGCGAAATGGTGTTACGTCATCTGTTAGATGCTGCAAAAGCATGTGTTCCGTTGGCATGGAGATCAAAGTCACCACCGACGATGAGGATGTGGCTGCGTAAAGTGAAAGAAATTTGTAAATTAGAAGACCTGGTCCTCTCCTCACGACATCAACAAGAGAGCTACTCGGAGACTTGGTCTCCCTGGAATACTTTTTGGAGTTCAGAAGAGGGTAAAACCCTCCTTGACAGTAATTTGGACAGCTAAAGTAGAGATTTGGGGATGTTTCATAGTTTCATAGTTAGTAAGGTTGAATAAAGACATCAGTCCATCCAGTTCAACCTGAGTGAGTGTCTACAATTGTCCCTATCCCTGTACATTGCACACTCACATCGGTCCCTACCCTCAAGGAGCCCACAATCCAATGTCCCCATTCATATACTAGGGCCAATTTTTTTTTTGGACAGAAGCCAATTAACCTACCTGCATGTCTTTTAATTGATTTGCTTTTTCTCCATGGATGGACTCTGAAGCTCCGGGGGGTTCTTTTTTTTTTTTTTTTTTTTTGGATTTGTCTGTGTTGTATTGGATTAGTTTGGTGGATAAAAAGGGGTAAAGGTAAAGGAAGAAATCGGATTGAGTTAGGCTTGAGAATATAGGGGAAGTAACACGTAGGATATTGATTTGAAAGGGATTGAAATAGGAAGAAACCGAATGTATTGTTGAAGGATATAAAACTATGTTCCAAGTATATATACATATTTGTTTAGTTATGTTTACTCCCTTTACTCTTTTCCCAAGTTTACATAAATGTATTTGTGTTTGTAATATGTTTGAAATAAAAGATTATAAAACTACAATACCATCCTACCCACAGGTAACTTTTTGCTGTTGCAATCTGATCTGCTGTACCAGATTTAGCAAGCCTCCACAGAGTGGAGAGTCAGATTTTCATACCAGAGAGGGTCTGGGTACAGGTGTTAAGACTTCTTCATGATCACCCACTAGCAGGCCACTTCATCATTACAAAGACTATAGACGGCGTACCTTCTGGTGGTCAGACCTAGAGGGATTCTGCAGGAGTTATGTGAACTCTTATCCCATCTACACTCGAAACAAGACTGCAAAAAGCAGAGCATGGGGGTTACTGAAACCACTACCTGTCACCGTTAGACCATGGAAAATGATTTTGATGGACATTATCATAGAACTCCCACCATCCAAGGGATGCACTTTAATCTTTGTGGTAGTAGGTTCCTACCATTGAAGAATACTCCATCTACCATGGTGATGGCCAGAGTCTTTTATTAAAGAGATTGTGAGACTACATGGGGTTCCAATGAACATTGTATCTGACTGGGGAGTGCAGTTCGCCTCACGCTTCTGGAGAGCATTATGTGAGGCACTAAAGATTGAGCCATCCTTGTCCTCAGCATACCATCCCAAAACTAACGGCCGAGAGAACAAACCAGATACTAAAAACAGTACATCCGGTGCTTTACATCCTTCATGCAGAATTATTGGGTGTCATTATTGCCTCTGGCGGAGTTTGCTTATAACAATGCCAGCCACTTTGCCACTGGACAACCCTCATTTTTTGCTAACTATGGTTTCCATGTGTCCTTTTTTTTTTTTACCTGCGGTACAGAGTATAGCGGAGTTCCTCAGTCACAACAACAGGATCCTGCAGGAAGCAATGACGAAGGCACAAATGGATAATAAAGCGGGCATTCGACAAGGATAAGGGAGTTGAGCCTCCAAACAGGAGTTGGAGTATGGCTATACACAGCAAACCTCAGGCTGGCATGCCCATGGAAGAAGCTTGTGCCCAAGTTTGTGGGTCCTTTTCCGGTAAAAGAGATTAAATGAGGTATCGTATGAACTATATTTGTCAGATTCATTTAAGATCATCCGGTATTCCATGTATCAACAGACTTAGTGCAGTATAAATCATATATTTAATAAAAAACAAGTAGTAACTCGCAGGTTAAATTAGATGAGTTCAGTATGTGGTGAAAATCGCTGGTCCTGGAGTCTCATAGATGTCTTCCCTTTGCAGCCTGGGGCACTGGTGTGATCTTACAGAGATCCAAAGAATGCTGGGAACCAGGAGGCAGGAAACAAAAAGCAGCTGGTCTTGACTTCACAGGAGCAGGAAATGTGATTATTCACAGTGGCAAGGATTGGTAATGCATTTCAAAGCTACAGCTTCTTCATCAGACCATATTTTATTAAATATATGATTTATACTGCACTAAGTCTGGCGCCCCTCTGTTCCCATTTCTACACCGAGCCCATCCCTTCAATCTAAGGGAGCTGCCTCCAGGTGCTAATCATACAAGATCTCGGATCATTTATGGACATTATATTTTAAACAAATGTTTTAATATTATGTGTGCTTATTCATACACGCATACATTTTATGTATACCTATATTCCAGTTGCTATATAATCTTATGTTATCACCATATCTAGCGCCGCTGTTCACCCCTGTTTTTACGGTATTCCATGTATCGCTGCTTATACCTGAAGTACAGGATCCCTTCCCTGACAGGGGTCAGGTCCACCCAAACCAGTGTTTGGTGCATGTCGCTGTGGAGTATGAAGTAGAGGCCATTCTAAACTGCAGGAGAAGAAGAAGCCAGCTACAATATCTTATTACATGGAGGCGTTATGGTCCAGAGGACAACTCCTGGGAACCCAAGGGAAATATCCATGCAAGATGCAGGCCTTTTTTTCCATGTCACCCACAGAGAGAGCGCCAAGTGGGCATCTGGAGGTTGCCTGTAAGGAGGAGGCAATGTCAGGGACATGCTGGCCATAGTGCAGCGAATGTGCAGAGGCCATTGCACATTCGTGGGCACAAGTCCAATGATACCCTTCCTAGAAGGCATGTCCGTGAGATTGTGCAAATGCCTATGCATGTGTCCCATTAGCATTGGTGCCCATATGTCATATGCATGGATGGCAGATGCACTAGGGCCTTGCCGTCTGATCTGCAGCTTTTCCCTGTATCCTGTTCCTGCGCCTGCCTTTGATCTGATTGGGACCTGGCTTCCTGACTACTCTGATTCTCTCCACTCCTGACCCTGGCTTGCTTGACCTTGATTCTTATCTGCTTGATTCTCCGTTGCCAAACCTCTACCTGAACTTTGACCATTATTTGCTTGATGTCTCTGATGTACCTCATCCTCCATGTATAACCCGGCTTGTCTGACTCTGCACCAGTCTCCTCCACTTGTTATGGCCTCTAGCACCCCTGCATCCACAACGTGCCTGCATCCACAGCCATAACCACAGCTCTACTACTGCTGCCGGCTTCTTCGCCTGTTCACCTGCTATGGAGAACATCGCAGGCACTCCTACCTCACCGTGCTCTCGCGGCCGCTGTTGCAAACTCAGTGGTTCCTGAACAGGGGCTGTACGAAAGGCCTTCCTCTGCTCGTCAGGCTCTACCTGAAGGTACATGACAGTAGCTGCAGTTGTTGTGACAGTACTATGGACCGGGGTGCATTCATGTAAAATTTCTTCAAACATATCAGATAGCAAGGGAGTGTGTTACTCTTCACTTGTATGCAATCATTTTTATGGTACACTTTTTTTCTGTGCTGCACCTCGAAACTCCTTCACCAGATGCTTCCATCACCTTTTATTTGTGCCTGTATCATTTCCCATGCATACTGCTTTTTCTCCGCATTAAAATAATGCTCTTTAAATTGAGGCTCTAGAACGGTTACAATACAGTGCAGAGGGTTGAACTCGGTGTCTTGGAACTGGTTGTTAACAGCCTCCAGTAGAGTGGTTTTGGACGTTTTTTACACCATGGTCTGTTTCTGCCTCTTTTCCTAGAAGACGCTTCAGTGCAACAATCAAGGGAATAACTTCAGCAATGGAAGCATTAGCTGAGCTTATTTATTTTGTTAACTGTTCAAATGGAATTAGTTGAAAATAGTTTGTCTCTTCTAACATCCACTGATGTGCGTTTAATGTTGCCGGCTATATCATCGATAAATTCCACAACTTTTACTCACCGTATTTAGAAGAATTTCTCGTTTTCAACCATCTGTTACTGGACTGTTGTCCACATCTGATGCAACACAAACGCCTCTTGGTTGATAGGTTCTGAACCGTCTTTTTTTCTCGAGACTTGAATATTCGCAAAACTGCGCTAATCTCTCCCCCCCTCAGCAAGGATCGAGTATTTCCATAAAAATAGAGAAATGACGGAAGATACTTCTGGCTCGCCAATGAAAAAATATGATAAATATGAATTATTATCTATATTCTTTTGTCTCAGAGGCGTTTCCGGAATATAGCATTGATAGTCAAACTGACTTGAATCAAAATGTGAATTTATTTGTCACACCGTTGGCATCATAAATACAATGTAAAAAGTATAATAGTTCAGTTCAGTGTGGGTAAAAGTATATGCAATAGAATAGTTATAAAGCTGTGATAAGCTTATGAAAGTATGTGTCCTTCATCCCGATGTGTGTCCTTCATGGCTGCTCTTCTGTTTCCATGCTGCCTTGTGTTCTCCAAGAAGAAGCAGGAAATGACGTTCTTAGACTTCCAGCAGAAATCAGCTGTTCCAATTCATCAGTCTTCTCCGTGTGGATATGTGTCATACCTCCTAGAGGGTGTGTGTCTGTGTGTGTGTGTGTGTGTGTGTGAATCTCCTTCAGTATCGACACGTTGGCTTTTTATGCTACATGTATACGTCAGATCCTCACAAACTTAGAACCTTGTATGGCACACATTAATATCTGCTAACTTCAGCAATATGTAAATACTCAGTCATATGGAGCTTGATTGACAAGCCAACATGCAACACTTCATACTTGAAGAAATGTGCTTGTCATGTATAATTTCATATTACCTAACATCTACATAATATAGACACATATTACCAACTTTACATTAAGTAACTATATACTAATACTTATCAATATGACTGAGATTACTCTAAATTTAACAGGATATAATCCACAATATATTATTCCTTTAGCTACGTAGACATGTGTCTATTTTTGTCTTCTCATGACATTCTGTACCAGATACCATATATGTCATACTCAAATTGGCTACACCAGAAACTTCCAGCAATGCTCCGCTTTAAATGAGGATATTTTTACTGAACACTTGATCAAGGTCATTCACACATACTATTTATTATGATTAATCATAAAACCAAATATGTTTTGCAAGCTTGCCATGAATATAATATAACACCTATTAGTGCCGAATTATGAATTTGAAATAATATTCTAACAGCAATGTACGCAGCTAAAACACGGTTTTGTGCGAGAAGACCAATAGTAGATGCTGTTCCAATGAGTGGCTACATCTTGCTGCAGTCGTTTTGATGGCATTCCAAACTGTATCTGCAAGGCTTGTAATCTGAAATAAGCGGAGAATGCTTAAAGTGAAGCACAATTTTTCTTCCTTTTGATACTATATCTGATATGGTGCGCTGACTCAGCAAGCCCTCATTCACAGCCAACTGTAGCGTGTGCACGGATTTCTTTCAAGTTCATTGTCCTTCATAGCCTTTGCCATGTTCCGCTCATTATCTCAGACAATCAGATGCACTTTAGACCTGTCAATGAGCCAAGTGTCAAGCGTGGTTTTTAACTTTTTCCTTTGAGTGGACATTCCTCAACGTCCCTCAGAAGGAGCGGGATCGTGCCCACCCAGCCCCCGATTGTGTCCAATCACAGCCATTATGTAATGTAAATAGATAGTCATTGCCAGGCAATCTGCTCTCCTTCTCCTCACACAGAGATTGTCACTGAGGAGAAGGAGCGCGGATCTGTGCTGCTAGCTGGGGATCAGTGTGTATGAGCTGTTTTTTACAGATTTTTACACACTGATCACTCAGCTAGTGTCCTCAAAACAGTGTCCTGTCAGAGTGTCCTGTCACAGTGAAAAACACCTGTCACACATCGGCCCCAGTAAAATGATCTGTCCCAGCGAACATCTGCCGCACATCTGTCCCAGCGAACATCTGCCGCACATCTGTTAATGATCTACCACATCCCTCCATGAACAGCTGGCACGCGTCTGTCCCAGTGAACAGCTGGCACATGTCTGTCCCAGTGAACATCTGCCAGCATATATAAAAAAATTATTCAGCAGTGAGGAGGCTTTTCCTATACTCCAGAGTATGTCGGACGAGATAGCGAGTATGAGCCAGTGGAAAGCAGTGGCTCTAAAATGGAACCGGAGGACAGAATCCTAACAAAGAGGCTCAGGAGCCTTCAAAAATGTGATAGGTAGTCAGGAAATTAAATGTGTAATTTATGCCTTTAGAACGCCTGATGGTGCTACTTGAATGTTGAGCCCTCTGTATGTGGCCAGGCTGTGGAAAAGTATCCATACTCAGCAGGAGTAGCTGAATGTATTTTGTGGTGTAACTTTTGCTATGTACATGCTGTTTTAGAAATATCTTCCAATTTGACAACTTTGTGTAAAAAAAAAAAAAAAAAGTTTTAATTTTCTTTAAACTTGTGGAAAAAATTACATGTTCAAAAGACTCTTTATGCCTCATAGAATATATGTTGGGTTGTTTGCTTTCTAAAATGGGGTCATTTTGTGGGTAATTCCATTGTCCTGGTGCTCCAGTGCCTTCAAAAATGTTATAGGTAGTCGGGAAACAAAATGTGTAATTTATTGCTCCTGGAACACCTAACGGTGCTCCCTGCATGATGGGCCTCGTTATGTGGCCAGGCTGTGGAAAAGTCTCACACATGTGGTATTGCAGTTCTCCGGAGGAGTAGAAGAATATATTTTGGGGTGTAATTGCAAGTTTACCTATGTCAAGTGTGAGAAATAACTTAATATGTGACAATTTTGTGGAGAAAAAAAAAATTCTTAATTTTCCCAAAAAATTGACTTCATCAGAAATGTTAAAATATTTCCACACTACAGAAATGGTCCACCCTTGCTGGTAGCACAGAATAGCATGGAATAATCCATAGTAGGAGTGAAATTTGAGGGGGGGGGGGGCTAAAAATCTATTTTAAAGGACTTTTCAAAAACCCTGTTTCTGTTGTATTTACTTTTGACACTGTTTTTTTTTTTTTTTTTTGTGAACGAGTAGTAGTACCCCATAGCTATTCACATGGGGGGGGGGCAGGATCTGGAGGCCTCCTTCTTAAAAGGGGGCTTCCAGATTCCGATAAGTTACCCCCCCATGTTGAGGGCATGTCGCCTGGTATGGTTTGGTTTTGGGGGGGTGCTTGTTTGTGCCCCCCTTTCCTGGCCTGCTGGGCTGCATGCTCCGATAAGAGTCTGGTAGAGATTTGGGGAGGGGGACCCCACAACATTTTTTTTTCAATGCCGACTTTTATTTACATTCTGTGGTCAGCAGGAAATCCAGCTAACAGCAGGGATGGATTATTGTTGTTAGGAAGCCGGCGGGTGTCGGCTCTTTAACAACCGATGACTCATACCTGCTGCTGACAGTCACATGAACCGTATCAACTCCTGTACAACTACCCTGTGAAATCGCACTAAAAACCGGACTGAAATCGCACTGCATCACCTCATTTGTGTTTTTCGTGTGGCATACATTTCTGAAGGACTTTTCTATGCATTGTATAATTATAATGTGAACTCATCTCAGGCACAATCTATTTTTCTCTTTAACGCATGCTACATTTACTTGTCTAAAGCCTGTATACAATATATTAAACCATTCTGGATTAAACCGTGTTTTTTTTTTTTTTTTTTTAATAATTTTTTTTGTGTAAGCTTCACAGAGAGAGGAACTTTATTAAAGCAGAGTTCCACCCATATAAAAGTCAGCAGCTGCAAAAAGTGTAGCTGCTGAATTTTTTTTTAATCAGACACTCACCTATCTCACAGTTCAGCGATGAGGGTGAACGAAGCCCCACTCCTCTTCCCCTCCTCTCTGCAGGGTGGTCATTGTCACTGTGGGCGTCCGGCTGTAAGCTTGAGACATAGCTCAGCAGTCAGTATAAGATTTAGGATTTTCAAACAGTTTTCTTGGTAATGTGTAATTTCCTTCTTTCATATTGTGTTAACCTCTATAGTTGTCAGTTGTTTTTGTGGGAAAATATATATTCTGCCTTTCCATCTGTTGTCTCCTATTTTCTCCTATTTTGCTTATTGTGTGGCCCTTTCTTGTTTGCTAATCGAAAATGGGGGCAGTGGATAATGTACACCAGGGGTAGGGAACCTATGGCCCGCCGCCACTAAATGTCCAGCCCGTCAGTGCACATAATGAATTCACATGCACATTTTAAGTAAGAGCGGAGAAGGGGGCAGGAAGCTGAATGAGAACACGGGAGAGACATAGAGCCGTGCTGATAAGACAGCGGGAGCTTCCGAAGTTAACTTTCAAGGTGATTGGTTGCTAGGTGGTCCTAGCAACCAATCACCAGCTTGTTAATATGAACAATGAACCCCAGAAGCTTCTTCTGTCCTACCAGCGCTGCTGTGTCTCTCTCCCGTGTTTTCATTCAGCTTCCTGCCCTGCTCTATCTCCTTCTCTGCATGGGGCAAGGTAGGAAAGGGCAGAGCTGCAGGGGCCTGTGAAATATGCAGGGGGTGTGTGTATGGGGGCTACGTAATATGTAGGGGGGGCTGTGTGATGTGCAGGGGGCTGTGTAATATAAAGGGCTCCAGAGGTACGGAGTCTGTGTAATGTAATGGGGTCCAGAGATGTGGGGCTGTGTAATGTAAAGGCTTCCAGATTATTATCTTAATATATTAGCAGGTGAATGTGACCCTCCATGCATTCACTTACATTGAATCTGGCCCTTAAGTGGAAAAAGGTTGCTGACCGCTGATGCACACCTTATACAATATGCAACAGTTTAGTGAAAGGGTCAGTGACCCATCCTCTCTGATTTATTTAACCACTTTCCGCCCAAGGTATGTAAATGGACATCCTTGGGTTGCAGTGGTTATACTGGAATGATGCCTGCATTTGCAGGCATTATTTCAGTATCGAGCTTTTCAGCTTCCGATTCTGAGTAAGGCAGAAGTGATCTCGGGCTCTCTGGTCCCATCACGGAGGTTGGTAACGATGCGGTTATGGCTGCCATGTACAGAGAGAGAGGAACTGACGTCGTTCCTCTCTGTCTGTAACCCTGATAACCAGGAGCGACGAATAGTATCACTTCTGGTTCCGCCTCTTTCGTTACCTGGCCACCAGCGGCCAGGTAAGCAGCCGATCAGACCGATCTGTGTCTTATCGGCTGTGTGAGAGACCAAAGGAGAGATTTGGAGGTCTAATAGACCTTAAGGCTCGATTCACATCTATGCATTTTGCTTTTGAGCGTTTTTGCAGTGCTTTTTGCGGTGCTTGCCACGTTTTTACCGCGATTTGCTTTTTTTGTATTTTTTTTTTTACATTTTTTTTTTTTTTACACTGTGGTTGCTTAGCAACCAGCTATATACAGTGTAAAAAAAAAAACGCAAAATGCAAATCGTGGCAAAATCACGGTAAAAACGCAGCACTTGCGTTTTGTATGTGGGTCCATTGACTTCTATTGCATGCAAAACGCTGCATTTTGCATGAAAAAAAGTCCCTGACCCTTTCCAAAAACGCAGAGGCACAAAAAATGCATTGATGTGAACATGCTCCATAGGAACCCATGTTAAAAAAATTCCCTGCATTTCTGCAAAATGCATCAAAAAACGCGCTAGTGTGAATAGAGCCTAAATCTCTACATGTATGTATGTATGTATGTATGTATGTATGTATATGTATAAAATAAAGTACCCCCTGTCCCATCCTGTTTACACACAAATGCTAACGCATATGTCACTCCCGAATGCATATGTAAACAGCGATCGAACCACACGTGAGGTATGGTCGCGAACGTCAGAGCGAGAGCAAAAATTGTAACACCAGACCTCCTATGCAACTCTAAACTGGTAACCTCTAAAGGTGTTTAACCACTTCAGCCCCGGACCAATTGGCAGCCAAAGGACCAGACCCCTTTTTGCGATTTGGCACTGCGTCGCTTTAACTGACAATTGCGCTGTCGTGCGACGTGGCTCCAAAACAAAATTGGCGTCCTTTTTTTCCCACAAATAGAGCTTTCTTTTGGTGGTATTTGATCGCCCCTGCGGTTTTTATTTTTTGCGCTATAAACAAAAATAGAGCGACAATTTTGAAAAAAATGCAATATTTTTTGCTTTTTGCTATAATAAATATCCCCAAAAAATATATAAAAAAACATTTTTTTTCCTCAGTTTAGGCCGATACGTATTCTTCTACATATTTTTGGTAAAAAAAAATCGCAATTAGCGATTATTGATTGGTTTGCGCAAAAGTTATAGCGTTTACAAAATAGGGTATGGTTTAATAGCATTTTGATTTGTATTTTTTTTTACTAGTAAACTAGTAACTAGTTTTTTTACTAGTAATGGCGGCGATCAGCGATTTTTATTGTGACTGCGACATTATGGCGGACACATCGAACATTTTTGACACATTTTTGGGACCATTGTCATTTATACAGCAATCAATGCTATTTAAATGCATTGATTCCTGTATAAATGACAGCTGTAGTGAAAGAGTTAACCACCAGGGGGAGGGGAGGGGTTATGGGCTCTGACGTGTGTGTGTGTGTTTTTTTACATTAGGGGGCGGGGCTGACGTCATTGATCGGCTTTCCGATGACCGGGAACAGCCAATCAATGACAGGCAGAGTAGGAAGCGCGGGGAGAGGTTTGTTTACACATACCTCTCCCCGTTCTTCAGCTCCGTGACCCGATCGAGGGACACCAGCGGCGATCGGGTCCGCTGGTCCCGTGGCCACGGAGCTCCCGACCGGGTCGCGAGCGCGCGACCCACGGGCAGGCATTTAAAGGGCCACGTACAGGTACGTGGTTTTGCCTGCCCGTGCCATTCTGCTGACGTATATATGCAGTGGGCGGTCGGGAAGCGGTTAAAGCATTGCCTATGGAGAATTTTAAGCACCATAGTTTGCCGCCATTCCAGACGCAATTTGAAAGCGTGACATGTTTGGTATCTATTTACTCGGCGTAACATCTTTCACATTATACACAAAAAATGGGGCTAACCTAAATGAATAAAAAAAAAAAAACTAAACAGTTAAGTGTATTTTTTCCAAAAATAATTATTTTGAAAGACTGCTGCGCAAATACAGTAAATTGGTAACGGGTACATTGTACCCCTACCATTTCACAAAAAAGTGTAAAAAATTGTAAAAAAAACAGGAGCCACTTTGGGAGAAGTCCTTTAATAAAAAATAAAAAACTAAAAATGTCCCACGATGTAGATCCATCTCCGTCACCCGATGAGCCGAAAAAAGAGGCTCCCGCCGAGTGACGCTTCCTCTCTGTGACAGCTGCTATATAGCGGAGGGCTGCAGGAGTTGTGGCTGCTTTTTTTTTTTTTTTTTGTCTTCTGTCTTTTTTTATTATTTTCAACACTTTTTTTTTGTTAACTGGTAGGGGTACAATGTGCCCGCTAAAAATTCACATGGGGGAGGGGTCTGGTGGTCCCCTTGTTAAAGGGGGGCTTCCAGATTCCGATAAGCCCCCCCGCCCACAGACCCCCACAACCACTGGGCAAGGGTTGTGGGGATGAGGCCCTTGTCCCCATCAACATGGGGGACAAGGTGCTTTGGGGGGCTACTCCAAAGCACCCTCCCCATGTTGAGGGCATGTGGCCTGGTACGGTTCAGGAGGGGGGGGGGCGCTCTCTCCCCCCCTTTTCCTGCGGCCTGCCAGGTTGCGTGCTCGGATAAGGGTCTGGTATGGATTTTGTGGTTGACACCTACGCCATTTTATTTAAACTTTTGGCCCAGGCCTCCCCTTGAAATTCATACTAGACCTGAAGTGTCTGATATAGATTTTGGGGGGGGGGGCCCTACGCCATTTTTTTTTTAAATTTGGCACATGGTTCCCCTTAATTTCCATACCAGACCTGAAGGGCCTGGTATGGATTTTGGGGGGACCCCCACATATTTTTTTTAAAGTTTGGTTCGGTGTTCCCCTTAATATTCATACCAGACCCAAAGGGCCTGGTAATTGACTGGGGGGGGGGGGGCCATGCCGTTTTATTTTCAATGAGTTTTATCTATATTGCCGAGACCCGACAATTCATTACAGCCACGATCAGTTTTAAATGACTTTTTTTACTAGAAATGTCCCTTTGCTGTGGTACTGTCCTGGACCTACTATAGACTCCTCCAGGCATGATATTTAAAGGTATATTTATTTATTTTTTATTGTTTCACTTGTTTCAAGCATTATTAACCACTTAACCGCTGGGCACTTAAACACCCTTAAAAACCAGACCAATTTTCAGCTTTCGGTGCTCTCACACTTTGAATGACAATTACTGTCATACAACACTGTACCCATATGACATTTTTGTCCTTTTTTCACACAAATAGAGCTTTCTTTTGGTGGTGTTTAATCACCGTTGGGTTTTTTTTTTTTTGTGCTATAAAAGAAAAAAGACTGAAAATTCTGTAAAAAAAAAATGAATTTTTCTTTTGTTTCTGTTATAAAATTTTGCAAATTTGTAATTTTTCTTGATACATTTTGGCCCAAATTTATACTGCTATATATCCTTGGTAAAAATAAGTACAAATTGGGGTATATTATTTGGTCTTGAAAGTTATAGAGTACTGACGGCCTATCTCATTTCTTGAGACCCTAACCTGCCAGAAAAGTACAAATACCCCCCAAATGACCCCTTTTTGGAAAGAAGACATTCCAGGGTATTTAGAAAGAGGCATGGTGAGTTTTTTGAAGTTGTATTTTTTTCCCACAATTCTTTGCAAAATCAAGAATTTTTTCTCTTTTTTTTTTTTTTCACAAAATTGTCATATTAGCAGGTTATTTCTCACACACAGCATATGCATACCACAAATTACACCCCAAAACACATTCTACTATTACTCCCGAGTATGGCGATACCACATGTGTGAGACTTTTACACAGCGTGGCCACTTACAGAAGCCCAACATGCAGGGAGCACCTGCAGGCGTTCTGGAGCACCCAGGCTAATTCTGACATTTCTCTCCTACATGTAAAAATCATAATTTATTTGCTAGAAAATGACATAGAACAAAATTACATTATATATGTTTTTTTTTAGCAAAGACCCTAGAGAATACAATGGCAGTCATTGAAAATGTTTATCTCACACGGTACTTGCGCAGCAATTTTTCGAACGTGTTTTAAAAAAAAAAAAAAAAAAGTTTTGTGTTTTACAAAGAGTAAAGTAAGTAAAAAAAGTAAAGTTAGCCCAATGTTTTTGCATAATGTGAAAGATTAAGTTACGCTGAATAAATAGATACCTAACGTGTCACCCTTCAAAATTGCACACACTCGTGGAATGGCGCCAAACTTTGCTAGTTAAAAATCCCCATAGGCGAGGCTTTAACATTTTTTACTGTTTACATGTTTTGAGTTACAGAGGAGGTCTAGGGCCAAATTTATTGTTCTCGCTCTAACGTTCGCAGCGATACCTCACATGTATTGTCTGAACACTGTTTTCATTTGTGGGCGGGACTTACGTATGCGTTCGCTTCTGCATGCGAGCACACAGGGACAGGAGCGCTTTAAAAAAAAATGTATTGTTCATTTTACTTTATTTTAGTTTGACACTTTTTTTCCCCCAAAAAAAATTTTTGATCACTTTTATTCCTATTACAAGGAATGTAAACATCCCTTATAATAGGAATATGGCATGACAGGTCCTCTTTACAGTGAGATATGGGGTCAATAAGACCCCACATCTCACCTCTAGGCTGGAAAGCCTGAAATAAAAAAAAAAAAAAAACGATCCTGGCTTTGATCGTAGTGGTGAAGCACCGCGGGCGGCAGGAGGGGGGGGGACGTCCACTCTCGCCTCCCGTAAGAACGATCGAGCAGCAGAACAGCTGTTATGATCATTCTTATGGTGTAGGGAATCGCCGGCTGAAAAAAGTTGATATCTGAACGATGCCTGTTGCTGCAGACATCATTTAGATATCCCCGCACAAAGTCAAGGACATCATATGATGGCCGACAGGCAAAAATGACACCCCAAAATAGATTCTCCTCCTGAGTATGGCTATACCACATGTGTGAGACTTCCACAGCCTGGCCATATACAGAGGCCGAGTACAGCCGAGTATGGCTGAGCATGGCTGGGTATCGCCAAGTATGGCTGGGTACAGCTGGGTATCACCGAGTATGGCAGGATATGGCTGGGTATGGAGGGATGGCTGAGCATGGATGGATCAGTGATGACTGCAGAGCCTACAGATCCTGCCCACAGCGCTGCTGCCACTGATCCCTCTCCCACTCCACTCACACTGTACCGATCGATACAGAGAGAGGAGAGGGGAGCCAGCATCATTTGATGGAGCCATCACGTGGTAAATGGCCATGATGAGTGGCCGTTTACTGTGATCCGCCGGGTCCTCTGGGGAGGTGCGCGAGAGCAGGATTCTGGGAGGGCGTCACTGTACGCCCTCACAGGGTTGAGCAACCGCCCTGTAGCCGTCATCCGGCTATGGGCCGGTTGTTAAGTGGTTAAAATCACTGCTCCCAAAAGAACGGATGTTTCTAAAACTTTTTTTTGCATTGATAAATGTCCCCTGGGGCAGGATCCAGGTCCAATAACTTTTTATGACAATAACTTGCATATAAGCCTTTAAAATTAGCACTTTTAATTTTTCATGTTCGTGTCCCATAGACTTTAATGGTGTTCGCGTATTTGTCGGAATTTTTTGCCTGTTCGCATGTTCTGGTGCAAACCGAACCGGGGGGTGTTCGGCTCATCCTTACTCCTGATCTGAACCCAATCGAACCAGGGCTGAAACAACTAATCGATTGACAATTAATGGATTACTATTTTCATAATCGATTAATCGGACAGTAACATAATGGGGTTAAAAAAAACTAAAATGAGCCCTTTATAGTACAAAAAGAGCAAATAATCGCTACTGTAAATATTGCTTTCACATTTCTACAGTAAAAAAATTAACCCCTTACAGTAGTGATTATGTGCTTTTTTTTTTGTACTATAAAGGGTTCATTTTAGTTTTTTTTTTTTTTATCCCCATTATTTTACTAAACATCTTAGGCTTGGTTCACACCTATGTTTTTTGTTGCTTTTTGCAGAAACGCACTACAGTTCATTTACATGGTTTCTTATGGGACACATTCACATCTATGCTTTTTTCAGCCGCTGCGTATTTGGAAAGGGTCGGACTTTTTTAAAATGCTTTAGGCCCCATGCACACGAGACGCTGGTAAACGCGCGTTCAGAGGCAGTTCGACACTTTTTTCAACTGCACCTGAACGCATGCAATGTTATCCTATGTGTCCATGTACACAGTCTCGTTTTTTCCCGTTTTTATGCAGTTGCGTTTAACCTCGTTTTTCCAGAAGCAAAAAAATGCGTTCAGACACTTTGCTTTTCCATGTTTCAGACGCAAAACGCAGCTAAACGCGACTAAACGCAGGCACCTGCGTTTGCGTTTATAAGCCTTTTTAAAGGAACCCAATTTTTTGGACCAGAAAACTCAGAAATATGATGGTAAACCATAAAAAATACTAGAAAAATTTGTTTAAAATGTCGTAATTAGTTTGGATAGTTCATAGAGCATATATACTCACTAATGTATACATGTTTGTGAAATATCCAACGGACATTCGCTGTGCCATCAACGGATGGGTCCAATATCGCCAAGCTCTGATTCTGGACCTCTCATGCAAATTTGCAACGACGTTGCTGCCTCATCAAGAGCAACATCAGGAGCATTTCCTGACATATATTCAATATGGGATCCATTTCCAAAAAAAACACAGAAAGAGAGGCAAATGCAAGTGTACAACTGCTCTCTCTGCTGCTGCTGCTCACAAAATGGCAGAAATAGTTAATAATACATGCTTTCTGAGCTTGGGTGAGGGTCTATATGATGTTATCTTTACAAATGCTTATAGACGCAAACACGTCTAAATGCATCTAAACGCGTCTAAACACGACATGAAAACACAGCAAAACGCACGTTTTTAAATGCAGGTTTCTGCTTTTTAAAACATGCGTTCAGCAGAGTTTGCATCTGCTTCTCGTGTGCATGGGGCCTTACGGTGCTTTCTTGGTTCAATATACTTCAATGAAGAAGCTGCAGAAAAGCACGTTATGTGTTTTTGCAGCAATTTGTGTTCTTTAATCTGCCCAACAACAAATTGGCCAAAAAATAATTAAAATGCATATCGCAGCAAAATCATGTGCGCAAAAATCAAAACGCACAGCAAAAAGCACTGCACAAATAGATCAAAAGCTATTTTCAGACGAGAATATTCAGAAGAAAAATCTTTGTACATTCGCTGAATGAAAGAATGTTTGAAATTTTAACTTGTTTTTAACATCCTGTTCTTAAAACTAATATAATTTCTGAACGAAAACCACATACTGAAAATTCCTTTGACCAAGAAGTCCAAATTTTCCCGTCACTGTGGTTGAAAATGAACGTCGATTTGACCCCACTAATGATTAGAAAATCGAACGAACGTTCTTAAAATGACATTTTTTTTTTTTTTTTGAAGGAAGACATTGTTTTTTAAATAAAAAAATTGATAGGAGTCCGATATTTACCAGATTCACCCTTTTAATAGTATATACAGTATATCTCTCCTCTAATAGTATATACAGTAAATCTCTCCTCTAATAGTATATACAGTAAATCTCTCCTCTAATAGTATATACAGTATCTCTCTCCTCTAATAGTATATCTCCTCTAATAGTATATACAGTATATCTCTACTCGAATAGTATATACAGTATATCTCTTCTGTCCGTTATTCTCAGAGTGGATTAGAGATTTTGCTCCCTAACCATAGTTGGTTATTTATATTTACCACTGCATAGAGATATTTAAGAATAAATTTGCCTTTTTTTAAACTTTACATATTAACTAAATTATACACCACAATTATTTTCAAGGTTATTAACCCATTAATCGATTAATCAAAACAATAATCAGCCAACTAATCGATTATGAAAATAATTGTTCGTTGCAGCCCTAAATCAAACACCTATGGGGAATTCTTAAGGGACAAGTTGAGCATCATTCTCCATCCAGCATCCAGGCTCTAAAAGTTATTCTTGAAGTAAGGCAAAAAATATACACTGCAATATGTCGCCAACTTGTTCATTCCATGCCTAGAAGACTTTAAGGTGTTCTTTACAAATCACGAAGGTCATACAAAATACTGGTTGTAGTAGTTGTAGTTTTTGTTGTGGATTTTTGCATCAACTAATTTGAGTTAAACTGAAGATTTTGTAATCTAAGTTATATTATTACCCTAACTTTCATGTAATGTGCTAAACAAATGTTCTATATAACTCAGTTTTGTCAAAATTTGGAAAATTGCTCTTGTGTTCATTGAGATTGATTGATTAAAAGCCTACTTTTTAAAATTGGTGTACTCATTTATGCTGAGCAGTGTGTGTGTGGATAGAGAGAGAGAGAGCGAGAAAGATCTCACTCACTAATTCTAATTGCTTTGCCTTTACCAACTTATGACAGAGGTTCTGACCTGGAGTTTCACTTAGTGGTTTTCCCCTCTATTGCTGTTCTGGTGACAGCTTGAATATTTGGATTTCTTCACTTTCAGTCCTAATGATAATGGCTACCAGAACAAATTGTGAATATTACCAGTGGAGATGCATACAATATTCTAATGGGTTTGAACCCTTCTCCACTCTAAAACTAAAAAATGTTTTGGATACAATAAGGTTTCAAAACCTACTGTTTTCACCTGTTTTCTTTTTCCCTTAAGATGTTGTTTTTTTTTTTAAGGGGGGGGATTGTGAAAAAAATCTTTCTGCGGTTTTCTTTATCGTACATCACAGGATACAGAGCTACAGTAGTAACGGTAGGGTGTGCCAGTGTCCATCAACTGAAGGTGCCATATAACCCATAAACAGGAAGTTTAATTCCCCATATAACCCCTCCCCTTACCGTGAGTACCTCAGTTTTTTCGCCAGTGTCTTAGGTATTGGTCACGAGTAAAGATGTGCTATGCTGAGCTCTGCTGGAATATTCCTTACTGGGGAAAGCCAAGCAACCAGATCAGATCAAAGTTCAAAGTGTCTTTTCCAGGCCAAATTGAATGGTACCCGGGCCTCGTGTCCGAAGAAACAACGTTTTACCTGTAACACTTCTCTTTTTAGAGAGCTGGACTCCGGGATCCAGTATTTGTTTTTTTTGTCAGCCATATTTCTAGTGGGTGCTTTTTACAGGCCCAGGGCTGTGGATCCCCTGATAAAAAAGGGCCCCAGTCCCTGAAGGTTTTCTAACGGAGTCCACCATGAGAGGTGAAGATGGGGTCTGTTACCACTGAACCCTGCAGCTGGATAAGGTAAGGGAGATTCCTAAGGAATTTTTCTAATACTTGTGGGTTTTCTCCTTTAAAGTAAATGTTGCTATGCCTATAGTCGCCACCGGGGGCTGTCAAGAGCACATACCTGTTCCATGCTTGTCAGTCTCGCATTTGTGTCTCAAGCTGCACGCATCCTCCGGCCCAGGCTTCAGGTAAAGTTGTGGGAAAGGGGGGTTTCCTTCTCCCAGGAATATCCGCCACCTGGATAGCTTTCCTCCAGGCAGAGGGAGCATGGTATTAGACAGTGGTGTGCTGCGCCGCTCCTGCTGCCACTATGGCAGTTCCCTTCGGCAGCTCTCCTCTCCTCCACCCAGTCTTCCCCCATGTGGTCCGGACAGGAACAGGGCCCGCTCGCACAAAAAAACCCTCTATTCTAAAATAGATGAGGGAGGGGGGCACAATGGGTGGTTGGAGGCAGGCTAAGCGGGGCTTAGCGACGTTGGCATGATTTAGCGTCCAAAACGTGGGCTGCATAGCTATAAAATGCGCCTTTTTCAGGTGCATACAGCTAGGAGGGACACAGAGCAGATGGGTGTAATGTGAGTGGGTGACAAAGGCATTCCCAGGCACATTTACTTTAAAGTGGTTCTGCACACATTTCATTTAGTAAATCTCTTTGCCTTCCAAATCAGGCAAAGAGTACTAAATGAAATGTGTTTTTTTTTTTTTTTTTTTACTTACCTTGTAATTGATGACTTCCGGTCTTCTCTCTCTTCGGCGGTGGGCGGGGTCTCTGCGTCGATCGTCGTCAGGCCGCACTGTCTCCTGGGATCTGGTGTCATTGTTCCCAGGAGTCAGTGCGGACATCTTCCGAAATCTCGCGAGATTTCGGCCACATCTTCCGAAATCTCGCGAGATTTCGGCCACATCTTCCGAAATCTCGTGAGATGTCGGCAGATGTGCCGTTACTGCGCACGCGCGAGTAACGGCGGTGCATGCTGGGCCATCTAAAGTGCCTGTGGGGGTTTCACATGCCCACAGGCAAGATGGCCCCCAGCACAAAAGAAGAAGACGAGGAACTTCATCGGACGAAAACCGGCGGCGATCGAGATGGAAGATGGAACAGGTGAGTCCCCCAATAAAGGTAAGCATCCTTTATATTCCGTCCCAAAAAAAAAAAAAAATATATACAGAGTGCAGAACCGCTTTAAGCATCAGGCTCAGCTAAATGGCAGTGGCAGTTGTTGGACTACTGCTCAGCAGTGGGTGCATTTTTTTGGTGGTACCTCTGCATTTGTGCTCAGTACTATGACAAGGGGAGGTGGTTTAAATGCCACAAAGACCAAGGACACAAAGGGGTCACCCTCAGGTCCTAAGGACCCTCCCTCTGCAACACCATCCCGATCTAAGGAGGCTGGTCAGAGTGAGCCATCTGGGTCATCAGGGGCTGCAATTGCTTCCGACACTTCAGCCCCTGTCTATATAACTGAGCAGGTTTTCTCTTCAGGTATGAGTGGTTTAGAGGAAAGATTAGTGGCTTTAATCATGTCTTCACAGAGTGGAAGAAAACTCATTAGGTCCCCTTCTACCACCCAGGAGGGGGGAACTGTGGGAGGGGGAAGTGAATCCCCCTCAGGGGACCGTGAACAGGATGATGATTCCCTTTCCGAGGAATCAAGTTGGGAAGGACCTTCTTCAGCTTCACATGCTTGAGAAGTTGCTGGTGCATTCTCTTACTAAAATGGTCTGCGCCACATTTAAGCTACCCTTAACGGAGTCAGTTGAAGAGCCCACTTCCTGTTTGGGTTCACTAAAGCCTCCTCAAGCCTTGCGTGCCTTTCCTGTCCTTTCATTACCAGAAAAGCTTATGCATTCTGAGTTGAATCACCCAGATAAGCACTTTTTTTCCTCCTAAAAAGTTTTTAACACTTTATAATATCGAGGAAAAATTTACTAAGATGTGGAGTATACCAGCAATTGATGCTGCTATATCCTCTGTGACTTAAAGTTTGACTTGTCCGGTTGACAATGCACAAATGCTTAGGGATACAACTGATAAAAAATTGGAATTCCTGTTAAAAAAACATTTTCTCCCTGGCAGGTTCAGTGGCTCAACCTGCAGGGTATATGGGGTATATATAAATATATCCCAAAAATATCAAGTGGGAAATGTACTCTTTTGCCAGTTAAGAAAAAGAATAAATGTCCCTCATTTAAACTGTCTTTTTCTCCAGTGCCAGGGGCATCAATTTCCAGGCAGTCGCAACGGCCTCCACCGTCATGTTCAAGAAGTAAACCTCAGGGTTAACCCCAGGGACAAAAGAAGTCTTGGGGGAGGAAACCCGCAAGACAGAACGCTAAAGCCTCTTTATAAAGGGGCGCCCCCGCTCGTTTGAGTGGGTGGTGAAGACTTCTGCAATTTTCAAAGGTCTGGCAGGAAGAATTTCGGGACAGATGGGTGGTCTCCACAATAGCTCCAGGTTACAAACTAAAGTTCACAGAATTCCCATCTCCTCGCTTCCTCAGGTCAGATGTCCCCAAAGATCTAGAGAAAAATAAGTCTCTTTTTAGCGTTAGACCGACTTTTGTCGCAAAAAGTCATCATGATGGTTCCTGTGGTAGAGCAGGGGGTCAGGGTTTTATTCAAACCTTTTCACGGTACCAAAACCAAATGGGGATGTCAGGCCAATTCTAGATCTCAAAGGTCTAAACCGGTTCCTGAAGATTCACTCTTTTCATATGGAATCAATCCGATCAGTAGTCTCCATCCTACAAGGGGGAGAGCTTCTGGCATCAATCAAAATAAAGGATGCATACCTGCATGTGCCTATTTTCCCCGCTCACCAGAAGTATCTGCGCTTCGAAGTAGAAGGACTTCATTTTCAGTTTGTAGCCTTGCCTTTCGGTCTAGCTACTGCACCTCTGTGTTTACAAAACTTCTAGTTCTTCCCCTGGCCAGATTAAGGACTCCAAGGTATAACAATAATAGCATACCTGGACGACCTGCTCTTAATAGACCAGTCGGTAGTCCGCTTGGACCAAAGCGTGGTCACCACAGTCCTGGAATACTTAGGTGGGGTCATCAACCTAGAGAAACCTTCTTTAAAGCCAGCAAGAAGATTAGAGTACTTGGGTCTGGTCATAGATACAGCCCAGAAGAAGGTGGGGGTCAGGGCAAAGAAGGGTCCTTCGCCTTTGTATGAGGTTGTTGGGGAAAATGGTGGCTTCATTCAAAGCAGTTCCGTATGCTCAGTTTCATTCGAGACTGCTGCACAACAGTATCCTATCGGCCTGGAACAAGAAGATTCAGGCACTAGATTTTCCAACGTGTTTGATGCCAAAAGTGTGCCAGAGCCTCAGTTGGTGGAGGATATCCGAGAATCTGCAGAAGGGGAAATCCTTCTTACCGGTTACCTGGAAGGTGGTAACAGATGCCAGCCTTTCAGGTTGGGGAGCAGTCCTGGAAGAAGCGTCTGTCCAAGGGAAATGGTCCAGAACCGAAAGGTTCTTGCCCATCAACATCATAGAAATTCGGGCAGCACATCTAGCACTAAGGGCCTGGACATTCAGGTTGCAGAATTCTCCTGTCAGGATTCAATCCGACAATGCCACAGCAGTGGCTTATATCAATCACCAAGGGGACACCTGCTACCTCAACTTCTTCGCAGGATCAAGCGGGAAAAGAAGTTGGTAGTTCTTGTGGCCCAGACGATCTTAGTATGCAGAAATAGTAAAGATGGTGGTCGGGGCCCCGACCACCATCTTTACTATTTATGCATACTAAGGCACCATGTCCAGACCTGCTATCGCAGGGACCAGCGTTCCATCCTACTTTACAAACGCTAAATTTAACAGTTTGGCTATTGAAACCCACATTCTAAGGAATCTTGGGCTTTTAGGCTTAGTGATACCTGCCTTGATTAATGCAAGGAAGCCAGCTTCCAGAGTAATTTATTATAGTCTGGAAGGCATATGTTTCTTGGTATGAATCCAGGGGTTGGCATCCTAGGAAGTATCTCACTGGTAGAATTCTTGCCTTTCTGCAAATGGGGCTAGAAATGAAACTGGCCTTGAGTACTATCAAGGGCCAGGTCTCTGCCTTATCAGTATTTCAGCATCTGCTTGGTTCGCATTCTTTGATCCAAAGCTTTATACAGGGGGTAACACAGCTTAATCCACCGGTTAGGTCACCCCTGAAACCTTGGGAATTGCATTTAGTTCTGTCTTTATTACAGAAACAGCCTTTTGATCCGATACAACATATTCCTTTGGTCTGTTTGACAAGGAAGCTAGTTTTTCTGGTAGCCATTTCTTCTGCAAGAAGGGTATCAGAGTTGGCAGCTCTTTCTTGTAAAGAGCCATATTTAATTGTTCGCAAGGATAGAGTAGTATTGCCTCATCATTCTAGCTTTCTGCCAAGGGTAGTATCAGGTTTTCACCTAAACCAGGATATTGTTTTACCTTCATTTTTTCCAGAACTCTGTTCTAAGGAAGAAAAGTCACTACAATCTTTGGATGTAGTGAGAGCAGTCAAGATCTATCACCAAGCCTCCGTGGCTCAAATCTGCAAGACTGCAACCTGGTCTTCAGTCCATACATTCACCAGATTATATCAGGTGGATGTAAGAAGGCATGAGGATATCGCCTTTGGACGCAGTGTGCTGCAGGCAGCAGTATAGGTCCTCAGGTCTGATTGCACCCAACTTTTGTTTGTGTCCCCTCCCCTCCCCCCCTGGCATTGCTCTGGGACATCCCATACAGTTATTACTGTGGCTCTGTGTCCCGTGATGTACGATAAATAAAATAGGATTTTTATAACAGCTTACCTGTAAAATCATTTTCTTGGCGTACATCACGGGACACAGAGGTCCCTCCCTTTCTGGTTACACGTGTATTGCTTTGCTACAAAGCTAAGGTACTCCCGGTACTGGGAGGGGTTATATGGGGAATTGAACTTCCTGTTTAGGGTGTGCCAGTGTCTATTACCATATAACCCATACAGTTATTACTGTGGCGCTCTGTCCCGTGATGTACTTTAAGAAAAGGATTTTACTGGTAAGCTGTTATAAAAATCCTATTTTATTTTTTATTTTTTTTTTGGGGGGGGGGGGATTGTGAAAAAAAACTTTTAAGCTATACAAAAGTAAGCTAAGAGTAATTTCTCGCACAGTTAATACATAACATACGCACTGTGTACTATGATTGTGTTTCTAATTTCAGCAACAGAGTGGAAACCTGCTCAAGAACGTGATCTGAAGACTGCCCTCCTAAAAACCAACCATGACATCCCTCTGGTATTTGTCAGTGGAAATCATGATTTAGGCAATGCACCAACATCAGAGACAATCCAAGACTTTTCCAACAACTGGGGTGATGACTATTTCTCTTTCTGGGTTGGTGGAGTTTTTTTCCTTGTGCTTAATTCACAGCTAATGTTTGATGCTTCTAAATGTCCAGAACTGAAAGAAAACCAAGAACGGTGGTTGGCTGATCAACTGGCTGTTGCTCAACAGCGGCAATGCAAGCGAGTCATCATATTTCAGCATATACCTCTGTTCCTTCAGAATCCAGATGAAGACAATACGTATTTCAACCTGGAAAGATCACTTCGACAAGAGCTGTTGGAGAAGTTTCATAAAGCAGGTACTGCGCTTTAAGATTAATAAATTATAAATTGATAAGTTCACGAAAAAAAAAAAAAATTACACTTTGACATCCCGATAATCATTTGTATATGATTTAAAGAAAAACATTACTGTTATCTGATCCTCCCTCCATTACAGAGAAACCTTGTTTTGCTTGAAGCATTTATATGTGACCTTAATCCATTTTAATTTTTTCTGCCAAAAGGCAAAATATTCTACTCTCTTAGATAAGAGTACGTGATTGTATTTTGTCTACTTTAGCACCTTCTGAGTTAAACTATATATTTTTTTTTTAGTGTTTTTGTTTTGTTACATAGTTAGTCTGGTCGAAAAAGTCCATCTAGTTCAACCAATAAAAAAGAAAAAAAAAAAAAAACATACAATCCTATGTACACAATCCTATACCCACAGTTGATCCAGAGGAAGGCAAAAAAAACACAGCAAAGCATGAACCAATTTGCTGCAGCAGGGGAAAAAATAGTTCCCGTTTCCCTGAGAGGCAATCTAAAAATTCCCTGGATCAACTTTTTTCTTTTTTTTTTAAGGTTTTTATTTGCCAAAAGTACATACATGTCAATCTTTCAATATATCACATAAAACGTATATCTTATTGTCGTAACAACATCCAGATATACAGTGGTGTGAAAAAGTGTTTGCCCCCTTCCTCATTTCCTGTTCCTTTGCACGTTTGTCACACTTAAGTGTTTCGGAACATCAAACCAATTTAAACAATAGTCAAGGACAACACAAGTAAACACAAAAATGCAATTTGTAAATGAAGGTGAAAAAAAATCCAAACCATCATGGCCCTGTGTGAAAAAGTGATTGCCCCCCTTGTTAAAACATACTATAACTGTGGTTGTCCACACCTGAGTTCAATTTCTCTAGCCACACCCAGGCCTGATTATTGCCACACCTGTTCACAATCAAGGCATCACTTAAATAGGAGCTGCTTGACACAGTAAGGTCCCCAGTAAGGTCCACCAGAAGATCCTTAAAAGCTACACATCATGCCGAGACCCAAAGAAATTCAGGAACAATTGAGAAAGAAAGTAATTGAGATCTATCAGTCTGGAAAGGGTTATAAAGCCATTTCCAAAGCTTTGGGAATCCAGCGAACCACAGTGAGAGCCATTATCCACAAATGGCGAAGACATGGAACAGTGGTGAACCTTTCCAGGAGTGGCCGGCCGCCCAAAATTACCCCAAGAGCGCAGCGACGACTCATCCAAGAGGTCACAAAAGACCCCACAACAACGTCCAAGGAACTGCAGGCCTCACTTGCCTCAGTTAAGGTCAGCGTTCATGCCTCCACCATCAGGAAAAGACTGGGCAAAAATGGCCTGCATGGCAGAGTTCCAAGGAGAAAACCACTGCTGAGCAAAAAGAACATCAAAGCTCGTCTCAATTTCTCCACAACACATCTTGATGATCCCCAAGACTTTTGGGACAACATTCTGTGGACCGATGAGACAAAAGTGGAACTCTTTGGAAGGTGTGTTTTCAAGTATATCTGGCGTAGAAGGAACACTGCATTTCAGAAAAAGAACATTATACCAACAGTAAAATATGATGGTGGTAGTGTGATGGTCTGGGGCTGTTTTGCTGCTTCAGGACCTGGAAGACTTGCCGTGATAAAAGGAACTATGAATTCTGCTGTCTACCAAGAGATCCTGAAGGAGAATGTCCGACCATCTGTTCGTGTACTCAAGCTGAAACGAACTTGGGTTCTGCAGCAGGACAATGATCCTAAACACACCAGCAAGTCCACCACCGAATGGCTGAAGAAAAACAAAATGAAGACTTTGGAGTGGCCTAGCCAAAGTCCTGACCTGAATCCTATTGAGATGTTGTGGTATGACCTTAAAAAGGCCGTTCATGCTCGAAAACCCTCTAATGTAACTGAATTAGGACAATTCTGCAAAGATGAGTGGGCCAAAATTCCTCCAGGACGCTGTAAAAGCCTCATTGCACGTTATCGCAAACGCTTGGTTGCAGTTGTTGCTGCTAAGGGTGGCCCAACCAGTTATTAGGTTTAGGGGGCAATCACTTTTTCACACAGGGCCATGATGGTTTGGATTTTTTTTTCACCTTTAATAATAAACACCTTCATTTACAAATTGCATTTTGTGTTTACTTGTGTTGTCCTTGACTATTGTTTAAATTGGTTTGATGTTCCGAAACACTTAAGTGTGACAAACATGCAAAGGAACAGGAAATGAGGAAGGGGGCAGACACTTTTTCACACCACTGTATAGCATATTGGTATTTGGTAATAATTATACATTTCAAAACTGTCTATTAGACATACTTTTAGCAGTTTTTTTTTAAAGAAATAAAAACTAACAATCAAACAGACCAGTATACAGTACCACATAATGAACGCAACATGCGTTTTCAACAGTATCAGAAAATACTCTTATATGCAAAAGTATACTGGAAACCAACTTTCAAGGAGAACTTCCCATAACCTGTAGTTTTTTGTGCTGTGTGCTGCCATTTCGCCCCCCATCAGGTATCCCTTTATTTATCTATTCTTTTTCATTTATCCTTTCTTTCTTTCCTTTCAAAGAGAGAAAAAAAAATCCAAAGAAATTACATGTCAGATTGCGCAGTTTCGGTTGCTGAAATCCATTTACCCCAGACCTTGTTAAATTTCTTCGGGCATCCCCTAGATTCATATGTCATTTTATACAATGTAACATTGGCATTCACTAATCCCTTTCATGCATTCAGAGTGCGGTAGTCTCTTCTGATCCAATTGAGAGCAATTCATTTTCTAACATAATAAAACCGTAATCTTAATAGTCTCGTGTTATTATTCATGACTTCGTCTTCTATGATTCCTAGTAACCCTAGAAGTGGAATGCAGATATTAGGTAGGTCCAACGTATCCGCTATAAATTGGGTCACTTGGGACCACAAAGGTCTAATCCTGTCACACTCCCAGACCATATGTAAAAAGGAACCTTCTGCGACCAGACACTTATGCAAGTGGGGCTGTCTCTCCTCCCCATTTTATATAACCTAAGTGGGGTATAATAAGTTTGGTGTAGGTACCTGAGCTGTATGTATTTGTCCCTGGCAGAAATGACCATAGGTAAATAAGTGTTTAATAGTTCCTCCCATTGTTCCTCTGTAATTTCTGGTATAATCGCCACTCATTTATCTTTAATTTTCCTTTCCTTTGGGAGTGTTTTTTCAGTGAGTATGCTATAGTAGGTGGATACTAGCTTTGTGTGTTCTGGTTGGGCAAGGAGTCTCTCCATTTTAGAGTTCTTAAGGGAAACTGGTCCTGCCCCAAATTTAGCTTGCGCAGCATGTCTCAATCTATTATATTGGTATTCCCATGTTTCTGGTATTTCAAGGTCTCTTTTCAGCTGTACTAACGACTTGAAGTCCCCCTTATCATCATCATCATCATCATATAATTGATGCAAATATGTAAGTCTAAATTTGGCCCATCTATGTCCATCCTCCAAATGGAAAAACTCCTTCAGGCAAGGGTTAAACCATAAGGGGGCATTAGGTGATAGCTGAAGGGGATTGTCCATAATGTGTTTTATGCAAATTCCCAGGATCCTCTTAGCAGATTTGAGCATTTCTTTACCCCTATCAGTGGGTGTCACCCCTCTGAAAAAAAATTTGTAGAGTTTCATAGGAGGTTACCACCGCGGCCTCAACAGCCACTGCCGCATTGTTCAACTGTGGGAACATGCGCCGGTGGATATGTACTAGCTGTGAGGCTAGGTAGTATAGGCGGAGATCTGGTACCGCCAACCCACCTCTCCTCACCGGCAGTTGGAGAAGTTCTAGTGAGATTCTGGTTGCCCCCGTACCCCACAGGAAGGAGTTCAGCAACAAGTTAATGTGTCTGAACGTCTTCTTTGGAATATAAGTCGGTGCATTCAAATATAAAGAAATTTGGGGAGGAAAATCATATTAAATAGGTTAGCTCTCCCAAAGAGTGTAAGTGGCAAGTCTTTCCATTTCTGTATCCTGTCCTGGAATGTTGTTATTACCGGCCATAAGTTTGCTTCAGCGAATGACTCCACTGGAAGCTGGATCGTGACCCCCAAATATTTAAATCTCGAGACAATGGTCAGCAGGCAATGGTCAGGAAGAGATAATTCCGGCTGGGGATCTAGAGGAAAGAGGGCTGATTTGGTCCAGTTGATGCGGAAACCCGAGAAGTCTCTGAATTCCCGAATCAAGGAGACTGCTGCCATTAGTGAGGCATCAGGATCACCAAGATATAAAAGCATGTCATCAGCATATAATGAAACTCGTTCCTCCAGATCCCCCACCAGAAACCCTTTAATGGTTTTGTGAGATCTCAGCTTGGCTGCCAGTGGATCAATGGCCAGAGCAAATAGGAGGGGGGACAGGGGACATCCCTATCTCGTCCCCCTATGGACTTGGAAAGGATCTGATATAAGGCCGTTCACTCTAACGCTCGCTTTAGGGTCTTTGTACAGCAGCTTTACCCAGGAGACAAACTGCTGGCCAAATCCCATTTTTTCCAGTATGGAGAATAGGTAGTCCCATTCTACTGAATCAAGCACCTTTTTTGTATCTAAAGACGCTATAACTCTCTTGCCCGTATTAATGTGTTGGGCTTGTAAGTTGACATAAAGTCTGTGGAGATTCATTTGTGTGCCCCTGCCTGGTATAAATCCTGTCTGGTCAGAGTTTATTAAATTAAGGACCACCGAAAGCAATCTACTGGCCAGAACTTTGGCCAGTATTTTGACATCAGAATTTATCAAGGAAATTGGCCTATAGGATTCGCATTCTTGTGGGTCCTTCCCAGGTTTGGGTATTACCACAATCAGTGCCTCTCTCATGGAGTCTGGGAGTATGCCTTCTTTTTCTGCTGCAATAAATACTTTTTGTAGGTGTGGGGTTAGTTTTTCCCTATGTAGCTGATACCAGTCTGCTGGAAATCCATCCAGGCCTGGAGATTTCCCAGTAAATAGCGTCTAGAATTTCCTCTTGTGTGATGGGTTGGTCCAGAGCCACCCTGTCTTGAGATAGTGAAGGTAGTATGAGGGACTCTAGGTAGTTATCTAGTTCCCGGGGGGTATGTCTAGTCTGTGTCTGATAAGAGGGTACTGTAAAAGTCAACAAAGGTATCTAGGATTGCAGGAGAGTCACTTACTGTGTCGCCATTAGGTTTTTTAAGTTGAAGTACTGATGTTGGAGTATAGAGTGGCTTAGCTAAAAACGCTAACAGACGGCCACTTTTGTCTCCAAACTCAAAGGACCTAGTTTGTTGTAGTTTTTTTTGCGTTACGTTCAGTCAGGATCAATTTATATCATCTAGTTTTATCTTGTCATATTTGGTATGTATTGGGGGACGGGTCCCGAATGTAGTTACTTTCAGGATCCATGTTCTAAAATTCTGCTTCTCTCACTTCAGAGTTCAAAGCCCTGGCAAAAGCTCTAGTTTCATCAGTGAACCTCCCTCTCATAGTTGCCGATCCGTGTTGCCGCTCCATTCTCTCTCCAGTATTGCTCAATATCTATTTTACATTTTATAGTGATATAGTCCTCCTGTAGCCAATGAACATTCATACGCCAGTGTCGTCTTCCCCATGGAGCATTCAAATCAAGAGTAACTTCTAAAGGTGAATGATCTGATATAGCTCTAGGGAGATATCGGACACTGGTGATGAGCGGAAGGCCATCTAACGTAGAAAGTAAGAGGTCTATCCTAGATAGTGTCTTATGGGTCTCCGAATGACATGAGTATTCCCGCACTCCAGGGTGTCTCTGTCTCCAGACATCCGTGAGAGCATAGCTCTCTAGCCAGGATGAGAGGATATGATGAGAGTGAGGGGCACAACCATGTCTATCGAGATCCCCATTCGAGACTGAATTTAAAATCCCCCAATTGCATTATTGGGCCCTGCGCGATTAAGATCACCTCTTTCAGTATGTTCTCAAGTATCTGCAGAGAGAATGGAGGTGGAACATATACACAGACCAGTGTTAGGCAAACATTAAACATTTGACAAATTAATATCACAAATCTGCCGTTGGGGTCTGTTTTGACCTGTAAAATATGTGCAGCGGCCTTTTTTGTAACCAAGATAGCCACTCCCCTCGAATAGGTGGAGTATTCAGCGTGTAACACTCGCATAATATTAGCTTTCTTCAAGGCCATCACCTTGGACCCCTGCAGGTGTTTCCTGCAGTAGTACAATATGAGGCTTATACCTTTTCATAAAGTCAAAGATTAGGGATCTCTTAATCTTGGAGTTCATGCCACGTACCTTCCATGATAACAACTTTATCTTACCCGCCATTCATACGTGGATAGGGTAGTTACCATGGTCTTAAGGGTAGTTTCTTGTATGGAAGCATCTGACAAACTTCCTGACCTGTGGAGAGCAAAATAAAAAGCATCGGCAGCACACAGCACAAAACCATTCCTGACTTCATCCCCCCCTAACCCACCCCTCCCACCCTGCACACAGCCCCAACCTGTTGTGTGCCTGGATCCCATAACTGAAAAAATACTGTAAATGACCTTGGGGGGGTCACAGGTCTCTGCTATTCATCTAGACACCGCCTGCTAGATGCAGTAAACCAGCAGTAGTCACGCAGTGTCTATTGCAGCAATTGCTCGGAGCTAGCCGGAAGGAGATAAATGGGAAAAGACCCCGAAGGGTTGTTCCCAGTACAAAAGTGCGATCACGCAGCAGCTCTAAAAATAAATAAATACATTTTGCCTTGTTTTCTTACCTCCCCCTTGAACAACCCTCAAATAGAGAGGATGGAAAAATATAGAGGAAGGGGGATAAGGAAGAAGAGAGAGAGAGAAAAAAAAAAAACAGAAAACAAAAACAAAGTCTATCAGGAGAGCGGATCCAGGAAAGTTTGGGGTGCTCTCTTCTCTCTCCCTATCTTCTCTGTTTGTACAAAGTTTCTGGAACAAAAAAACAAGAAAGTGGAATGTGGTGGGACATATAGCGGAAATTATTGTAGTGTCTTCTGGCGATTTTGTCGCCCTCTGGTGTCCAGCCAGCGTGACGCTTCAATAGGAGTGTTAAAGAAGTATGCTTTGCCTCTATCCACAACTCTCAGCTTTACTGGGTATAGCATACTGTAAGCCATTTGTAAAATCAAAGTGTATAAATGGGCATATCTGTTCTGCAGTGGTTTACTGGGCTGCTTTCAAACTGATCTGTAGGTGCAGAGCAGTGCACCCACGGGTTACCTGCACTGAGCCATAGACTTCTATTACCTGCAAGTTTGGTGTGCTTTCTTAAAGTGCACCACATCTACAAGATATAATAGAAGTCTATGGCAAAGTGCAGCTAACCTGCATGAAAGCCACAGGTGAACTGTGCTGTACCTGTGGTGCGGGTAAACAACAGTGCATCAGTGTGAAAGCAGCCTTAGGCCCCTTTCACACAGTCAGTCCGACCCAATAGGACCCTCCATTGCCCTTTACGGAGTGGCAGATGTAGATTGACTTGTGTCTGTTTACAAATGCTTACCTCCAATCCAATCTGCTAAAAAAAAAGTAGAGTGAGCTCTATAGAGTAGAGTGGGATACCATCCGCCCGCTCCGCTCATTATGGCCCGCAAATGGTTACCAAGTCGCTTAAGTGGCCCTTGCTCTTCAAAAGGTTGGGCACCCCTGCTCTAATCTTTCCTCATAGCTGAGCTCCTCCATGCCTCTTATCAGTTTGGTTGCCATTCTCTGCACTTTCTTCAGTTCCCTGATTATCCTTTTTGTGAACTGGTGCCCAAAACTGAACTGCATATTCCAGATGAGGTTTACTAATGATTTATTTTAGGGCCAAATTCTCTCTCTCTCTCTCTCTCTCTATCTATCTATCTATCTATCTATCTATCTACCAGAACACCCAGATGCTTCTCCACCATTTATTCCCCCAGTTGTACTCCTAGTATGTAAAATGCATGCATAGTCTTAGCCCCCCCCCCCCCCCCAAATGGATAACCTCATCTGACACCTAGTTGCCCAATTAACCGCTTCCTGACCAGAACACTTTTTGCGATTCAGCACTGCATCGCTTTAACTGACAATTGCGCGGTCGTGCAATGTTGCACCCAAACAAAATTTACGTCCTCTTTTTTTTTCCCCACAAATAGAGCTTTCTTTTGGTGGTATTTGATCACCTCACCTGCGGTTTTTATTTTTTGCGCTATAAACAAAGACTGCATTATTTTATACTTTTTGCTGTAATAAATATCCCCCAAAAATATATAAAAAAAAATGATTTTTTTTTCCTCAGTTCAGGCCGATGTATGTATTCCTCTACATATTTTTGGTAAAAAAAATCACAATAATATGTCTTTACTCAGATATAATGTATAATCTAAATGACTCTCTCACTTGTACATCTTCTACCACTTTTAAAATCTTTTACTATGACCTTATCCATAATAAAAACCTTATGTAAACAAACAAAAAAAAAAAAATTGCAATAAGCATATATTGATTGATTTGCACAAAAGTTAGTGTCTACAAAATGGGGGATAGTTTTATGGCATTTTTATTATTATTATTTTTTTTTATACTAGTAATGGCGGCGATCATCGATTTTTATCGGGACTGCGACATGGTGGACACATCGGACAATTTTGACACATTTTTGGGACCATTGGCATTAATACATCGATCAATGCTATAGAAAATGCATTGATTACTGTAAATATTTCACTGGCAGTGAAGGGTTAACACTAGGGGCAATCAAGGGGTTAAATATGTTCCCCAGTTTGTGTTCTAACTGAAGGAAGGAGGGGACTGTGCAGGGGAGATGACAGATCACTGTTCATACTCTGTATGAACAAACGATCTGTCTGTTCTCCCCTCAGAGAACCGGAAACTGTGTTTACACACACAGATCGTGACTGCCGGGCCATGCCATTCTGCCGCAGTACAACTGCGGTGGATGGTCGGCAAGTGGTTAAACAGCGATTCCAGGTCGACTTGTAAGTTGGAGACATCTAGTAAGGACATTATTCCACTGCATAGCTTGGTGCCATCTTCAAATACTGAAATGGTACTTTTGATCCCAGATCCTATATCATTTATAAATATATTAAGTGTCCCAACACTGAACTTTGAGGTACTGTACACCACTGAAAACCTTAGACCATTCATAGTAAGAATCACAATTAACAACTACTCTCTGAATTTGGTCTTTTAGCCAGTTTTCTATCCATTTACAAACTGATTTTTCCAAGCCTGTAGACTTTACCTTACACATTAGCCATGGGTGGGGAACTGTGTCAGACACTTTTGCAAAATTGAAGTATACTAAATCCAAAGCCACCCCTCTGTCCAAGGTTTTACTTACCTCCTCATAAAAAACTTCTATATTTTTATTATACCATCAAGATATTTTTTTTGCAAAAGTTTCAATAAGATAAATGCCTAAAATAGTTGAATTAATAATGTAACTTAAAAAAAAAAAAAATTAAGATTTGGCATGCTTTTTATTAACACGCTATCCATGATTTGATACAAAACTGTCCTGCCCCTAACAAATTTTCTTTCTAAATCTCAAGAATTACGGGGCCTCAAATGATACACCAGTGTAAAATTGTCCAGCAACATTTTTAATGAGGTCAAATTTATGGAAATCTACTAGAGAAAGCGTGCAGGCAGGTGGTTTACTATAAAAAGGCAAATAGGTGATTTTTGATCCCCCCCCCCTTTTCCCTTTTGACTTTGTGAATGGGGTGAATCTCTGTTATACTGCAGGAGATACAACAGTATAAAATTGTGCAACAGCAGAACAGTTTTAACAAGGGTTGATGGGCATAACCAGTGTATGCCTAACTTTTATTTTATCTACCGTATGTGAATGGAAAGGTACGATGAACAATGTGTCATTATGTGAGCCGGTTTAGGTGCCCACTGTTCTTCTTCTTTTTTTTTTTCTTCAAACAATGCAACAGTGTGTTGAGGAAAAAAAATAGCAGCTCCAAGAACAGATATGCTTTCTCAGTGATACATCTTACCCACTGCTGTCTGTGCTGATTACTACCCCATCTGGAATTTTGAAATATGAAGTTCATCAGGTAAAACCCTATGCACTTCATGATCGTGGGACAAAGCTTTCCCAGATTTTAAGAACTGTGGCAAAATTTAGCGAGGAAGGGGCCTGTTCATTAGGCAAAAAACACATGACATTTAATAAATTAAAATGATTGCTGTTGACAACATGCTTGATGTAGTTTCCCCTACTCAAACTCAACTAGCCTCTGAGGTGGGGGGGGGGGATTTCTCCATTGCATATGATGTGTGGGGAGGAGGGAAGGAGGGTCCATTTGTCACTACAAGACTTGAGCCTGACAATGCAAGACTTGATTCTGGTCTAGGCAGGTAACAGATGTTTATCAACAGTTGGGTTGCCTAGCTACTAGGAGCAGATGAACAGTGCCGCTGTCAAGTACCTGGTAGGAGTCTGATATGACAAGGTCGGTCTCTCTTGTATCTTCAGCCCAAGCCCCACTAAAGGTGGAACAGATGGTGGCTAGGGTCAGGAGGAACACAAATGCCTGTAAGTGCTGCTTGCAGGGGGAGTTGTAGGCTTGGTAGTTAAGGCAGAACATGAGGTAAGGCGCTGGATTAATGCTCGGTAGATCAGCCGATGTTAAAGGGGAACTCCGACCAGCTTGCAGGTTCAGGTTTTGTGGCTTGCCAGAACTTTCTGTAGTCAGGAGACAAGAGTATACTGGACCCAAGGAAACTGGGAATGACTGGCAGCCAGCACAGGCACACAGAGACATCGTTGAGCCAAGCAGGAAACAGGAGCAGGGTCACAAGGATAGCCGGGTTCGGTAGCAGGCTGGCAGCAAGGTACAAAGGCATTAAGCAGAAGCAAGGTCTAAGCTGGGATCAGGAACCAGTAATCAGTAATATAACAGAGTCCAAAGGCAGGGTCAAGGCAAGCTAAGTTCAGCAACAGGTATCACACAAGGTATAAACAGGATTCAGGATATCAGAACACAGCTGAAGACCAGTCAGCACTGCTCAGGTGTCAGGGCCCTTTAAATAGGCCATCTGGCGCCAATTGGGACTAGGGAAGCGCTCCTGCATGTGCATGCAGTCCGTCGCTTATGCGTATTGGTGCATTTGGGAATCTGCTGTTGCTCGTGAGCATGCGCGCTGGGCGCATTCTAACAGTTCTTTTACAACCACACTATACCTTCAACGGGGACCTACTGTATCAGGTCTCTTAAGGTTTGGGAACCATTTTGAAACCGTTATTGGAATCGCTAGAGGCTGACTTCATCAGGGTTCATCATGACGCCACGCGTAGGGACTGGAGAGGCATTCACAACAATAGAAGAAACAGAGGAAACGAGCTCGGCGCTCATCTAAGATAAGAAATTACTGTATTTTTATTTGTGAGTACTATTGTTGCGCTATATTAAACTGTTTTATTGAGTAAAATTTTAAAGCATACTACACTATACGGCTCCCCCCTCATTTTTCACCTACCACTCCGGCATCTGCCGTGAGTTACAAAGGCTAGATATACCTGGCACCAGGGAAAAGGAACACGCACCTACCCAGACAGACCACCGTGAGAGAGGGAGAAGGAAGCAGACCCCATTTCATCATTTCAATGCGGTTAACCCTTTACCGCAAGGTAAGGGTCCATTGCTCACTATAGTGTACCCCACACGAAGAGGAGTGACCCCCACTGTTTAAGACACGCCACTGCACGGATATCACCTTTTGACCCAAGGATCACACCACTATCCTCACCCTTGCACTACGAGAAATTATTATACATGCATAAACTGCTGAGGATTGATTTATATACCACGGACTTATTGCATGCAGCATAGTCGCATATATAGTCGCATATGACTTTTTAATCTGCACGTCCTGCAACGTACGATTTCATTTATAGGATATTTGTGTGTGCACTTTGCGTTTTGCACCTAGTATTATATATATATATATATATATATATATATATATTTTTTTTATTTTATATATATTTTTTTTTTTTTAACTGCACTCTGCCTATTGGTAGCTTTCTATTCTGCCAGGAATTTTTTATTTATTTTTTTCTCGTATTTATATATATATTTTGGCTTAGTCATCCAGACTTTAATGGTTATACTATTCTGTATGCTTTCATACTCTGCACCCTATACCTATTGCTTTTACCGTTCACTTTAGTGCAACATTTTTGCACATATTTCTACTCATCACATATCTCTGTGATTACATCAATCGTTTTATTTTGCACTCAATCACTTAATCGTCTTTAGCTGTGCACACCTGCACTAGCACACCAAGGATATTATACTTTGTTCACTAATCTACCATGCACTTAGGAATTTTATATCTGTAGACACTTATTTTACCATATGTTCACTTATATGATTTTATATGTATATCTGACTTTTTTATGTACCTGCTTATGATGTTTTATTAGCCATTCATTTTAGGTGCTATTAGTTAGTTTTTACACTCTCGCACCTTAAAATATATATATAATTGTATTATTATATATTTTATCTGTGTTTACCTATAGTATTTTTAGCAACGTATATTGGTCACGTTATACGTTATATATACTCCTTATTTCATATAGCAAGGGAGGTATCTACCTCAACTCGCATTGCTCTGACCTAATAGTTTTAGTATTAACTATTATTGCCACACTTTAGGGGTTTTACATCTTTACCCCGTTACTGCCACCTTGTGGTAGATTTGGCCATCCTCCTGGGGAGCAGCGCAGCACCACCCCCACTTTCATAGGGCCTGTCCTAACTGCACCATTGTCAAACTTCTGTAACCCCCTTAGTGCCCCTACCTATAAATGAAGTTTCCTTGAACAAAAAGTATTAGTAGCCGTGGTACTCACCCTCTCCTGGGGCCTTTCTCTTTCTTTTTCTTTCCCCTTTTTATTCCTCCTCTGTCTTTCTTTTCTTCTTCATTCTTGATATGGCGGCTATTGTATGGAGACTGAGTGATTTCCCTTAGGGGACAATACAGTATAACTTGTACTATTTGCCTTACCTTTACCCTGGCCCTTTCGGGTCCTGGCAACAGTTTACAGTTATGTTCATCATTCTAAGTACATAGGCTGTTTCTTTTGTATGTGCCTGTTCAATATTGACCCTGCGTGGGCAAACCATGGCTTATCATACTCTCTCGAAACGTAATAAAAATATTGAAACAGAAAAAGTATTAGTAGGCCCCCGGCAAAATCCTCTCAAGAGCATCAATATAGTTTGGTCAGCCTTGAATATGCCACCCGATACCCCAAGGTGGCACCCTTGAAGGATACCTTGTCCAAAGCTATAGCTCATATGTTATTTCAAATGTTTATCTGGATTCATTTTCTGACTGACCAAGGCATTGTGTCAAAGATCATGGCAGACCTGTGCAGATTGTTCGAAATTAAGCAATCACACATATCCGTATACCATCCACAAAGGAACAGCTTAGTCGATGATTTAAATAAGACATTAAAATCTATGTTGAAACCGGTAATACAAGGAGCCAGGAAGGACTGTGGCTGCCTTTGGAGAGCGTTGATCTTTTCAATGTGCAAGTTTCCTCTCCTCTCTTTAATTTGTTATGGAGGGGCACCTCAGGGTTTGCTTGACCTGGTAAGGCATGTGGGAAAATGAGTCCCCCCATAAAAGTGCTTTGGAGTATGTTCCTCAGATACAGGAAATGATTGAAAAAGCGATGCCATTTGTTGAACACCTGCAACTTGCCCAGGAGGCACAAATTTCTTCTAAAATTTAAGTACTGCATTGTAGGGATGGAGAAAACAAAAAATGGATACATTCTAGTGAAAGGGTTGGTGAAACCAGCAAAGTAAAGGCTGTTCAATCATGGCCCCACCCAGTATTGAAAAGACAGTTCCATGTATTTCTAGGTATTTTTGGGTACCCTAGCAGCACCTTTGACATATCTGACTAAAGTCCAGAAGTCAGTCATGGTAGAATGAACCTCGGAGACTGAGAGGACTTTTGTGGAGTTCAAGTCTGCATTTTGTCAACATCCAATCCTCGTAGTTTCTGATTTCTCTAAAGAACTTGTTGTTCAGCAGGTTTCCTCTGATGTGGAATTGGTAACCGTTCTGTCTCAAGTCATTTATGGATGTGCCTTTCTGTGTTTTTTTTTCTCTGCCAAAACAATGCTATTATGGAGTGAGAATGCCAGATTATAAAATGAGATCTGGACTCACTCTGGTATTATCTTGTGAGAAGAAAGTTTACATTGTTCTCAGTCTAAGCTTCCTTCTTTGACGTGGACATGGATGTGGATATGGATAAGGGGCATATGCTAGAGTAACCTGAGCACTGGCACTTTGGGAATCCAGGTTTATGCAGGAGCACTGACCAGGGAGACAACATTAAAATGCTGATGATTTTTCTTGGGTATGTGAGGGAAGGAGGGGAGATGCGTGCCATTCAGAAGGGCTATATCTTGGGTGACAGGTATTTATGCCTTTATTTTTGGAAATGGAAGCAATGCAGGGTTAATAAACAGAGACATGAAAAGGAAATGGGAAGAGGGGAAGGGGTATCAGGCTACCCTGGGTCTAGCATGGATATAAAGAGATTCTTTCTCTGCATGGCTGGGATTAAGGAAAATTGTTGCCCATACTTACCGTAATTTTCCTTTCCTGGATCCTCCCCATGTCAGCCTACTATGGGTCAGCTCCGCCCCCTCTGACCCCTCCAGGACCACCTTTTTTCTAGCCCATAAAGGGCGGCTGTCTGCCCACACCAGTGTTTAAAAATACTCGCCTCGCAACGGATAAACTGGGTGGGAATCCTCTGGCTGACATGGGGAGGATCCAGGAAAGGAAAATTACGGTGAGTATGGGCAACAATTTTCCTTATTCCTGGACCTTCCCATGTCAGCCTACTATGGGATGTACCAAGCAACATTAAAAAGGGAGGGAAGACAAAAATTTAGCTAAACCTTCAATGCAATGGTACTCAAATTTTTAATGGGCAACAGCCGCCGTAATAACCATAGAGCCAAATGTTTCCTCAGGTGGACAAGCCAAATTAAGCCTGTAATGCCTAATAAAAGGTGTTGGGCGCGCTCCAGCTTGCTGCTCTGCAAGCTACCTCAGGGGCGACCTTTACGTATGCTGCCCAGGATGCTGCCATACCCCTCATTGAATGTGCTTTGATCTCTTGAGGAGGAGGAAGGCCCAGCGTTCTGTATGCAATATGTATGGTCTTTGACAAATCCGGAAGACACAATTCTGGATGTTGCCCTGTATACCCTTTTAGGGCCCATTGGGAAAAACTACAGCTGATCTGCTTTTAGACCATTCCAGGTAGGTTGAAACCGCAGAGGCCAGGTCTAACCTACTCCACTCATCAGCTGTATCCGCCGGAAAGGCTGGGAGAATGACCTCCCAGTTCCTACGAAATTACGGCCTAAGGACTGTCTTGTCTGGGGGCACCAAACAATATGGTTCTTTAGATGAAAAGGCACACAACACGAAGACTCTTCTGGCCGAGGCAACGGCTAGTAAAAAACAAATAAACTGTTAAAAGTAAAAATGAACAAGAGAAAGTTTGATCAAACGGAGGAACCAGCGATGTTCCCAAGACTAGTGTTAAGTCCTCTTTTGGAAAAAATGATTTCAATAGACGTCAAATTTCTATGGCTGCCCCTAAAAATTGGATCACCAACTGATGTAGAGCATATCTTGTAAATGACAAAGCCGACAAAGCGGGGATTTGACCCTTCAGGGAATTATAAGCTAACCCTAAGAGACCACTCTGCAAAACTCCAAAATGTTAGATACCGAAGGAGATCCAAGGCCCCAAACCCTTTCTGTAGTATTCCAGATCTGGTAATAGGTCACAATCGTGGACCTCTTATGAGCCTGTAATAATGTCTCCACTATACTGCCCGAGAGACCCAAGCCAGCTCAAGCCTCCCTCTCACTTCCACGTTATTAACTTCATCCTCCTGCGGTTCGGGTGCCAGGCCCCACTCCCCAAAAGGAGATTTTGACAAGGAGGCAGTGGGATTGGTGAGCCCAACTTTATCCTGCAAAGCAAGATGGAACCACGGCTGCCTGTGTCAGTAAGGTAAGACTACTATTGCTGTGATCCTTTCTCGCTGAATCTTCAGCAGGATTTTGAGAGCCAATGGAAGCGGCAGGAACACATATACCAAGGGGAAATTCCAAGATCTGGACAGAGCACCCCGACCCAACACCTGTAGATGCCAGGTCTGGGAGGAGAAGCAAATCGGTTGGCAATTCTCCTCCAATGCCATAAGATCTATCGAGTGAGGCCCCATTCGTTGTGATCCTCAAAGACTCGACTCAAGTGGTCTGCTAAAACATTCCCAGGCTCTGGGAGATAAGATGAAGTAAGAGAGCCGAGATTCTTCTCTGCGCATAGGTAGATTGACATGCCACCTGAAGGAGAGGGCGAATTCTTGTGCCCCCTTGATGAGACACCTAAGCCCCCGTAGTTGTTCAAAGACTCTTGACAGCTCGACCTCGCAACATAGGTTGGAATGCTAAGAGAGCGCGTCTAACAGCATCCAATCCCAGGAAACTTGAACTCTTCACCCCACAAAAGTTCCATCGGCCTTGAACCTGCTGTCCCAGGCAGTGTGCCCCGCAGCTTGCCAGACTGGCATTGGCCGTCACCACTATTGGTTCTGAGGACTTCAATGGAAGTCCGCGGGAAAGATTGCGATGTACTGACCACCAAACCAGGGACCAGATTCTTGGAATTGGCAGATAGATTTTTCTGGAACAAGGAGTGACGATCCCACTGAAGAAGAAAGTTGCATTGAAACCTCCTTCTGCGCCACCTGACCCACGGGACTATTGGAACTGTGGCTGATAGAACCCCCAGATACTGCATGCATTGCTTCGCCATCATAGACGGCCTGGATATCACTGCTTTTGTCTAAGACTGAATCTCTTGGACCTGCCTCTGAGGAAGAGAAACACCACCCTGATCCGTGTGGAATTGTACTGCCAAATACTCCAACATTTGGGTCGGATGCATCTGGCTCTTTTCCGAGAGTTGAACAACCAACCGAAACAAGCTAGTGTTTTACAGGTGAAATTCACATGAAGTAGAAGGAGCTCATTTGACGGACCCAGAAGTAGCATGTCGTCTAGATAATGGAATATTTGCACTCCCTTGACCCTGAGAGTCGCGGTGACAGCAGACAGTAGCTTTGAGAACATTCTCAGAGTCGTGCAGAGACCGAATGGGAGACATCAAAATTGAAAATTAGAGCATTCCCCGAAAAACCTGAGAAATCGATGGAGAGATGCGTATATGGAAACAAGACGATACGCACCACCAGATCGATGGAAACCATCCAGTCTCCTGAGTCCAATGACTCAATTTTGAATCGTGGTACCTTCATGTAAGAATTCCGAAACCCCCTGAAGCCTCTGGGACCAAAAACAGAGGGGAACATGCTCCCTGAGTCTTGCTCCTACTCGAGAGGGTCAAGTGAAGACACCTTCAGAAGGACCTATTTGAAGCCTTAGGAGCTCTGTTGGCCCTGGGCTTGGAAGGTTTCTGGAAGGTTGAACTGGCTCGCTTCCACTGTCTGAAAAACAGTCTGTAAGCACTGGCCTCTGAATCCTTCTTTGGATCTCTTGTTAAACCGAAAGGGCTGCTGTTGTCTTTTTCTCTTCTGCAGGATTAGGCTAGATCTGCTGCTGGAAACCCGCTGAATTGCTGATTCTAAGTCTTCCGGAATAGTAGCTTCCCGCCTAATGGAACCTAACATAACTGTGCTTAGAAGCTTTATCAGCTGACCAATGCTTCAACCATAAGGCTCTGTGGGCTGTGACGGAATGAGCCAATATCTTTGCTTTCATTTTTGAACCAGCTCCCTGACCTGGTCAACAGCGAGTTCAGCCACAAAATCTAAAGCAGTCTTGAAAATTGCAAAAGTGAAGAACTGTCACTTCCCAGACTTTCATCTGAACATCCATCCACCAGCTCTGCTACCCCCAGTCTAAGGCTGGATTCACACCCATGCATCCCTGTATTCCGCAGAGCTGCACCACAGAACACGTCCCATAGGAGACCACATTAAATAAATGGTACTGCAAAAAGAACCAAAATAAATAAATAAAAATAAAAAACGCACAGGTGCGAATCCACCCCAAGTGCTTCTGCCACAGAAGTGTGCACTACCGCCGGCCTGCAGGCTGCTCCGGCCAAACTACACAACTTCTTTTTTTTTTTTTTTTTATCAGGTCTGCATTTATTCTGTGATTCATAGGATCCCTAAAGGCACCCGAATCCTCCAGCGGAAGTGGAATGTGGCAAGCGAATCTACGCAATGAAGTATCCAACTTAGGCGTAGTGTCCCAAGGGTTACAGCCTCAATAATCTATTATGCACATTGAGCCCCTTCTCAGGCCCCGCCCACTCATCATCAAATACTTTTTTAATCTCAGAAATGAATGGGAAGGAAGGTAATGATTTCCTTAAATACGGGTAGTATCTCTGCTGTTTCTTTGGAGGTGACAACTTTCCCTGCCACTTCATCGCATCCTTAACAGCCTCCACCAAGGGGGGAACCAGTGCGAAAAAATCAAACGTATGCGATTCCGAGACCATCACAGCCTCAGATGGATCCGAATCGCTATCGACTTCAGAGTTAAAACGCAGTGAAAACACATGATCTGAATCTGCAGATGCTTAAAGATACAGCAGGATGAGCAGGATTCCTTGAAAGGCTGTTTAACCCTTCCTTGACTGTGTCCTTAATGTAGGATTTAACCTGGCGTGCATTCGAAGCATTGTCCTGAGCCGCCTCCTTGAAGCAAGATACACAAACCCACTTTCCTCTGATGAGCTCAGATGAGCAGGCCCAGGATCCTTCTTCTGCCTGGGCTGGTGATGAAGACTTATCCAAAAAAGAGGATCTTCTTCTCTGTCTGCGCCCAGATATGCTCTTTCTAGAGGATTTCTGATGTCTTGACCTCTCTTGGCTCCAGTCCGAGCGACTAAAGTGAGGTAAGGGTGAGGGAGATCTGGAATGCAGCGACAACAGGCGTCTATCCAGCTGCATGCGACTCTGCGATTTGTCATGTCCAGTCTCCTTTTTTCTCCTTTGAGGCTGGAGTGCTGATTAGGAACCTCTTTGCGGGCATTTAGTGCGACTAAAGTGAGGTAAGGGTGAGGGAGATCTGGAATGCAGCGACAACAGGCGTCTATCCAGCTGCATGCGACTCTGCGATTTGTCATGTCCCGTCTTCTTTTTACTCCTTTGAGGCTGGAGTGCTGATTAGGAACCTCTTTGCGGGCATTTAGCACGCATTGGGCCCTTCTCTCTGTAAAACAGAGGATGTGCTCTCTTTTTTTTTTTAAATAAAAATAAATAACTAACTACCAAATAAATAAAATAAAATAAACTTCTCTATCCGAATCTTCAGTGCTAAGGCAGTTAGGCAGGCAGGCAGGCAAAACTCCCCAAGGATAATAAAAACACTCCAGACCAGTAACACAGCAGTTAGTAACAGACGTCAGGCTTACCAGAGCAGAGTAGTAGATTGATCAGCTGGAGACTGAGGATTAGCCTAGAGGACACAGCCTGCTGCAAATCAGTAGTGATCATTCTGGTGTTTTGCTAAGCAATCCAAGAGGAAGCTACCTCTGACCTCACCTGCTGAACTCTGAGCTTCCTGAAAGGAATACATGTGGAGGTGGTGAACTGCAAGTCCCAGTGAGCCAAACCACTGCATGAATGTGGAAGGAGAGAGTGCCAGCACCTGCCTAACGAAGGTATACCGTTGTGACCTTGCCAGTAATACACAGTCATTTATACTGTACCATACAATCCCAGCACCACGGGAACCCACACTCCTCGGGAGAGTTACAGCCCATCTGGGGGGGGTCTTCTGATCCGGGAGAGGCTTAACCCGGACAGGATGGATGGTGGATGGAGAAAAAAATAAATAAATACATAAGTAAAATAAAAATAAATATATGAATAACTAACTAAAATTAAACTTTAAAAGGCGTCCGGAGCGAGGACGAAAAAAGAACACTGGTGTGGGCAGACAGCCGCCCTTTATAGGCTAGAAAAAAGGTGGTCCTGGAGGGGTCAGAGGGGGCGGAGCTGACCCATAGTAGACTGACATGGGGAGGTCCAGGAAAGATGGCTACTGCTACTTCTAATTCCGTTATGTATTTGGACTTTTGTTTGCTGTATGGACATTATGCGGCTGCAGTAAACCAGTATCTTTTGTGTTCAGGCATTTTAGTTGTCATAAGCACTGTTGTTTCAATACTTGCAGCTGAGGAAAGCCTGCCAAAAGGTCACAATAAAGACTGTGTTTTGTTACATATATTATATGTAATTTTCGAGCAGGTGCTCTGTATATTATGTAACATTAGGAATTCATACATGCAGGTCTGTTTTAAGACGTTTTATTAGGCAGTATAACAAGTAGTAAAATGGATAGCTTCGGATTTTGCTGTTTTAATGCTGGGTTCTTTTTTCATAATCTCCATATTTTCCAGTTACCCTAGAAACAGATGCATTCAGATTTTTATTTTTTTTACATCTTCTCATGCTACTAAATATTGAAGTGTAGAAATAAGCAGTTTTCACTGCAGGACAGATACACAGATGTGCCTTGACATTTGTTTTTTTCTCTATTTTCTTGCTCAGTGATAATCAATTTTCAGCACATTCTTGGTTATCAAATTGCTTATTTTTTTTCCAAGAGCTAATGTTAGGAATGCTATTAAACAAAGCGCTGTTAAGGACCCAGTCCACTCTGCAAAATACATTTTGGGGCTTACCTACTTTTATACATAAATGAAGCAGAACATCAGTCATTCCTCTCTACGGCTATTTTATGCCACTCCTTTGATTTCACAGGCCTATCTATGTTGAAGTATCATGGTATGTTATTAGTCACAAGTGGCACCCCAGCAAATATCCAGACACTCCTATACTAAAATGCTATATATTTTTTTCTTGGCTGGAGTTTGCATCCAAGAGATGCCCCTCTTCATATGCCACGTGTAATAAAATAGCTCCCAGACTTAAATCAGATGGTGCTGAATAACCCCTGCACATAAAAACACTTAAAGCATGGGGGCACAACTTATCCCTCAAGTGTCCAGAATTTTAAAATAACCATATATAAATAAATTAAACCGGCATGTGGACAATGTATCTACAAAAATGTCAAAGGATAAGTTCATCTTTTGTAACGTGTTACATGTTACACCCATATTCACGGTTATTATTCAGGGGCATTATATAGGTTTAGCCCCAAGATGGGGTAAAACCATATATTAAATTGTTTTTTAACATAAGGTTTCTGGAATATTGACATCCATAAGCAATTTAAGTAATATTTATTATTCAACCCCATTGGCGCTTTTTTAGCACACATTTTAGTAGCCCAGTGCACATTTGTAAGATTGAATAGAGCCAATCAGTTTCCATGGCAACATTGCCGATTACTAAATAAAGAGCATCACTGTGCACCGAAACCCTGAGTAAGTCATGTGACTGTGACGACACGCATAGGGTGATGCTGTGCAGTGGACCGGAAGTAACGTCGGAGCTGCGGCCCCACTGTTTTTTACACACACAGCGTTTGATGTTGCTTTTATGATGTAAGTGCATTCATTTTTAATAAACAATGAGAGCACTCCTGTCAGTACCTTTTTGATTATAGCCTGACTAGCAGAGGAAGGCCTCTTGTACAGCCCCGGTTCAAAAACCACTGAGTGTTTACAACAGCTGTCGCCAGAGCACAGCGAGGTAGGAGTGCCTGCGATGTTCGCTATAGCAAAATCTTAATTCATTTTATTGGGTAGTACCATCTAAAATCATGGTGCTGCATTGCAGCCACCAAGTGAAGAAACATAGAATCTGCTTAGCAAAGCAAAATATGCACGCTAGCTGTGTCAATAATGCACAAACCCATAACATTAAACAACAAGCATCCGAACACCAAGTCAATTGACGCAGAGGACACCTCCACAGCAATCGCCATATGTATTGGGTATCAATGTGTCTAGGAGGTGCACCAATGTGTGAACTCCTTGGAGGCTCTGGGGGGGGGGGGGGGGGGGGGGGGGGTATGATGCCAGAGACAGAATTGGATATATGTAGTGGAAGTTGCTGTAGTCAGGTGCAAATGTCCCAGTTCATTGAGTAAAAAGGGAAATAATCCTCATCCGTTGTGGATACTGAAATCCTGATTTCCTGGAACTAAGTTGGTCATAGGCTGGTGAAGAGATAATTGACCCCGAGTGCTTTACTCAGGTTCTGGGAACATAGTATCAGACATCCTCTGGCTGAGATGAGAAACCTGAGAGTAAATGTCTGTGGCTCTTCAGAGGGTGGCACCCATGGGTCAGAGGGTCTCTGAAGCAGCGGCTGCTATGAAAATCATTCACATATAAAAGTTATCAATGGATGGAAGTGCTGCGGATCAACCAAAAGGAGAAGGAGGGGTGAGGGTGTGGAAATCAGAGGGACCGAGTGTGGGGACTGGTTGTAAGTAAAACACCTCAGGATGGGTGCATCCGTATCTTCACAGTACCATTCCCCTTGGATCCTCAGTCCATGTCCTTCAGCTGACGATTTCCCAAACAATATATCTTACTCCCACCTGGGACTTTGCAGTCAAGGCAATCCAGTGGGATGTAAGGCTTCGTAAGTATCGCTAGTAGCTGTCAATTCCCTCTAGAAAATCCCGGTACTTTACACGTAAGCTAGTTAAGCCAGCGGTCAGGGAGACTCAAAAGATTCCCCTCCAGATCGGCGGGATCCCGTTGTGTGCTCGCCAACATTATAGGTGATGAAGATGTGGTGTCAGGGCGGTGATGACGTCACCATGCTTCGCTGTGCGGTTGCGTAGCTTCATCTGGATATCCGAGGGCTCCTTTTCAATGTATCTTCAACTTGGATAGAGCCGCCCCTATTCAATTACTTTAAAGGAGCCTACTGTGTTATATCATACTGTGATCATGTTAAAGGAAATGTTAACAGTTATGATAAACTTCATATTTCATTTTCATTCCAAGTTCTGGGTGTAATGGCTTCAAGGATGATTCAGATCTCGTATTGGCTCCAAAGACATGTTAAAGGGGAGTTCCACCCATTTAACAGACAGCATCTACAAAAAGTGTAGCTGCTGACTTTTTTAATAATCGCACTCGCCTGTCCTATGGTCCAGCGATGCGGGTGCAGGAAGCCTCAATCCTCTTGCACTCCTCTCTGAGGCACCGACATTCTAACTGTGTGCGCCCGGCCGTGGCTTCACAGCCGGATGCGCACTGCACGCATTGCAGGGAGGAAGGGGGGAAGAGGTGAACTTCCTTTCGGCGCCGCAGTTCCAGGGGAGGAAGTGGGAGATGGGTGCCTGTAAAAACAGGGTACCCGCTCCTCCCCCAAAAAAATGACATGCCAAATGTGGCATGTCAGAGGATCACCTGCACTTAAATCAAACATTTTTTTGGGTGGAACTCTGCTTTAAGGCAGTTTCTAACATTCTGTTCATTAAGCTATGTATAGAATAGAGGGGGGAGGAGGGGAAATGAGACCACAAGTCTCAGGGATTTTTTGTATATGGTATCTAAGGTGAATGGGAGTAGATATAGACAACAGCGATGTATATAAAAATATTTGAATTTTATTTCCCCATAGGGACATAGAGAGACAAAGGACACAGATAATACATCTAATACTTTACAGACATATGTGTTAATTCAGATGAAATTTGTACAGAGCTTCACCATACTCAACATGTTTCACTCTGTGGAGTTTCTTCAGGAGATTCATAGGTTAAGCTCTAAGGTATACTGAAATAACAAGGTTACATGAAAATGCATCCTTTTAAAATTTACACAGATATACTGTGCAAGGTTACAGAGATATATATATATATAGACATTGGCTCTTTAACATATACATCTGATGAATTGAGCAGTATAATACATAGTTTAAGTTGCTTGGTATTTAATATATGGGACATAGAAAGCAAATGGGGATATGAAGGTGGAGAGGAGTAAAAACTTACCACATATACTTGGATAAATCTAGACAGAAATTGCACATAAAAGTGTCAGTATTCTGATATAAAAACAGATTTCTGAGATGAAGGTGATTAACTCCCAGGATGCCAGAAGGAACACATGGGTCGCTTGCAGAGAGACACACTAAAAGGATTGAAATACAAGTGATTTAGATTGTATAAATAGTTGGGGTAATGGGGCTCAACAGTGGCTAGTTCAAGTATGACCAGAGTATTTATTGAACAGGGTTTACCTGAAGGTAGTTTGAGTTTGTATATAGGTTGCTGAGCCTGTACAATTAACAGATTCAGATACGGTGCAAACGCAGCTTGCACCAGGTCCAAAAATTGTTTGGGATAATGAATTATCTGGGAAACAGAAGAAATGTAAAAGTCTATCAGTGTATTGAACACTTAATAATGGGTATTGATGATAGATATAAGCAGAAAATTGCTGGAGATCAGCACAGTGAAAGCATAAATTGTGTCTTACCCCTTTGAATAGCAACTGGTGGTTCTGGGCTTAGCGCAGGAGGAAGGGCGGATAAACCACCTCGCTTCCTCTTGTTGAAAGGGCTCCTGACAGGGAATGAGTGGCTGGGGCGAGTGCCTTAAATAGGGGCTCTCCCACCCGGCGGCGTCTGACATCACCGCCGGGTCGCGGGCGCTATAGCGGCAGCATCTGGGGCTCAATGTCCGGTATTGCGTGGTGCGCATGCGCAGGCGACGAGCCCGTCACCTGCGCATGACGTCAGACGGTGCACCGCTGTATATGTAATATATATGTATATGTAATATAATGTATATGATATGTAAGATTACTTATTATTACCTGTTTTATATTAAAGCAGATCGGGAGTTGAATGGATGGAGTAATTTGCCAACAGCAATAACTTGGAACTATTTTTCTTTTTATTAGCATTTTATATGCCTAACTACAATATTATTTTCAGGTGTTCTCCACAGGATGCCTATTCTGCACATGTGGCCGCTTGTACGGGCGCCCTGGGGTTGCTGGGAAGGTAGCGGTGACACTGACCTTTTGTTGCTGCTCCCCCACGCTTCCCCTTACTTTAGGCACGTCTGGACTCAGTTTGTCCATGACCAAATGACTGGCCCCCTTCTTTGGATGTGATCTGATGAGACTCTCAACCCACAGATACACTCCATATTAGGGATAGGTGTCCACTATTGCCCCTGTGTTCAATCTAAGGGCAATTGGATTTTCCAAGATGGCCGCCGTCGCGCCGCACAGTGGTGCGCCGTCTGACGTCATGCGCACCACGCAATACCAGACATTGAGCCCCAGACGCTGCCGCTATAGCGCCCGCGACCCGGCGGTGATGTCAGACGCCGCCGGGTCGGAGAGCCCCTATTTAAGGCACTCGCCCCAGCCACTCATTCCCTGTCAGGAGCCCTTTCAACAAGAGGAAGCGAGGTGGTTTATCCGCCCTTCCTCCTGCGCTAAGCCCGGAACCACCAGTTGCTATTCAAAGGGGTAAGACACAATTTCTGCTTTCACTGTGCTGATCTCCAGCAATTTTCTGCTTATATCTATCATCAATACCCATTATTAAGTGTTCAATACACTGATAGACTTTTACATTTCTTCTGTTTCCCAGATAATTCATTATCCCAAACAATTTTTGGACCTGGTGCAAGCTGCGTTTGCACCGTATCTGAATCTGTTAATTGTACAGGCTCAGCAACCTATATACAAACTCAAACTACCTTCAGGTAAACCCTGTTCAATAAATACTCTGGTCATACTTGAACTAGCCACTGTTGAGCCCCATTACCCCAACTATTTATACAATCTAAACCACTTGTATTTCAATCCTTTGTGTGTCTCTCTGCAAGCGACCCATGTGTTCCTTCTGGCATCCTGGGAGTTAATCACCTTCATCTCAGAAATCTGTTTTTATATCAGAATACTGACACTTTTATGTGCAATTTCTGTCTAGATTTATCCAAGTATATGTGGTAAGCTTTTACTCCTCTCCACCTTCATATCCCCATTTGCTTTCTATGTCCCATATATTAAATACCAAGCAACTTAAACTATGTATTATACTGCTCAATTCATCAGATGTATATGTTAAAGAGCCAATGTCTATATATATCTCGGTAACCTTGCACAGTATATCTGTGTAAATTTTAAAAGGATGCATTTTCATGTAACCTTGTTATTTCAGTATACTTTAGAGCTTAACCTATGAATCTCCTGAAGAAACTCCACAGAGTGAAACATGTCGAGTATGGTGAAGCTCTGTACAAATTTCATCTGAATTAACACAAATGTCTGTAAAGTATTAGATGTATTATCTGTGTCCTTTGTCTCTCTATGTCCCTATGGGGAAATAAAATTCAAATATTTTTATATACATCGCTGTTGTCTATATCTACCCCCATTCACCTTAGATACCATATACAAAAAATCCCTGAGACTTGTGGTCTCATCCCCCCCCCTCTTTATATCTTCTTAAATCATTGGGATTTTGGTATCGCTTCTAGTTCAATGACCTCATCTAGTCCTCCTCAATATGTATAGAATAGATTAATTAAATAGATCATATCAAACCACTATCTGCTGGTTATATCTTTGCAGACAGATTGGCAGATGCAGCTCTGAGGGAGAGGGTGGGGTGAAGATGAGAAACGTATAGAACAAACAGAATACAATACACATTGTAAACACTGACCACACTTACAGCCAGAAGTTGTGTGGATTGACATACATAGTCCGGCAGAGAGACTAGTGTATATAGCATCTACATTGGCCATGTATATGTGTTTTTATGTTGCTGAGTGGAGCACTACTAGTATATGAAAATCACTAATATTGGGAACTGCTAAAAAGGCTATTATTGGGAGATGGGTTATGGGAGGGAAGTTATTTTCCAATAAAACCTGCAAATTAAAGTACAGTAGTAAGGCCTTTTGTCACGAATGATCTCAATCTGTAAATCCACCACTTTTAGTTTTGTAGAAATATCAGATTGAAATCTCCTTTTGGTGACAATTTCAATGAATAGATGCCCTTAACCTACATGCCTTCCATTTTTTTTCTCACTGATTTCACGCATATGTTCACCTTAACGTATCCCTATATAGAACTTGTTACAGGGACAAGTCAACATGTAGATGACTTTGGTAGTGGCACAGTTTGAGGTCCTTTATTTGAAAACTTTGTTCACCTGGTGCATCATTAAATGTGTCAGTCCTATCCACATGGGGGCAAACCTGTCGTTGTCCGCATATGAACATACCCTTGCTGCTTGGGTATTTTGACAACCAGGAGGTTCCCGGTTTCTTGGGAAAACTCTGATTTGACCAGGGTATCTATTAGGTTCTTGGCTCTCCTAGCTACCATCTTTGGGGCCGGGCCAACTATGTTTGCCTGAACTGGTGTATTGGTTAGGATATGTTAGAGAAATGAAGTATTATACCTTTAAATGTCAACTATGAATATGCATAGAAATATAGCTGTATCTTCATTAAGTTTAAAATGCTTAGAAATATATGTTTTATATAACCCTATTATACTTCAATATGCTGAATAATCGTATAACAATGAAAATGCTTACATTAGCAGAAATTGAAAAACATATAGCTCACAACAATGAAATGTTTAGAATAACGTATACAGAACATCCTGTGGCAGGGTGTTGCCTGTAAACGGACATTCCCCCCTTCCTGCTTCACGTTGGAATAAAGGTTGAAATTATACATGTGATCAGGACATTACAAGCAGGAAGGGGGAAGGTTTAAGTGTGATAAAAAGAAGCATGTAATCCTATGACAGCCAGAAATTGATTTTTGAAGCCTGAACGTATATTTCTCTTGCATATGCATATAAATGTCTTAGCTTGAATCGAGAGACGGTCTGAGAATACAGATTGTTCTCTAACATTTTGGTCCTTCAAGGAGCCGGAAGTCCAAATTCCTGGAAAGCACTAGCCAACAACCCAGTGAACCAACGACCCTACGGCAAAACTAAGTCTTCTGTCTCAAATTTTACGTTAACAGAGGCCGGCTCACTGAACTAGTGCCTCCCGGGCAGCGACTTACCGGACCACACAAGAGACCGCTCTCGGGGCAAGGTAAGATATATATATATATATATTTTTTTTTCCATAAGATTTTATTGAAAGTTTCAAAACATACAAATATGCAAAACATGTATATATCACATACAAAGTGCAACCACGACTCTTTTATACAAAGGAAAAATGTAGCTGAAACCATGCTGCATTGGCCGTGGTGGGTAGAACAGTGCTAAACAAATAGTCATAACTTGTCAACTAACGTATAACCAATATAATGTTATATTAGAAGAGGGGCACTCAAATCAGGTCAGGTAGAGTTATATATATGGGTGCCGGACCCGTGAGACCAATATCAACAGGTCTAACTTGGGTCTCGAAAGTGACTCTAGTCCTGACTCCAATGACAGTGTGGAAATGTGAACGGATACTTTGGAGCGCCTCTAAAAGTTTATTGGTTGGTTAAATATTCTAGGGGAGGATTCAATGTTATGTATGGCGTTCCCGGCGCCCCCCTCCCCCCACCGACACAGCGCCTTCTGGTTTGTGGGTTATGTATCCCTAGTTAGGGAAGGAAAGAATGCCTTGTATTTGTCCGGGGTTTGGAAGGGTTTCCAGCAGGCCCAAGTGGTCGAAAATTTTTGTAGACGTTCTTGTGCGGTATAAATCAGCTCTTCCATCTCCTCTATCTTAGCAACTCTAATCAACCATTCCCGAATTGAGGGGACATCTGGTGATCGCCACTGTGTAGGAACACACAATCTGGCTGCATTGACCATATGCATGGCTAGTGATTTGTGATAGATCTGTTTAGGGAGAGTTGTATGATGGAGATATTGTGCGGGGTTATAGTTTAGGGTGTAAGTGGTGACCTGCGAGATAATGGAGTGAACTTCCTGCCAGAAGGGTTGTATTAAGGGGCACTCCCACCAAATGTGGATCATGGAGCCTACCTCTGTCTTGCATCTCCAGCAGGTGTTGGGAATTGTGGGCGAGAATTTGTGTAGCCTAGCAGGAGTTCTGTACCATTTAGTTACGATTTTGTACCCATTTTCTTGGATTGCTACGTTCATCAAACCTTTATGTGCGTAAGTATATATGTCTTCCCACTGTTCTTTTGTAAGGTTGGTATGCAAGTCTTTCCCAAGAGCTATGTGTGGGTACAGTCCAAGTTTGTTCAGGTTCGTCTTGGAGTAATGCATATATATACGATATTAAGTGCCTCAGGGATGTGTTACTTGTACATAGGACTTCAAATGAGGAAAGCTGTCTACACCACGTAGTGGATGGATCTTCCACGGCGAGGAAATGTCTCAGTTGCCTATAAGTCCAAAATGGGAAGGTTTGGGTTGGGGAGAGTTTTTAACTAGGTCTTCATATGAACGTGGTCGTCCCTTGTGGAAGATGTGGTGGGCCAATACCTCCTCATGTGGCCATTCCCTTTTTAAGAATGAGGGGGATTCTCCTGGATGAAAGTCTGGGTTGTTGCGTAAGGGGGTCAGGGGACCTGGGCGAGAGGATACTTTTGAGAGGCGTATTGCTTGGTTAAAAGCCAATAGCGAGGGGAAGATAAGGGGGGGGGGGGTGTTTTAATGAGTTGGTTCCACTGGCTTGGAGTAAGCCAGGGAAGGGAGTGTAACAGACCGTTTGTGAAGTGGTTCTCCAGAGCAACCCAGGCCTTCCCGGTCTTGTGGATCCGCCAGTCCACCACCCTGGTCAGGTGGCAAGCTAAGTGGTATTTGGGGAGGTCAGGAAGTCCGATGCCTCCTTTTGTTTTAGCCCAATTCAGGCGGGCGTATTTGATGCGTGGGGCTGTGTTTTTCCAAATAAAGACAGTACATGCCTTTTTGTACGTTGCAAAGAAGGAAGGAGGGAGGTGAATCGGGATTGTCTGCATCAAGTATAAGAGTCGGGGGAGAACAATCATCTTTATTAAAGCTGCCCTACCAAACCAAGAGACATTTAGATTGACCCAGTCCTTTAGATCTGTTTGGATTTTAGTGAGCGCAGGTAAGAAGTTTTGGTTGTAAAGATCTGTTATTTTCCTGGTAATTTGGATACCTAGATAGGTGATGTCTTTTTTCCATCGAAAGGGGAAGGATTCCTGACAATGGGTAACTTCTTGTAATGGTAGAGAGACATTAAGGGCATATGATTTTAGATTAGTTGATCTTTAGGTTTGATAATTCCCCAAAGTGTTTCATATCACTAAGTTGGGTAGGGATATGCGTGGGGATTGCAATGACAATAGAATATCGTCAGCAAAAGCTGCTACCTTTTAAATTCCCTATTATCTATAAAGCATCCTTTTATGTCAGGGTTGGCTCTTAATCTGTTTAACAGGGGTTCAATTGTTAGAACAAAGATCAGGGGCGATAGGGGGCAGCCCTGCCTCGTCCCGTTGCTGATGGAGAAGGCGTCCGACAGAAGGCCATTGACTTTTACTTTGGCTGAGGGGTTTGTATACAAGGTGTCAATATGCGAACACATGCGGGGAAGGAGTCCAACTCCTTTTAGCACTGCCTGCATATAGTCCCAAGACACTCTGTCGAACGCCTTCTCAGCATCAAGGGATAGGAAAAATCCCTGGGATAGTGATGAGGTGAGCCAGTGGGGCAAATTCAGTGTGCGAATAGTATTATCTCTGGCTTCCCTACCTGGAATAAAGCCCACTTGGTCAGATAGAATGAGGCCAGGAATAAGAGGAAGCAGTCTGTTGGCGAGGATCTTTGCGTAAAGTTTAATATCTACGTTGAGTAGGGAGATGGGCCTATAGTTGGACACTTGCGTCGGGTCCTTACCGTCTTTTGGGATGACTACTATGTGCGCTTCCAGTAGTCGGCCTGTAGAAATGTTGGGGTTTGCTAGAGCGTTGAATGTCTGTAGTAGGGATGGTAATAGTTCTCCTGCAAAGGTTTTGTAGTATAAAAGCGGAAGACCATCCGGCCCTGGGCTTTTACCCACTTTCATTTGTTTGATTGCCAAGGAGAGTTCCTCTGAAGAGAGAGGGCTCTCCAGGGCCTACGCTTGTTGGGGAGAAATTGGTGTAGGGCAGTATTGGGCTAGGAAGTCTTTAATTTTGTCATGACGGTCGCCTGTCTTTGGAGTTCCTATGTTGTCTCGTGTCAAAGTATACAGTTTAGAGTAAAACAATTTGAATTGTTTGACAATGTCCATGTTTCTAGAAAGTAGGTTACCTTTGCTGTCTAGTATCTGATGGATTGTAGAATGGGATTTGGCCGTCTGAATCGTACGAGCTAGGAGTCTCCCGCTTTTGTTACCGTGTTCGTAAAATACCTGTCACGTACCTTATAGCGGAGTCTGGATGCTGGTGGGTGGCCTCGTGCACGGTTCCGGTCCCAACACCCCTGGTGGTGGGAACAGGGAGTGCTGGGGCACGAAAGGGTGCAAGTGCCTGCGGCTAGGAGACTGGTGCTTGGAGGTACCGGTTCTTCTGGAAGGCAGCTGTAGAGGGTGGTAAACAAGACTGTATCCAGTGATGGCCGAACAGGTGGAAGTAGGCACTGCAAAGTCAAGACAGGCAGGGGTCGGCAACTGTCTGGCAAACGAGGTACAAAAGCGGAAGGCAAGTTCGTGGTCAAGTGCAGGCAGAGGTTTGGCAACGGGCAGGTGATGAGGTACAAAATCAAAGAGCAGAGCCGTAGTCAAGGAATCCAAGCCGAGGTCAATTCAGTAGAGGTAGTCAATAAGCAGGGTTGATCCAGGAAGGTAATCAGGTAAGCCGGGTAAATCAGGAACAAGGTAGCAGGTAATTCAGGCAGGTATTCAGGACATAGACTGAAGACGATCCAGCACTGACACCATGTGAAGGCCCTGTTTATATAGGGCGCCTTGTGCTGGGATTGGTGGAGGTGAGCGTCCGTGCGCGATTGCGCACACACGTTCGCCCTGACGTGCGAGTGCGTGCACCCGTTCGTATTGGAAGGCGAGGACGCGCACACGTTCGCGTTGGTACGCGGGTACGCCCGCACGTTCCAGAGCTCGTTCGGTTCCGTTGGGGAGACTGCGCATGGGTACTGGCACCCGCAGAGTGAGGATTCACTCCTGCTGAACGAAGACGGGCATGGGAAACGTGAGTTCTCTGACATTGCCCCCTCCTTAGGGGCAGCCTCCGGATGCCTCTTTGAAACGAACCTTGAGAGCGGGAACGGTGAAAAGCCTGTATGAGTCTCTGAGCATGAAGGTTTGTTTTTGGTTCCCAGGAATTTTCTTCTGGGCCAAAACCTCTCCATTTAATCAAATATTGGTCCTCTCCCTGCCTTTTTCTGTGGTCCAGGATAGCCTCAATTTCAAATTCTTCTTCCCCATCCACCCTGATGGCTTCCGGAGGCCCTACTTCACGATCTGGGAAGGAATTTGGAACATCAGGTTTAAGTAGGGAAACGTGAAATACAGGGTGTATCCTGAATGAGGCGGGAAGTTCAAGTTCATAGGCCACTGGGTTGACCTTTCTTTTGACAGGGAAAGGGCCCAAGTATCTAGGTCCTAACTTCTTGGAGGGGCCTGCCAGTTTTAAATTTGTGGTAGATAGCCACACACGATCACCCACCTCTAAGTCCAATTCTCCCCTTCTCTTCTTGTCAAAATATTTCTTATTATCTTCCTGTGCCTTAGCAATGGTTTCCTTGAGCACCTGGTTGTTGGAGGTAAGGAAATCCAACCTGCCCTGAACAGCCGGTACGGAAGATTCGGGCACAAGTGCGGGTAAAAAGGTGGGATGGAATCCGTAGTTGGAGAAAAATGGTGATTGGTTCGTGGTGGAATGGATGGAATTGTTGAATGCAAATTCTGCCAAAGGAAGTAGTGAGGCCCAATCCTCTTGGGGAAATGAGGAGAAGCAGCGTAGGTATTGTTCCAATGTTTGATTGGTGCGTTCGGTCTGCCCGTTGGTCTGTGGGTGATAGGCTGAAGAGAGGCTACATTTAATACCTAGTGCTTTGCATAATGACCTCCAAAACTTGGATGTGAATTGTACTCCGCGGTCAGAGACGATGTCACTGGGGATTCCATGGAGTCTGACAACTTCTTTAATGAATATCCTGGCAGTCTCAGTTGCAGAAGGGGTCCCTTTCATGGGAATGAAGTGTGCCATCCGGGAAAAGCGGTCTACCACCACGAAGATGGAAGAGAACCCTTTAGAGGGAGGAAGCTCCACAATAAAATCCATGGCGATTTTGTCCCATGGCCTTTCGGGGATGGGCAGTGGTTTCAGCAGACCCCACGATTTAATTTTACTGTTCTTGTTTCTCAAACAGATCGGGCAAGAGTTGACATAATCCCTGCAGTCTTTGGCAAGATTCGGCCACCAGAAGTGTCTTTGGACTAGATCCACAGTCTTGTGGCCCCCAAAGTGACCCGCCAGAGGATAGTCATGGCAGGCCTGTAACACAATGGTGCGTAGGTCTTGAGGGATGAAAATCTTGTTGTCTTGCCAAAAGAGCCCTTCCCTCTCCTGAAGGTTAGTGCCCGGGGGTAACGGTGTTCTCAAGGATGCTTGGCGGACTTGTGTCATGAAACTGGATTGGGTCAGTAGGAAATTCCCTGCTTGTAGTATAGTATCCGGTGGAGACGGGGTTTCAAGTTCCGTGAACATTCGGGATAAGGCATCGGGTTTAACGTTTTTGGATCCAGGGCGATAAGTAATATGAAAATTAAAACGGGAAAAGAAAAGAGCCCATCTGGCCTGTCGGGGTCTAAGGCGTCTGGCAGTTCTGAGGTACTCTAAATTTTTGTGATCTGTGAAGATCAATATCGGATGTGCTGCCCCTTCCAGGAGGTACCGCCATTCTTCCAAGGCTAGCTTTATTGCTAGGAGTTCTCGGTCACCTACATCATAGTTCCTTTCCGACACACCCAGCTTTCTGGAAAAGAAGGCCACCGGGTGCATTAGGGACTTGGGTCCTTGGCGTTGAGACAGGATGGCCCCCACCGCACTTTCCGAAGCATCGACCTCCAGAGTGTAAGGCAATGCAGGGTCAGGGTGTTTTAGTACTGGGGCGGAGGTAAATGACCCTTTTAATTGGTCAAAGGCAGCTTGGGCCGCTGTAGTCCACTGGAAGCGGTTTTGCTTTTTGGTGAGCTGGGTGATGGGTGCGATGATCTTGGACAAGTTCTTGATAAACTTCCTATAAAAGTTGGAGAATCCGATGAAACGTTGTACCCCTTTCTTGTCATTTGGGGGCGGCCAGGACATAATGGCCGAGACCTCCTGGGGATCCATGGCCACACCCCCGGTTGATATTACCAGGCCGAGAAAGTGAATGGTCTGGCGTTCGAATTCACATTTTTCGGCCTTTGCGTAAAGTCCATGTTGTCTTAACCTGCCCAGAACTTGTTTTACATGATCACGGTGTACTTCTAGGGAGGTGGAGAATATCAGAATGTCGTCCACATAGACGATCACAAAGGAATCTAGGAAGTCTCTGAAGATATTATTGACAAAATGCTGAAATGTGGCCGGGGCGTTGCATAGTCCAAATGGCATGACTAAATATTCGAAGTGGCCAAAACGTGTTCGGAATGCTGTCTTACATTCGTCCCCTTTGCGTATCCTAATTAGGTTATAGGCCCCACGTGAGTCCAACTTTGTGAATATTTTTGCAGAGCGGAGTCTCTGAAATAGTTCTGGAACTAGTGGAAGCGGGTACCGGTTTTTAATTGTCACTTTATTCAGATCCCTGTAATCCACACATGGACGGAGCGAGTGGTCCCTCTTTTCAACAAAAAATATTCCGGCCCCCGCTGGGGAGGAGGAGTGTCGGATGAACCCCTTTCTGAGGTTCTCGTCGATATACTCTTTGAGGACCAGGAGCTCAGGTTCGGACAGAGGAAAGATCTGCCCGAAAGGAATTTCAGCTCCGGGTAGTAGCTCGATCGGACAGTCGTAGACCCGATGGGGAGGAAGGGTGTCAGCTTTCTGCTTGTCAAAGACGTCCAAGAAGTTGTGGTACACTGGTGGCACCAGCTCTTTGAATTCAGAGTCCGCTCTTAGACAGCCAATGACTGGGGGAATGTGGTGGAAGGGTTTGAGACAGTTCTGGAGACAATAAGAGGACTGAAAAGTCACCTCACTGGTGACCCAATTGACCTGAGGATTGTGGACTTGCAGCCATGGCATTCCTAAAATGATTGGAAACAGGGGTGAGGGAATGACATCTAGACGAAGTAGCTCCTGGTGGCCTGGTGAAATGCTGGTGAGCGGTGGTTGCGTCTCAAGAGTAATAGGCCCGGACTTGATGTTTGACCCGTCTGCAAGCCGTATGGAGAGTTGATGCTGCTTAGGTGTTAATGGAATGCTGTGTTGTAGGGCAAAGGCATGGTCCACGAAGCAGCTACAAGCGCCAGAGTCAATTATAGCCTGAACTCGGAGTATCTTTTCTGGAAGCTGTAGGGAGATAGGGACAGCAATGTGAGCGGACTTCGTTAAAGACAATGCGTAAGATACACGAGTTGATGGGTTGAACTTACGGGTCTTGTTTGGGCACCCATTGGCGTAGTGTCCGGCTTCCCCACAGTAAAGGCAGAGGTTGTTCTGGCGCCACCGTTGTTTTTCCTCTGGTGACAAAGGTGAGCGGAGCAGGCCTACTTGCATGGGCTCTGGTGCCCCTGGGACGGCGGTAGGTACCTGGGATATGGGAGTAGGAGGATAGTTAGGAACTCTAGGCAACACCCATGTGGGGCGCGTCATGCTGGACTTCTCGGACCTCCGCTCTCTCAGACGACGGTCTATCTGGATGGCCAGCTGAATCAGGTCCTCCAAGGAACTAGGAATCCCTACACGGGCCAACTCGTCTTTCAGTGCCTCAGAGAGGCCCATGCGAAATTGGTAGAGGAGGGCGGCGTCGTTCCAAGAGGTGTCAGAACTCCACCGCCTAAAGTCTGTTACATAGTCCTCCACTGGCCGACGCCCTTGCTGGAGGGCATGGAGGTTGGCCTCCGCTGTTGAGGCGCGCTGAGGATCATCATATAGCTTGGCCATTTCGTTCAAGAATAAGTCCAGGGTATCCAACAGAGGACTGGCTTGTTCCAACAGATTGTGGGCCCAAGTTTGAGGCTCCCCTTGGAGTAGTGAGACGATGAACCCCACCTTAGTGCTCTCCAGGGAGAAGGTGCGTGGTTGTAGCAGGAAGTAAAGCCGGCAGGCATTCCTGAAGGAACGGAACTTGCTGCGATCCCCTGAAAACCGTTCTGGAGGGGGCACACGAGGCTCAGGGGGTGGTACCATTACTGTGGGTGCTGATGCGGAGGTTGCTGGACCGGAGGTCCGGGATGCCATGGTCGCCTGGTGAGTTGCAGAGCTTGGGGATATGGATTCCACTCTCTGTTCCAGTTGGTGATAGCCATCTCGCAGGCCCTGGACTGCCTGGGTAAGGGCCGCCATCTGCTGGCACAGGGCTTCCAAAGGCGAGGCCCCCCCTTCAGACTCCATTCTGGCTGGATCGTACTGTCACGTACCTTATAGCGGAGTCTGGATGCTGGGGGGTGGCCTCGTGCACGGTTCCGGTCCCAACACCCCTGGTGGTGGGAACAGGGAGTGCTGGGGCACGAAAGGGTGCAAGTGCCTGCGGCTAGGAGACTGGTGCTTGGAGGTACCGGTTCTTCTGGAAGGCAGCTGTAGAGGGTGGTAAACAAGACTGTATCCAGTGATGGCCGAACAGGTGGAAGTAGGCACTGCGAAGTCAAGACAGGCAGGGGTCGGCAACTGGCTGACAAACGAGGTACAAAAGCGGAAGGCAAGTTCGTGGTCAAGTGCAGGCAGAGGTTTGGCAACGGGCAGGTGATGAGGTACAAAATCAAAGAGCAGAGCCGTAGTCAAGGAATCCAAGCCGAGGTCAATTCAGTAGAGGTAGTCAATAAGCAGGGTTGATCCAGGAAGGTAATCAGGAACAAGGTAGCAGGTAATTCAGGCAGGTATTCAGGACATAGACTGAAGACGATCCAGCACTGACACCATGTGAAGGCCCTGTTTTATATAGGGCGCCTAGTGCTGGGATTGGTGGAGGTGAGCGTCCGTGCACGATTGCGCACACACGTTCGCACTGACGTGCGAGTGCGTGCACCCGTTCGTATTGGAAGGCGAGGACGCGCACACGTTCGCGTTGGTACGCGGGTACGCCCGCAAGTTCCAGAGCTCGTTCGGTTCCGTTGGGGAGACTGTGCATGGGTACTGGCACCCGCAGAGTGAGGATTCACTCCTGCTGAACGAAGACGGGCATGGGAAACGTGAGTTCTCTGACAATACCTTTTGGCCCAGGATGTATCGTCTCCTGGTGCCTTTCCCTAGTTCATCTAAAAGTGTAGAGCGAGCTTGCGTGAGGTCCTGGAGTGTTGTTAGGGAAGTGGAATGTTTGTGTGTCCTTTCGAGTCTGTGGATTAGTTCAATAAGGGTTTTAATCTGTTCTTGGTGTTTCTTTTTAGAGGCGGTTGCTAGGGAGATTAGTTTTCCTCGGATGACACACTTATGGGCTTCCCAAACTGTAATGGGTGAAATGTCAGGGGATAGATTTTCTTTAAAGTATAGTTGGATTTGAGAGCGAATTTGTTGCAGTATTACCGGGTCTTTTAAAAGGGAGGGGTTCAGTCTCCATAATTTGCATTTTGGGGTGGAATCCGCGAAGGTGAGAGTCATTGTGATGGGATGGTGATCAGACAAGAACATTGGTTCAATTGACGCTTGCGAGAGGTAGGCCAGGTCATGTTGGGACAGAAAAAAATAGTCTAGTCTGGAGTACTTTTGGTGTGGTGGGGGGAAAAAGGTATAGTCCTTGACATTTGGGAATAGGGTACGCCAGGAGTCGTGTAAAGTCAGGTTTTGAAGCTATATTTTAATTTGGCAAAGAGCACGGTATGGGAGCGAAGACGTTCCTGTGGAGGTGTCAAGAAGGGGATTCATTGGAATGTTGAAGTCTCCTCCCAGTATCACTATGCCCTCCTGGAAGCAGGATAATAGGTCACATACGTTCCTGAGGAAAGATAGCTGGTGTTCATTGGGACAATACACGTTGGCCAGAGTAATTGGATTAGACACATATGTGCCCTTGATGAAGAGATATCTTCCCTCCGGATCTATTTTGGAATCTTTCAGTTGAAAGTCAGCATGCTTGGCGATGAGGATCGAGACCCCTTTAGTTTTGGCTTCTGAATTGGTGGAATGTAGTGACCTATTATATATGTGGTTTGCTAGCTTGGGTATAGTGTCTGTACGGAAATGTGTTTCTTGCAAAAGCAGGAAGTGAGCTCTGTGTTTCGTCAAGGCTGTTAGTACTTGCGATCTCTTCTCTGGAAGGTTTAAACCTTTGACATTTAGTGATAGACATTTTAGGGTTAGTTGTTGTTGCATCGTCAGAGAGGGTTGCGGTTCTGACTAAAGGGAAGAAGTCTAGTAGGCAAGGTTGTCGAGGTATCGACGATTGATTGATATCCTCAATTCTAGTCTGGGCGGATTGGTAGTGAACTCACCAGGGTCACAGGTGGTCGGCGGGCAAGCAGGGGGGGGCTACTCCCACTCCGAAACGAGGTATAGATAAGAAGCAGTCAGAATAGAGGAAAGAGGTGGGATGTGGGCTAAGTGCTTGGGTATGGAGGATGGGAGGGAGGGAGGAGAAGGGGGGTATTTAGTCGCTAATGGGTCATGTGGGTCTTGTTCTTATAGGGTACACAAGGAATCTGTGTACAGATACCAGAGGTGGAAATGGAAGCTCCTGTGCTGGGGTGTCAGCTAAGGTCCGTAGGGACAGCTGTGGGGGGATGTAAACCTGAAGGGGTGCTTGCCGGGCTTGGGCTGCGGAATGATGGATCTCTGCGGGAGGATCTTTCTCCTGATGATGTGGGGTCCAGTCTACGCCGTCTGGACCGTTGTCTTTGCGCCTTGGGTGATGCATTGTGGGAGACTGACTTCCATGGCTCCGTAGGGAAGTAAAAGGAATACCACTCAGGCACGTCCACCGGAGGTATGTCTAGTTGCTTACAGAAGGGGAGTAAGTCCTCTGGTGTCCGGAGGAGTGCAGTGCGGCCTGGTCGACGCAGAAAGACAGAAGGGGAATTTCCATCTATACTGGATATTGCGTGAGTGGAGAACTTCCAGCAGGGGGGCGTAAGCTGCGTCTGTTCTGCAATGTAATCTGAGATAGATCTTGGAAGAGCTTTATCTCAGCACCATTGTACAGTACACACCCTCTGTCTCTAGCTTTCCTAAGGATTTCTTCCTTAAGGGGGAAGTTTACTATGCAGCAGACAATGTCTCTGGGTGGTTCAGAGTCACGGGGAGGGGGTCTTAGTGCCCGATGTATCCGTTCCATCTCAATAGGGGAATCTGCTGGGCAAGCAAGTAGATCATTAAAGATAGAACAAACTGCTTGTGGTAAGGCGGCTTGGTCTATGCCCTCTGGGACCCCCCTCACCCGAATGTTATGCCTGCGTCCCCTATTGTCCAAATCCTCTACTTGTCTGTGTAGCTCAAACATGTGTGGCAGGTGTAAATCATAAGTTTTTTGAACTTGCCTGATTGCTGTTGCTTGCACCCGGGAATTCTCCTCCACATCAGTGATGTGATGGTTAATTTCATGGATATCTGCCTTCAGATCAGATATCGCTGCCGTCAGGGTGTGTTTGATGTCCAAAGCTACCTTTTTGAAGGTCTCTTTGAATGTCCAGAAGGCTTGGGTGTGGGGCGCTGGGTCCATTGGCGTCTCCGTCCATCATCGAATCTGCTGAGCTTCTATGCGAGGCTGGGGATGAGATCTGTGCGGCCTGTGACGCCTCGTGTTGCACCGTCTGGCGGGTTTTGAAAAGCTCCGGGATGTTTCCGGATAGCTGGGTTCCCGGCTCTTTCTGGGTGCGGGGTGTCGAGGCGCTCCTGTTGGGTTTCCCCATATTGAGAAAGTATCACTATATCCCCCAACGGTGCTTCTTTTCGCCCTCTGTGTGCGGGAGCTGGCTTCTCACATAGCCATCTCGGGTCCCGTCTAGGCCACGCCCCCCCGAACGGGGTACTTTTATGGTATTATGAGGGGATTTGGGTCTGGCTCCGGGAGGATAAGGGGGCTGCTGGTGGGTTTAGGGTGTACCAAGATGGCCGCCTCTCACCTCTGCCTCCGGATTGCCGACCTCTGCAGTATGTCACCAGCTGCTCCTGTGTTCCAGACTTTACCCTCTCCCGGTCCACGGGGGCCGCCTCCGGAGTGTGCAGGATGAGCTGTTAGTCCCGCTATCCGCGGTACTCGATCGCGGAGGGTCTGGAGGCCTCGTAGGCCTTAAGATGGCAGCCGCACTGTAGTCAATGGAGCCGGCAGCGGGCCGGATTGTGAAGTGAGCAGACGGCCGTGAGTGTCCAAACGGTTATGGATCGGCTCAGGGGTAACTCAGGAGTCTGGATGGGGGGTTTGTCAGCCGGAATCCAGGTCACTGGGGTCGGATGGCAGTGGATTCCATGCCGGTCAAGATGGCGGCTGGGTTCTGCTGGATGGTGGAGTAAGCGGACGGCCTGGAGTCTCCAGATAGGTATGGGTTGGCTCAGGGGGAGCTCGGGAGTCTGGATGGAGGGTTTGTTGCCCGAAATTTAGATTGTTGGGGAAGGATAGCTGTGGATTCTGTGCCGGTCCACGGAGCTGAGCCACAGTGCGTCCTATCCCTTTCACGTTCGGCCACGCCCCCCCAGGTAAGATATTTTAATTTATTATATTATACCTTTAGGCCTAAATGTGATTAGGGATTTAATGAATTAAGGGATTTGATTACATACATAAATATAGAGATTAATTGAATGTTTATCTGTTTCTATTCTATTTTGCTTTATCCAGGTTGAGGGAAAATGAGTAGATACGTCCGTAGTTTAATTACCTTTGATATAGGAGTATGGTCCCATTCTAATACCCAAGTGCAGATAAATAAAATTTGTCGACAAAGGACCTAGGTCCTGACAACCTTGTAAACTGCAGAAATTCCCGTGGGGGACACATAAATATTCCTACATCAAAAAAAAAAAAAATGAACCCCTGTTGATACAAAATTATGGCCTGATAGATTTCCAGGTAACAAATAGAGGTCATTTGATGAGCCCTTGTGCTCAATCAGCCTCATATGTTGTGTAAAATCCTGCACAAAGGCATATAAATTCCCTTGAATCAACAAATATTAATGTTTTGATAAAGTGTGGGAACAACAGTCGGGAGAAATAAAGTCTCTTTTGTAATTCTGTTCATGCTCCCTACAGTTTACTGAAATATTAATGTTTTGATAAGGAGTGAGGTGAACAGTCAGGTGAAAATACCTTTGCTTGTAATTCTGTTCTGCTCCCTACAAATGAATGAAACATTAAGTAAGATGACAAGACACCAGTATTTTAGCAGGACACAAGATAAATAATCTAGAAATGATATGTCACGACTAGAAAGTGCATGTGTTGTGTCAGTGTGAGAAGACCTTACAAAAAAAACTCTGTGTACACGTTAAAATAGGTGTGATCCATGGAAAATCTGATGGTTTGAATGATGATACAAAGTATACAGTGGTGTGAAAAAGTGTTTGCCCCCTTCCTCATTTCCTGTTCCTTTGCATGTTTGTCACACTTAAGTGTTTCGGAACATCAAACCAATTTAAACAATAGTCAAGGACAACACAAGTAAACACAAAATGCAATTTGTAAATGAAGGTGTTTATTATTAAAGGTGAAAAAAAATCCAAACCATCATGGCCCTGTGTGAAAAAGTGATTGCCCCCTAAACCTAATAACTGGTTGGGCCACCCTTAGCAGCAACAACTGCAACCAAGCATTTGCGATAACGTGCAATGAGGCTTTTACAGCGTCCTGGAGGAATTTTGGCCCACTCATCTTTGCAGAATTGTCCTAATTCAGTTGCATTAGAGGGTTTTCAAGCATGAACGGCCTTTTTAAGGTCATACCACAACATCTCAATAGGATTCAGGTCAGGACTTTGGCTAGGCCACTCCAAAGTCTTCATTTTGTTTTTCTTCAGCCATTCGGTGGTGGACTTGCTGGTGTGTTTAGGATCATTGTCCTGCTGCAGAACCCAAGTTTGTTTCAGCTTGAGTACACGAACAGATGGTCGGACATTCTCCTTCAGGATCTCTTGGTAGACAGCAGAATTCATAGTTCCTTTTATCACGGCAAGTCTTCCAGGTCCTGAAGCAGCAAAACAGCCCCAGACCATCACACTACCACCACCATATTTTACTGTTGGTATAATGTTCTTTTTCTGAAATGCAGTGTTCCTTCTACGCCAGATATACTTGGACACACACCTTCCAAAGAGTTCCACTTTTGTCTCATCGGTCCACAGAATGTTGTCCCAAAAGTCTTGGGGATCATCAAGATGTGTTGTGGAGAAATTGAGACGAGCTTTGATGTTCTTTTTGCTCAGCAGTGGTTTTCTCCTTGGAACTCTGCCATGCAGGCCATTTTTGCCCAGTCTTTTCCTGATGGTGGAGGCATGAACGCTGACCTTAACTGAGGCAAGTGAGGCCTGCAGTTCCTTGGACGTTGTTGTGGGGTCTTTTGTGACCTCTTGGATGAGTCGTCGCTGCGCTCTTGGGGTAATTTTGGGCGGCCGGCCACTCCTGGGAAGGTTCACCACTGTTCCATGTCTTCGCCATTTGTGGATAATGTCTCTCACTGTGGTTCGCTGGATTCCCAAAGCTTTGGAAATGGCTTTATAACCCTTTCCAGACTGATAGATCTCAATTACTTTCTTTCTCAATTGTTCCTGAATTTCTTTGGGTCTCGGCATGATGTGTAGCTTTTAAGGATCTTCTGGTGGACCTTACTGTGTCAAGCAGCTCCTATTTAAGTGATGCCTTGATTGTGAACAGGTGTGGCAATAATCAGGCCTGGGTGTGGCTAGAGAAATTGAACTCAGGTGTGGACAACCACAGTTATAGTATGTTTTAACAAGGGGGGCAATCACTTTTTCACACAGGGCCATGATGGTTTGGATTTTTTTTCACCTTTAATAATAAACACCTTCATTTACAAATTGCATTTTGTGTTTACTTGTGTTGTCCTTGACTATTGTTTAAATTGGTTTGATGTTCCGAAACACTTAAGTGTGACAAACATGCAAAGGAACAGGAAATGAGGAAGGGGGCAAACACTTTTTCACACCACTGTATGTGTAGCCTAGACAAAGAGAATGTGAAACTCCTTAAAATCTGAAAAACAAAGTATGATTTTGATGCATTTTTAAATAAGGATTGTTGTATAATACTGTGTAGTGTAGAAAGCCTAAAAATGATGCCTGTGTATGTATGTGTGTGTGTGTATATGTGTGTATGTGTATGTGTGTATATATATATATATATATATATATATATATATATATATATATATATATATATATATATATATATATAATATAGCCCCTACACACCCTTTAGACGACTCCCCAACCCCACCGACAGTTGATGCTCCGCCTCTGACTACACCACCCGCTCCCAATTCCCTATACCCTATTGCAGACCTGCAGTCCCCACCACCGTATGGGACAGAGGTATGCAACAAGCCACCCCGCTGACTGCCCTTACAGCAATGCCAAGGTTAACATAGCTCAATTCAGGGATGGTATCATGGGAATGGTTGCTAGCTATCATCTCAATGGGAGGGAAATAGAGCAGGTCACCAGACAGGTCTTGGAACCTGACTGGCATCATGTAGTGGGAGATTGGAGTGGATCAAAAAACCAGGGAAGTGTGTTGCCTCAGGATGATGCTGCACTCAAAAACAGGAGAAATGCTCTTATAGCAAGGATAGCGAATAGATGGATATGTCAAGCCGACTGGTCCATTATAAATCAGTGTATATGGGGAGAAGAGGAAAAAGTGGATAATTTCATTGTTAGGATAAGGAAGAATTTCAATAACCACTCTGGGATAGAAATCTCAGTAGATCAAGTGAACGATAGCCCATATGAACAACAGCTAAAGAATGCAATCCTGACGGGGCTGATAGCCCCTATATCAAGTTTTGTTTCCGAACACATGATTAACCATAGGATCTGCAGACCCTAAGAGCTGATCGAGTATGCGAGGCATGCTGAGGGGCACTTCCAACCAAAAAAGAAAGCAAAAAAAGGGAAGGTGTTTATGATAGGTGAAGGTAATAATGTGTATGTGGTTGAGAATCAGAACAGAAGATTGGGAAACACATTCAAGATGAGGGGAGTGTTTCCTGTATGGTAAAAGTGTGTCTGCAGAGAGAAGCAGAAGGAAAGGATGGGAAAGAATCTGACATTTTGGATGTGTGTTATGTTGAAACTTGTTTGCATGCTGAAGCCAAGCCAGAAATAACCTTGGTTGCAAAGGGTAGTTGGGTAACATTTCTCTGACACTGGGGCTTGTAGGACCCAGATACACCCGCTGGATAGGCGGTAAAGGAAAAAGGTTTAGTATATGTAAAATCTGCAAATGGGTTGAGGCACCAGGAGACAGTGTCTGAAGGCCTTACTGTGGAAGATCCACAGATAGGTAAAAAGGCTCATGCCGCGTACACACTGTCGGAATTCTCGTCGGAAAAAGCTCTGATGGTTTTCCCGTCGGAATTCCGACGGAATTTCGCTCAAACTCTCTTGCCTTCACACGGTCACACCAAATTCCGACCGTCTGTAACACAGCGGCATAAAACACATTCCACAGCACTATAGAAGGGAAGTTTAATGCTTCCGAGCATGCGTCAAATTGTTTCCGAGCATGCGTCGGAATTTTACGTGTCGGAATTGCATACACACGATCGGAAAATCTCAATCCAAAGTCCGTCGGAAATTCCGACAGAAAAAGACCGATGGGCATACACACGGTCGGAAAATCCGTTGAAAAGCTCCCATCGGACTGTTTCAAATCGGAAATTCCGACCGTGTGTACGCCGCATCAGTGTAAAATTGTAATTTCAACTAAATGTCCTGTTAAATTGTTGGGTAGAGACATGTTGCATGCTCTTGATATTTCTGTCGTACCAGTGGAGGGGGGCCTCCAAAGCCCATCGGCTGTGAGAAAAACAAATCACAGCCCTGGATAATGAGCCCCGATACTGATTTGCAAACTGAGGGATTAAAGATGCCCAAAACCATGACGGAAATAATTGAAGAGCCTGTGAGGAAAGGGTACAAGGTCCAGAAGAACCTCTATTGCACAATGTACTACAAAAATACCTATGGGCCTGATAGGTCCTATGAGAAACAGTTAATGAGTCTCACTAACACTGAAGTGCTCTTAAGATACCTGTACTGCGGTAAGGAAGGAAATGACATGGCTACTTGTCTCCTACTACAGCCTATTCTGAATATACACAGGCAGGATACTGTACCTCATGTTTCGGTCACCCGGAACTCTGAGGTATCATGGCATGAGCTAGGAGAACTTATCACAGACTGGGTCCAACTAACAGATGAGGAACTAAAATCCAGAGGGATTCGGAGGTACAGATTAGCGTGGTTTGAATGTACAACCAGAACTCGCGTGATTGAAGTTTTGACAAAAGACAGTGACTGACACCTTTTGACCCAAGGGGAGGGGGATGCCTTAAACGTCCCCGATTTCTTGTGATCAAAAGGAAAGACAGACGTAGGACTAATTAAGACAGTCAGTTCTGGTTTGCACTTATGTACAAGGGAAAACAAAAAAGGTACACATACACCAGGTTACCCCAGAGATATTGTGAAAATCCAATTATCTTCTCACAAGAAATGTTCAATACTTTGTCTTGAGTTGTACCTCCCAGTGGGAATCAAATTCTCTTGTATGTGGAGGACATTCTGGTAGCGACAATGTAAATTTGACACCTTGGCTCTGATGCATTTCCTCGCAGAATAAGGTAAGCAAACTAAACTACAACTTTTGAAAAACAAGGTGAAATACCAGGGTTACATTATGTGACGAAACGTCCCTACACTCCGATTGAGTGCTTTTGTCATATACCACTTCCTCCCAGTCTGAATATAGATATCAGATATTCCACCCGCTCACAAGCACAAAACAAGACGACACTTGCTTCGTTGCTCAACATGGATTGATTTATTGGACATAATTTGGCCTTTTTATACACATTCAACACAAGGGGTTAGATAATGAGGTAGGGCTGCTCATGGATACTCCCCCCTACCCTATAGCAACAACTTAAGACAATCACATAATTTAACATGTTAATTAACCCAGCACTTAAGGCAGCCTAGGTGACCAGACAGTCCGTCTCCAGATCAGCTCTTTCAATTAACATCTTGAGTTCATCAACAAACTAAGAATAGTCTTTACATATATCCTGGGAAACCCTTAAGTGGTCATTTCCCACAACCCCCTTATCCCTTTCACACAATATGCATGGATTTTATTGAATTGAACAAATGTGAGAATAAGTACTGTATGGTTATTGTTGACAGGTCAAGGGATCCCCTTTCTGATTTACAGTAACGATGACTCCCATTTTGTAAACTAAACAATACAACGAATGGCTATATGGTACAATATCTGACCACCTAGGGAGAATAACTATTTAGGTTATAACCCCTGGTCAGTACACCCCAGCCCCAGAGCCAACTCTGTTTCAACTTACTCCTTCCTTGTTTAAAACAGATTTTACCAATAAGGAACAATTAAGTATAGAAACAGGATTTGGAGACGAATATGAATGGATAGAATGGGTCAGATACACAACAAGCAAAGGGGTCAAGTTATTGTATTTTTTGTACAAACCCAAGACCACAACTAACCACCTTTCCTCTCCCTGAAGAGGAAATAAACTTGACTAGTATAATAAGACTGTTTTCATAAAATATTACTGGGTCAGAACGTGTAAATGAGCAAAAGAGCTACCCTAAGACTAAAATGCAAAGTATACCCCCTTCAGTACAAGCACTACCAAGACATTTTACTTGTTTCTCTAACAAAGATAAGGATGGTACAAAGGTTGGCACTCCTATCTCCTGAATACTGTGTAACTACACCAACTACAGACATTAAGTATCTTAAGTATAGGTATTAAGTTCAGAACACTGAACTATACCCGGAACCTGATGAAGATGAATTTACAGTCCATTCAAAAGACTTATCAGTCTAAATGATAATACCTGGTAAAACAAAGAACCTGGATATTTGAATTATTGACATTATGAGTATAAAAGGAGGGAGATGTTCGAGAAATTAACCACTTTCAGACCGGACCATTTTGCTGGCTTAAGACCAGACCACTTTTTGCGATTCGGCACTGCGTCGCTTTAACTGACAATTGCGTGGTCGTGCGATGTGGCTTCCAAACAAAATTGACGTCCTTTTTTTTCCCACAAATAGAGCTTTCTTTTGGTGGTATTTGATCGCCCCTGCGGCTTTTATTTTTTGCACTATAAACAAAAAAATAACGACCATTTTGAAAAAAAACAAATTATTTTTTACTTTTTGCTATAGTAAAAATCTCCCAAAAATATATAAAAAAACATTTTTTTTCCTCAGTTTAGGCCGATACGTATTCTTCTACATATTTTTGGTAAAAAAAATTGCAATAAGCGATTGATTGGTTTTGCGCAAAAGTTTTAGCGTTTACAAAATAGGGAATAGTTTTATAGCATTTTTATTATTATTTTTTTTACTAGTAATGGTGGTGATCAGCGATTTTTATTGTGACCGCGACATTACGGCAGACACATCGGACATTTTTGACACATTTTTGGGACCATTGTCATTTATACAGTAATCAGTGCTATTTAAATGCACTGATTCCTGTGTAAATGACACTGGCAGTGAAGGGGTTAACCACTAGGTGGCAGTGAAGGGGTTAAGTGTTCCTAGAGGCGTGTTAGTAACTGTGGGGGGGCGTGGCTCTGAGCTAGTGAACACTGATCTCTGCTCCAATCACAAAGAGCAGAGATTGGTGTCACTAGTTGCTAGGTTGAACGGGGATATGCTGTTTACTTCCGCATCTCCTCGTTCAGTTATCCTGTGCGACTATCGCGGGTATCTGCCTGGCGATCGAGTCCGCGGGACCTGCGACTGTACACGGGGGTCCCGACCGGCGTGCGTGCTTGATGGCACGGCGGCATGTTAAAGGAGACGTACCTGTACGCCCTTATGCCTGTCAGGACATTACAAGCAGGAAGGGGGAAGGTTTAAGTGTGATAAAAAGAAGCATGTAATCCTATGACAGCCAGAAAGGGATTTTTGAAGCCTGAACTTACATGTAACCAGTTCTCTTGCATATGCAAATAAATGTCTTGGCTTGAATCGAGAGACGGTCTGAGAATACAGATTATTCTCTAACAGGATACCCCGATGTTTGTAGAGCTCATCTCTTACTCTACTCCATTGGGTCCCAAATTGGGTTATCACTCATCGGACCTCGGTCAGCTACACCATCTTTTCACATTTTTCTTTTTGAGGAGATCTTTTCTATTGTGCCGGGCTACTGTTTTCTTTGACTCGCCTGAGTTGTCTATGCGAATAACCTTTTTCACAGAAGTGTCTATATAGGTCATTGCTTTTTCTGTCTAAAGTTAGCTGGATTGGTAGAATGCCTCTTAATAGGAAGGAATTGACCAATTGGAATTCCATCCTTTAACCACTTAGGATGGGGGCCATCTGCTGTCAGTAGCGTGTTGGTCTCTTTTCCAAATGTGCATGTAGACAGGGAGCTGCCCTCAATTCTAATTCATAAGTCAAGAAAGGAAATCTGTTTTTTGAATGAAGACATAGGTGAGTCTAATGTTGCGGTCTTTGTCATTTAGATCACCAATAAACTTATGTAGAGACTCTACATCTACTCTCCATATCACCAACATGTCATCAATGTACCTTAGCCATGTATGTACATGGCCCAGGTACATTGGTGAGGTGTAAACGATTTCCTTCTCCCAGAGCCCCAGATGTAAACATGCATATGCCGGGGCCCAAGGGGCTCCCATAGATGTCCCCTCTTTCTGTTTATAGAATTTATAGAGGAATTGGAAGAAGTTGTTTTCTAGGGCAAAGGACAACAGGTCAATGAGGAATTCATTCTGGGGCCCACTTGCCGGGTAATATTTTTCAAGGAACGTCTCTACAGCCCTAATCCCCCAATCATGAGGGATAGAGGTTTAGAGTGACTCCACATCCGCTCCAATCAACCATACCTCCTCTTCTAGGGTAAGATTGGAAATCCTGGCTAAGATATCTCTTGTATCCTTAACATACAATCTAAGACTTGTGACCATTTCCTTCAAGAGTGAATCAAAATACCTTCCTGTCTTTTCCAATGGCCCTTTTACACCAGCTGTCTCCCTGGGGATTTTTTTTGTGATTTATGAACCGTAGGTATTATATACAATGTGGGTATGTTGAATTCTTTTACACAAAGATATTCAAATTCCCGTTTACTGAGTAAGCCTTCATCTTTAGCCATTTTAAATTTGGTATTTAGTTCTGTCACTAGTTCTGGAAAGGGATCCATATCTATCTCATCATATGTCCTGCTGTTACCTAGCAGTCGTTTAACCTCCTTCTCGAATGTTTTTTTTTGTCCATCAGGACGATGTTCCCTCCCTTATCACTTTGTTTGATAACTAAGTGTTTTGCTTCATTAAGCTCTCTTATTGCACAGCGTTCCTCATGTGTGATGTTATTCTGACCTCTCATTGTCCAGTCCACTTTATTCAGGTCCGTTTGTACCATCTCAAGGAATAGGCTAATTTGTTTTATTTTTCCCTAGGGATGGCATTTTAGTAGACTTGATATTCAACGTGGCTTTCCTTCTATATATACACCCTCCTCTCCTTCTACTTCTAAGTTCAAGATTTCAAGTAGCTCCTTGTCTTTTTCTTCGTATGCGTCCCATTAAGGGTTTCCCTCCTGGTGTGTAGGATTCATGAATATACTTTGCGGAGGAACAGCGTTACAACTTTGCACACATTAACCGATTGCCGACCGCTGCACACAGATGTACGTCGGCAGAATGGCACAGGCAGGAAAATGGGCGTACCTGTACGTCCCTTTAAATTTGCAGACTATCGGTTGCCCGCAGGTCCCGGGTACTCGGTGTTTGCCGGCGGCCTGTGATTGCGGTGTGGAGAGGTAGAACGGGGGGAGATGCCTATGTAAACAAGGCATTTCCCTGTTCTGCCTAGTGACATGACAGGGATCTACTGCTCCCTGTCATCGGGAGCAGCGATCACTGTGATGTCAGTGGTAGCCCATCCCCCCTACAGTTAGAATACCTCCCTAGGACACACTTAACCCCTTGATCGCCCCATAGTGTTTAACCCCTTCCCTGCCAGTGTCATTTACACAATAATCAGTGCATTTTTATAGCACTGATCGCTGTATAAATGACAATGGTCACAAAATAGTGTCAACAATGTCAGATGTGTCCGCCATAATGTCGCAGTCACAATAAAAATCGCAGATTACCGCCATTACTAATAAAAAGAATAATAAAAATGCCATAAATCTATCCCCTATTTTGTAGACGCTATAACTTTTGCTCAAACCAATCAATATACGCCTAATGCGATTTTATTTTTTATTTTATTTTTACCAAAGATATGTAGAATACATATCGGACAAAACTGAGAAAGAAATTTATTTTTTGGGGACATTTATTATAGCAAAAAGTAAAAAATATTGCTTTTTTTTTCAAAATTGTCGATCTTTTTTTTGTTTATAGCGCAAAAAAATAAAACGCAGAGTTGATCAAATACCACCAAAAGAAAGCTCAATTTGTGGGATAAAAAAAGGAAGTAAATTTTGTTTGGATACAACATCGCACGGCCGCGCAATTGTCAGCTAAAGCAAAGCAGTGCTGAATCGCAAAAAATGCTCTGGTCAGGAAGGGGCTAAAATCTTCCGGGGCTGAAGTGGTTAAATTCATCCATCACATTAGCTGGGGAAAAGGGCATCCCTCATTGTAGTAGTTGTATATGCCTTGGGGCCAGGGGAAAATTGGACAGATTAACGATTTTCATATCTGATCCTTGTGTACCATCCATCAGTAGTTTCTCTGGCTCCTTGTTCTTGTACCTCCGCCCCCCCACCCTGTACCCCAATCTTTGTTCGTCAGTTTCTGCTATTGTTTTTTTTTGTATTGGAGGTGTTGCTGACTTGTTGGGGTGGTTTTCTGGATTCCTTTCTACCTCCCCCCCTTGATCTAAAAAAATAACAGTTCTAATGGTAGTCTCCTCATCAGTGTCACTCTGTGACCTCCCTCCTTTCGAGCCTGATGTGGCACTAAAGTTCCTCCTCTGTGATCTACTCCTATTACGACGGATGGTAAAATCTAATATTTCACCTTTTTCCCAATCTCCTAGGTCTAAATTTTGATTGTTTCATAACTTTTAGATTACATTGTCTTTTGGACCTCCTTTTTTAGTGTGTCATTTTGTTTCAGGAATTTATCAGTATCTTTTGAAAGGATCCAGTCCAAGAGAGCTCTCCGTAATTAATTTGCATAGCTCATCCAATTGGATTCTTTCCTTCTCTACTATCAAGCACATCACTGCCACACTGTGATCAATACAGGTCACCTTCCATTTGTCAAGAAATCTCTTGTTGTGGAGGTGCTCTGCAGGTATCACTCTGTCCCCGAGTCCTCTCTGGACTATCTTGTGTTCTATATATGTCTCCACAAAGGGTACATCCCACTTTCTATTAAGATGTTTGGCCAATAGCTTTTTGTGTTGTTAGAAACGACTAGTAATCTTCTCCTCCTGACTAGGTATCATTGTGGAATCCTTCTGAAAGGCTGATCTAATCTATTGGTCAATGTCATCGCCAGGTACAAATGTCATACCCCTGAACGCTTCCAAATGCACAATTACACAGTAAATTAGTTTCCCTAGGCGGCAAGCCTTGCAAATGGATCACCAACGATCCTGGTTAATATAAAGTAAGAAGCAAAAACGAGCAAGGCATAAATCATAGCAGTTTAGCTAGTCTAGCCTCAAAGCATACATAGAAAAAATACTTCTTCCCCAATAAGGGGAAAAAGGAAAGAAAGGCTGCAAAATGTGTGTGTGTGTGTGTGTGTGTGTGTGTGTGTGTGTGTGTATAATATATTCTCAAAAGTGGCTAAAGGATTGGTCAATTTGTTCATATTAAGAGGAATTGTACCAATCCAGCTGACTTTAGACAGGAAAGCAATGACCTATATAGACGCTTCCATGAAAGGGGCTATTCGCATAAACAGCTCAGGAGAGCCAAACAAAAAGAAGCCTGGTACGATAGAAAAGATCTCCTCAAAAATAAAAATTAGAAAGATGGTGTAGCTGACCCGAGTCTGGTGAGATTGATAACCCAATTTGGGATCCAATGAACTACAGTAAGGGCTAGTTTACACTTGCTTCAAAACATGTCTTCGGACTTTGTTAAAGCTCTCTGAACGCCGGTCAAAGCTCCTGTCGCTAAATAAAATGGTCCTGTTTACACCTTGCTTTTGCTTGGTGCTTCAATGAGGCTTCAGTGGGGCTTCATTGAGGCTTTAGTGGAGCTTCAATGGGGCATCGAAGAGTCTTTGGGGCTTTCGTGGGGCTTCGTTAGGCTTCGGTGGGGATTCAGTGGGGCTTCAAGTGAGCTTTGCCATATACTTCTATGAAGGCTTTGAAGACGCTTTAAAGCACCACTATAGCTACATGGGGTATAATTTTTGAAGCAAAGCAAAGCCAAGGTGTAAACGGGAATGTACGCTAACCATTTTATTTAGTGACAGGGGCTTTGACTAGCATTCAGAGAGCTTTAAAGCCTGTCCCGAAGCCTTGTTTTGAAGCAAGTGTAAACTAGCCGTTTAATGTGTGTTGAAGCCGAAGCAAGTGTAAATAAGCCCTAAGATATTCTCTACAAACATTGGGGTATCCTAACCAATACACCAGGTCTGGAAAACATAGTGGGCCCGACCCCAAAGATGGTAGGTAGGAGAGCTAAGAACCTAGGAGATACCCTGATAAGGTCAGAGTTTTCCAAGACACTGGGAACCTCCTGGTTGTCAGAATACCAAGGGTATTGCAAGGGTGGACACTGCCAGGTTTGCCCCATGTGGATAGAACACATTTAATGACGTACTGGGTGAACAAAGTTTTCAAATAAAGGACCTCATAAACTGTGCCACTATCAAAGTTATCTACATGTTGTACCTGTAACAAGTTCTATATAGGGAAAACAAAACGCCAGCTTAGGATACGCATAGGTGAACATATGCGTTAAATCGGTGAAAAAAAAACAGACAAACCTCTAGCAAGGCATTTTGCCCAATTTCATAAAGGCAGCCTGGATGGCATGCAGGTTAAGGGCATCTTTTCACTGAAATACTTTAAGAGTGCGGGGTATGGTCGAGGTCTTTGGTAATGGGAAACGGGTTTAAACAGAGATGGAGGGATTCGAGGATTGAGATCCTGACTGCATCGATATGTGGATTTAGATTATGATTTAAATTTGAAGTAAAATTTTAAATTCGATAAGGAGGGCAGTGTTCGGCGGAGTGAAGGGGGCCTCAAGATTGGTTGCAGCGATGAGGGTGGATGAGAGAGTCTTTTTGAAAAGGGTTCAGTCTAGTATTGTGTGGTAGGGGATGTGGGTGTTTAAGTGAGTGAGATAGGTCTCTTTAAGTAGTGTATAAGTCCTTTAGGTCATGGAGTGCCCATAATGTGGCGTACACACGCTCGGACTTTCCGGCGGGATTGACCTAGTCCAGCGGACAAACCGCTGGACTTTCCAGCGGAGCTCCGCCAGACTTTCCGAACGCGTGGACTTGCCCACACACGCCCTGACTTTTCCGGCGGACAATCCGCCCGAGTTTTGGCTAAAGTCCGCGGGACTTTTGAAATGAACGGACTTGCTCACACACGCAGGAAAGTACGTTCATTTAGAACGTGACTCCAGGTAGACGGGACTAGCGAAGGCAGTGAATGCCGCTGCGCTAGTCCCGTCACCTCATATGGATTTAAAGGGGAATCCCTACACTGAAAAAACGGCGTGGGGGTCCCCCCCGAATCCATATCAGACCCTTATCGGAGCTCGCAGCCAGGCCGGTCAGGAAAGGGGGTGGGGACGAGCGATCGACCCCCCCTCCTGAGCCGTACCAGGCCGCGTGCCCTCAACATGGGGGTGCCCTGGGGAAAGGGGGGCCCTGCGGCCCCCCCACCCCAAATCACCTTGTCCCCATGTTGATGAGGACAAGGGCCTCTTCCCGACAACCCTGGCCGTTGGTTGTCGGGGTCTGCGGGCGGGGGGCTTATCGGAATCCGGGAGCCCCCTTTAATGAGGGGGCCCCCACATACCGGCCCCCCAACCTATGTGAATGAGTATGGGGTATGATGTACCCCTACCCATTCACCTAAGGAAAAAAGTGTAAATAAAAAAACGACAGGCCCCCCTTTCCCCAGGGCACCCCCCATGTTGAGGGCACGCGGCCTGGTACGGCTCAGGAGGGGGGCGCTCGCTCGTCCCCACCCCCTTTCCTGACTGGCCGGGCTGCGTGTTAGGATAAGGGTCTGATATGGATTTGGGGGGGACCCCCCACGCCGTTTTTTCGGCATAGGGATTCCCCTTTAAATCCATACCAGGTGACGGGGCTAGCGCAGCGGCATTCACTGCATTCGCTAGTCCCGTCTACCTGGAGTCATGTTCTAAATGAACAGACTTTCCTCCGTGTGTGAGGCAAGTATGTTATTTCAAAAGTCCCGCGGACTAGCACACAGACGGCTGGATTGTCCGCCGGACTGCCGAGTCCAGCAGACAATTTTAAGTCTAAACTTAAAACTTAGTCCGCCGGACTTTTGGGAGGAAAAAGTCAGCCGGAGCCCACACACGGTCGGAATGTCCGGCGGACTGTAGTCCGGCGGACAATCCCGCGGGAAAGTCCGCTCGTGTGTACGCGGCCTAAGTCCGGTAAATGTAGATACCTCAAGGGTGTAAGGAGTATTAATGTGATAAGTATGGACATGCACGTAAAACCTTAAACATCATTACTATAACAGATTATAACTGCTCTGGGACTTGTAGCCACTTGAAAGGCTGTATAGTCTTAGCTCATTACCCCACAGAATAAAGAGTGCTTGGCCTCTAGTGAGGCAAGAGTGAGGGCTTCCAGGGAGCTAATGTGTGGGAGATATAATTTCCCTTAATACTTTTTGCTTTCCCACCATCTAGTTAAGAGGGTGGGGTTTGAAAAGCAGGAGCGCTAATATATTAGTCTCCCTGAAGGTCCTCGACCGTCTCAGAGAATCTTGGCATAAACACAAAGTATTACAATACAACCCAGTGAACAACGTGGTGAAAGATTCAAAGCAGGCTAATAGTTTACGACCCTTTTGTACACTTTTACTTGTTTACCTGCTCCTGGTTGATTGCTAAAGAGAGCCGTAAGCATGGCTACCACGAGTATAAAATCCCATCTTTGGTATCGTAAAAAAAAGGGGGGGGTATAACCTGCTCAATCGGGTAAAAAAGAGGGGTTTATGGGTTGCCATTATGAGTAATCGGTGGGGTTATCAGCAGTTCACGGAGGTAGGTGAATGTGCGATTGGGGGGCCGAGGGATCCAGAAATAGTTCCAGAAATGATCAGGCAATCAACCAAAGAAGTGTACTGACCTTGGGTCAGATCTGCAGGAATCACTGTGGGGTCATCTTCCCCTTACTCGACTTTTAGCCCATCGATCCAAGGGATCGGATAATTTCCCTCTTTACCGACGGCTCCGCTAATCGGGGAAACGTCCAGAAAGTGGCATGAGGGGGCACCTTTCCCGCTGCCTGTAAAAGTGATCATGTGGTTAATCCACTGCTGGCACCACTTTTATCGGATGCCAGATCGCCCACTGCTTAAAAAAAACATGCTGCCATAACCCCGATATTTAACGTCAAAGCAATGACGTGTGTGTGTGTGTGTGTATATATATATATATATATATATATACAGTGGGCGGTCCGTAAGTCGTTAAGCTACTTCTGCAGAGAGGTTTTCTAATTTCATATTATTTTGGGATTGCAGGTGAATGGGCTGTTACCAGCTTATTGCTGGTGTTCTCAAGGTTTTTTTTTTTTTTTTTTGCCATCCGGAAATTTATAGTTTATCACATTTTATTGTGCTTGGATCTTTTGCTCATTATCTTGATATATATTATGCATTTGTTATGTCCTTTTATAATGTGAATAATTTCATTGTTGTATGATGATCCTGATCTGTATGCCTTTTTTTGTATTCTTTTACTTGTGGTGGCTGATTAAAAAAAAAAAAAAACGATGTTTATATGAGTTTGTACTCGGAGTCAATCTGTGGATAATATAGGAAAGGAACAAAAGAGCAACAGAGAACATTGACCTGAGGTGTGCCGGGGTCACGTGGTCAGTATGCCTAAAAGGGGGCATACCCAAGTATGAATAGAAATGAAAAGAAAAGGGGAATGGGTGGGTGGGACACGAGAGCCTACCTCCACAAGAGAGAAGGCAAAGGAGGGTAGGCTTTATGCAGCCTGACTCCTCCTCCTACAAATACAGGCTGACCTGCGGTCAAGCCTTAAACTTGTACTCTGAGTCAATCTGTGGATAGTATAGGAAAGGAACAAAAGAGCAACAGAGAACATTGACCTGAGGTGTGTCGGGGTCACGTGGTCAGTATGCCTAAAAGGGGGCAAAAATAAACACAGTAGGATGAAAGCTTAAACAAGCAGATTTATTGCACACTGAATCAACGTTCAAACAGCCACATTGACAATGCTTATGACATCATAAAAGTGGCTCTGGGACATGCCCAGAGAACGAGACAACCTCCACCTATCCAAATTCCAAATAGTAATAGCCTGGACCCCCTAATGTAAAGTCACAGAAGCCGCTCCTTTCCTGAATGAATAGCCAAAGAATGCTTAGGGTCCAGACCCTGTTTGCCAAAGGGGATGGTAATGAAGTATGCCTAGAGCCGAGGAGAGCCCAAGGAAAAGACAACAGAGGACCATCCCAGAAGCGCAACTCCCCTGGCCTTAGGAACCATAAAAGGCCAGATATAGCGCAGCCTGAGCGCCAAGCTGGTAAACGCCAAAGGAGACCTAGAGAGCATGTCAGATATGTCACGAAAAATATGACTCACGATGGTAAGTCTGCTAAGCACAGTAGGAGGGCTATACTTCTGGATCCATGAGGATGATAAATAGAGTGCGTAGAAATAAAGAAAGACCTATCAGGGTCTTCCAACAACATGAAATGCTGAGTCTCCGCCAGATATGCCCCCGAAAGTGCTGTAGGCCGATACGAGTTGGAAGTGGCAAAAAACTGAAAAGTGAATCGGAACTGGGGGTTAACCCTCAGGACTAGAACACCTTGACCTGAAAGCCTGGAAACATCCCAAGCAGTATCGTGAGCCTTCCTGGTATACAAAATAAAGATTTATCGAGGCTGCTGTCAGTCCAATGGACCCTAACTCATCACAAATGCTGGAAACCGAAGAGAAAGCGTGATGCCGGCATCTGCGTCCAAGACCTGGGCCTACTAATACCAGCCTAAGCAACAAGAGGGTTCCAGAATCCACTAAAGCCCCTGAGCCCGTAGAAGCTGCTGGAGCTGCAATAGGTTGACTTACCAATCGCTCCATACTATTGCGCAATTCCTGGCTGGACATGAGCAAACTGAGAAACCTGTGACAGGAATGTAGCTGCGTGAGGGAACGTGCCTGAAACGAGAAACATGAGTAGCACGAGCTGATGCAACTGTGAGCAGCATAAGAACCGAGGCTTCAAGAAAACCGCAACTGCATGAGAAACACAGGTTGCACGAGAACGTGAATTGATGAACGTGAGAAACACTGGACAACATGAGAAACCTGGGAAAACGAGAGAAACATGAAAACGTGAGTTGGCATAGAAACAGAATATTGCATGGGACATGTGACTTGCATGAGAACCGCGAGTTTAAACGAAATAAGTGAGCAGCGTAAGAACAGATGAGACTTGCCACCGAACAAGCCAATTAAAAACGATCACCTCAATCTGTTAAACCCATAGACGTGATGGGTAACCTGAAGTGGAAGAACATGGACAACCCAGCTGTGTAAAAACGACCAGAGAACATAACAGACAACCAGCACATGACATCGCAATACCCCTGGTACCTGAAAATATGAGGATGTGGGTGCGGAAATGACAAGACCAATAGCGCATAAATGTGAACCTAATGACCACACCGCCCTACTGTATACAGTAAGCGAGCCTGAGCAACCAGCAGAGCCAAGACAGGAAATTAAAAAAGAACACTCGGGGCTAATGTACCAACAGACTGTGGTGGGTAGTAGTAAAGGTGTAATGGTAAAAGTGCACGTATGATGTATGGACTACAGGCGAGAGATTGAGGGACGACAATCAATTAAAAACTAAACCTCAGCCCGTATGGATCTGTAGATGTGACAGATCCTGGATGTACGGAAATGCAGTGAATGAAAGGCAATGACATGAAACGTGAAAACATGAGCAACGTGAAAACGTGAGAAAAACATGTGGGGACGTGAGAAAAACATGTGGGGACGTGAGAAAAACATGTGGGGACGTGAGAAAAACATGTGGGGACGTGAGAAAACATGTGGGAACGTGAGAAACAGAGAAAACGTGAGAACATGAGAAAACGTGAGAACATGAATGGGAAACGTAAGAACATGGGAAACGTGAGAAACGTAATAAATGTGAGAAAACGTGAATTGACATTTGAAAATTTGCATGAGAACGGAAACTTGCATGAGAACCACAATTTGCATGAGGAAACAAAACTTACCTGAGGAACCAAAACTTGCCTGAGAAACATAGATTGCATAAGAAACATAAATTGCATAAGAAACATAAATTGCATGAGAAATCGTAAATCTCAAGAGAAATGTAAATCGCAAGAGAAAGGAAAATCGCATGAGAAAGGTAAATCGCATGAGAATGTAAATTGCATGAAAACGTAAATGCCTTGAAACATAAGTTGCATGAGAAAAGTACTACAACCATGCAGCCCCCCTACGGACCCCCACAAACTGTGAGATGACAGGCGACAAGCAAGTGGCATGTCAACTCCACAGCCTGATTTAACCCCTGAAAACCCATGCTAATCGTGCGTGACTAGTATGTGGTAACAGGGCCGGAGAAGTGGGTGCCCAGAACTGCCTGTGTTGTTACAAGTGCACTAGAAGTGCACTGATGAAATCTAAAAGTGGAGCCTTGTGGCTTCACTATACATCTTTACATTTGATAAACATGCTAAAAACAGGGACACAAACTTGTAAATGTCAAAAATAAAAAGAAACATGATTAAAGAAGACCACAGCAATAAAACATCAAATATGTATTCCATGAACATACAAAATATGGTCCTTTGAAGATTTGTGACAGGAGAGGAGCTGGCGGGCGGCCCCCTCGAGGAGACAGAGGAGCTGTCGGCCGAATCCCCCCCATCTCCCAGGGGAACACCAGGAGAAGCTGGTGGGTGGGAGAAGCGTCTCCCTCGTGTAGACAGAGGAGCTGTCAGGCGGCCATACACCCCCCCCCCCCCCCGGCGGAACACCGTGAGAAGCGGAGGTCGGGAGAAGCGGCCCCCTCGTGTAGCCAGAGAAGCTGATAGGTGGCCGATACCCCCCTCTCCCGGAACACCGGGAGAAGCAGAGCAAGGTAACGCTGCCACCAGCAGGGAAAGTAAAGCCGCCGAGCGTCCTGCTCGAATGATCCGAGACCCGGAAGTGACATCAGCGTCGCCCGCAAATGACGCTGACACGAGAGCCTACGTCCACAAGGGAGGAGGCAAAAGAGGGCAGGCTTTATGCAGCCTGACTCCTCCTACAAATACAGGCTGACCTGCGGTCAAGCCTTAAACTTATTCTCTCTTGAGAAGAAGAGATTAAGGGGAATATAATCAACATGTACAAATAAGGGGTCCATATAGTCGAGTTATTCACTTTAAGGTCATCACGAAGGACAAGGGGGCACTCTTTATGTCTAGAGGAAAAGCGATTCCATCTCCAAATAAGATTTCTAAACAGTATATATAGTATAAATGTGGAATAGACTCCCTCCAGAGGTGGTTCTGGCCAGTTCAGTAGATTAGGGGAAAAAAAAAAAAAGCCTGGATTCTTTCTTAAAGGGGTTGTAAAGTTATTTTTTTTTATTTGCTAATTAGCTTCTTCTAAGCTGAGGCAGTGCTATTTTACTTACCTGTTCCTTCTATTCCTCTCCTAATTGTCACTGGTCCCTCTTGAAAATCTTCACTTCCTGTTGTACTTCCTGGTGCTTCCCACTGTCCCTCGAGCCGTTTGTTCTGGTGGTGAGGAACCGTGCTTGCCCCCACGCCAGCCCTGCATGTAGATGCTCTGTACGTTACAGAGAGACACGGGCTGGTGGTTTGTGGGCGTGTCTACAGTGATGCAGCACTGCCTCCTGTGCCTTATTAGGATTCTGCACTGAATGGAATGGGTGTTAACTGGGGGCGGTGTGTACACGAGAACTTTGCTCGTTCTTGTTAGCCGCCGATATAAAAAAAATGCACTGCGCATGCGTGTGATGCCGCTAAGCCTAATGGGAACTGTAGTTTTCATTAGGTCGTGACGTGCCTGTCATGAACGTGCACCGCACACCCGGAAATAAAGGATAGAGACGAGGAGAAGACAGGTATTTAACGAAGTTCATTACAAGTGAGAACATTATTCTGTATTAGTAACTAAGAGACATCAATTCTAACTTATAATATTTTTACCTTTACACCCCTTTTAAATGTACATAATATAACTGGGTACTAACATTTATAGATCCAGTTGATCCAGGGAATATCCAAGGGGGGTCAAGAAGGATTTTTTCCCCCTGCTGTAGCAAATTGGACCATGCTTTGCTGGGGTTTTTCGCCTTCCTCTGGATCAACATGTTTGTATAGGATTGTATGATTTTTATTTTCCCCTTGGTTGGACTAGATGGACTTATTTCAACCTGACTAACTATGTAACAATATGTATTTATGTTAAAATTTCTCAGACAACTCATGCCTTTAGTACAGCCATCACTGCCCAAGGCTCCAAACTGTCAGGCTCTATCTCTAGCGTCACCATCTCTATTTCAGATCCCGATATTCCTGCCCTAGAAGAGGCAGACATAGAAAGGAATGAAGGGGACACTGGGGCTGTGTTAGAGGAGGCTGCAGAAGATTTTGCAACCCCACATTCCTGTATACCTGAAGTTGCAGCTTCACATACTTTTGCAAATGTTGATATTCTCACTTCTGCCCTGCGCAAAACCCTCAGCATTGTTTTAACCTAATCCTTTTAACCGCTTCCTGACCAGCCACGCGGGAGGTTGGCTCCCCTGGGCGAGCCATCGTAACTGTATATCGGCTCTTGAAGACGCTGTAGCAGGCGCGCGCCCGCAGCGTGTCCCCAGAGCTGATGCACATGCCCAGCAGGCACAATGACTGCCAGGCACTCGCGATCACTCGTGACAGAGCGAGAATCGGGATCTGTATGTGTAAACACAAAAATCCCGGTTCTGTCAGGGGGAGAGGAGACAGATTGTGTGTTCCTACTAAGTAGGAACAATGATCGGTCTCCTTCTCTAGTCAGCCACATCCCCCCTACAGTTAGAAACACACATAGAGATCAGTTAACCCCTTGATTGGCTCTTAGTGTTAACCCCTTTCCTGCCAGTGACATTTATACAGTAATCATTGACTATTTTTAGCTCTGATCACTGTATAAATGTCACTGGTCCCACAAAAGTGTCCGATGTGTCCGTCACAATGTGGCAGTCCCTGAAATCGCAGATCACGGCCATTACTAGTAAAAAGAAAAATAATAATAATGCCATAAATCTATCCCCTATTTTGTAGACGCTATAACTTTTGCGCAAACCAATCAATATAGGCTTGTGACAGAACCCATTGTCACTGTGTTTTGGAGGGTGCTGTGGGCTCGCCTCCTACCTACAGACTATGGCCCAGTAGAGAACATGAGATTTGGAGGGCTATTTGCCGTCTTCCACCACCTGGAGAAGATACCACCTCCAGACATTTGTGTCCAGAGTCGCCAGTTCATCAGAACTGGGTGAATGCGGATAGGTTATCTCGGCAGACGGACCTGAAACCTTAAGAGTACTTTTCTTTTCCAACATCCTCGAGTTGACCCATTCGGGGGCCCACAGTGGCTTTTCGACTGTTCCCAGGGGGGAGAATTGTCATGAACCTTGAAACACTAAAGTATTTCTCCTTTGATTCTATTACACAGTGGGGGGTCTTCTGCAATGTCTTAAGGCTAACCCCCTCCAGACGTCTCTGTGGTCTGGAAGGAATGCATTGTTCTGTGTTTGACCATTTGTTTATGTACTTTAATTACCTCCTGGGGCTTCTCTGTGTCATTACACCTATCAGTCCTCCTATTCAACTATCAGACCAATCCCTGCTGACCCTGTTTCAAGTCCTAATTTGCATGGCCAGAGGACCTAATTGAGAACTACAGACTACTTTATAATTGACCAATAGGAAAGTGGTTGTTGGGGGCGGGGTGTTCAAACTGATGTGTATAAAAATGTGTTGTGTATCCAATAAAAGAAGATTCCTGTTTGAACTTACATACAGCCTGCCTGGTGTTTGTTCTGAGCCATCACAACTGGATTCGAACAGCACATAGCTGTAGTTCGAATCCCGGAGCATCGCATGACCGAACTATCAGATGTTGCGATTTGCAATGTGATTCCATAGCCGCAGAGGAGTGTCGGGAGAGTGGAACTGAGCGAGCAGGGGCTCGTTACAAGGCTTATTGCGTTTTTTTGTTTTTTTTTTAACCAAAAATATGTAGAAGAATACATATCGGTCTAAACTGGTGAAGAAATATATATATTTTTTTACATTTTGGGCTATTCATTATAGCAAAAAGTATAAAATATTGTGTTTGTTTTCAAAATTGTCACACTTCTTTGTTTATAGCACAAAAAATAAAAAAACAAACAGGTGAACAAATAACACCAAAAGAAAGCTCTATTTGTGGGGAAAAAAAGGACATAAATTTTGTTTGGGTACAACATCGCATGATCTCGCAATTGTCAGTTGTAGCGACGCATTGGCATAACATAAAAGGCATGGCAGGGAGGTCAAATCCTTCCGGGGCTGAAGTGCTTTTGTACTTTTGTGGGGAAAACAGTCATTGTAATTCATAAGGGGGGAGGGGCGTAATTAAGGGACGCAGGATGAAGTAATTCAAGTACAATGGGTTATGTTGCTCCCTTTAGGAGTTTAGACACAGGTATAAAAAAAAAAATCTGACAGCCTAGTATAACCTTTCCCACTCACATCATGCCTCCGTTTCTTAAAGTGGTTGTAAACCCTTACAAACCACTTTAGCTTACAGGTAAGCCTAGATTAAGGCTTACCTGTAGGTCCAATAAATATCTCCTAAACCTACATGGTTTAGGAGATATTTAGAACAAAAGAGGCATCGCTGTCTACGGCGCATGCCGAGTTCACGCATTGGCATAACATAAAAGGCATGGCAGGGAGGTCAAATCCTTCCGGGGCTGAAGTGGTTAAAGCGCTTTTGTACTTTTGTGGGGAAAACAGTCATTGTAATTCATAAGGGGGGAGGGGCGTAATTAAGGGACGCAGGATGAAGTAATTCAAGTACAATGGGTTATGTTGCTCCCTTTAGGAGTTTAGACACAGGTATAAAAAAAAAAATCTGACAGCCTAGTATAACCTTTCCCACTCACATCATGCCTCCGTTTCTTAAAGTGGTTGTAAACCCTTACAAACCACTTTAGCTTACAGGTAAGCCTAGATTAAGGCTTACCTGTAGGTCCAATAAATATCTCCTAAACCTACATGGTTTAGGAGATATTTAGAACAAAAGAGGCATCGCTGTCTACGGCGCATGCCGAGTTCACGGCGATATGCCGATTTCCTGCGCGGGAGTGACGACCCGGAAGTCACTCCTGTATTGATGGCGCCGGAGAAGGTCGTGGATGAGGACCGCTTCGGGGGCTTCGTTCTCAGGTAAATTATTCATAATGAGCTGGTATGCTATGCATACTAGCTCATTATGCCTTTGCCTTGCAGGTTCCATTTTTTTGTTTTTTTTTCTGTGAGGAGGCTTTACTTTCTCTTTAAGAGAATGGACGTTTTGCCTCCTCTGAGAGAAGCAAAATCATGTATTTTTTCTTTTTTCAATATCCCTTTTTTTTGTAGCTAGAAGAAGATGGTGCACTCCTAAATTATAAGTGTATACTGATTGGTTTGCACAAAAGTTATAGTGTTTATAAATGATGGGATATTTTTATGGATTTTTTATTTATTTCTTACTAGTAATGGTGGTGTTCAGTAATTTTTAGCGGGATTGCAATATTACTTTGGACAGATCAGACACCTAACTGACACTTGACACTTTTTTGGGGGACCAGTGACACTAATACAGTGATCAGTGCTAAAAATATGCACTGTTATGCGGCGTACACACGATCGGAATTTCCGATGGAAACAGTCCGATGGGAGCTTTCCATCGGATTTTCCATCCGTGTGTATGGTCAACGGTCTTTTTCTGTCGGAATTTCCGACGGACTTTGAATTGAGAACCTGTTCTCAATTTTTCCGACGGAAAACCTTTCTATCGGATTTTCCGATCGTGTGTAGGCAATTCTGACACGCCAAAAATCACGCATGCTCAGAATCCACTACGAGACGGAACCGCTCGGTCTGGTAAAACTAGCGTTCGTAATGGAGCTAGCAGATTCTTCACACTGGGTTTTTTTTAATTCTTCAATGCGCCGCTCATTCTCTTCTTTATAATGCTAGAAGAATTAAGTGGTTTTGCTGCTCATATTCACACAGAGTTTTTACAAGCGTATTTCTTCATTATTTCTTGGTCTCTCCAGAATAATATTTATATTAGAATTTAAGCCAGATCTGCATGAAATAGATATAATTTTTGAAAGTGTTTTTTTTCTTTAATAAGAATATTTGTATTGTATTTTCTCGTGCTCTCCTTTTTTTTAATGTTATGTTTACACAACACCATTATTCTGTATTATTTGTAAACCTGTTTGTTGTTGGTGTCCCTTGTTAATTTTGACATTGTATTTTTGAAATGTACCTGCCTACTCCCCCAAAATAAATTGATTTGCTATTTGTAGAAAAACACATAGGCAAGTATTTTCTGAAAACAAAATAAAAATGTATTTCACATCATAATTACAAAATAAAAGACTTAATAAAGATAAAGGCAACGCAGGAGAAATTGCTTCAATTTGTGAAGACCCGGGTCCCCAAGGCAGACATCAAAAAAACTGGTAGCTGAGAAGTCCATAGAAAAAGGAGTACAATGAGGTCCAGGAGTCCCAGAGAACCGGAGCAGCAGCAGAAGGTATATGTACCCAGTCTGTGGTCCTACAACAGGCTGTGGATTCTTTGAGACGTGAAGGCAGGGGATCACTTCCTGGTCTTCCGTAGAGCCTTCCGTGCAGCCTTCCCTGCAGCCTTCCCTGGAGGCTGTGGCTCTGGAGGTGGCATTGTGGCAGGAGGAGGTGGAGGAGGAGAAGGATTGGGGAGAGAACATAGGTGTTGGTTGTCTGACATTTCCCCAATCAACCCCTTGTGTATAGTATCAAAAATTATTCTTTCACACTTTCGCCGTTGGCCCTCCTTCATCTGTTGCAAATTAGAGGCAATATACATGCCATAGGCCTCTGTAGCATCAAGGGGGGATCTGAGGGACTCATTAGCCTCCCTGATCAGGGCCAGTGCTGCCTCCTCTGCTTTTGTGCCCTTCCTCTGGCGTTTGTAGGGAAGGATGAGGGGAGGAATCTGCGATTGTGTGTGACTAGGCCCTGCCACTTCCTGGGTGACACTTCCCCCTGCCTCCTCCTGTGTGCCACTAGCCAGAGCCTCGTCCTGGCTGAGGTCATCCTGTGTATGAAAAAGGGACATAGTTTTAGTTGTTTGTTCATCAAACACACTAAATTTTCAGCTCATGACTGTTGCAAATTTAATGTTAATAAATATAAAAGACTATCATTGTGAGCCCAGCATTTTCCCTTCTTGTCCTAATCTTTTTTGCCCACTTCTGTCTATAAATATGTGAAACACTTTTTGTTACGTCATTCATTTATTAGCAATAATAACATCTACTTACCAACAATCTTTTTTTTGCACAGATAAATTATGTATAAAAAACCTATACCTGGCTCCATCTGGGCTCCTCAATCTCCTCCTGTATGGCAGGCCCAGGTTGGTCCACAGATGCCTCAGCTTGGGTAGAGGGAAGGCTGGATGGAAGGCTGGAGGGAAGGGGTGCCGGAAGAGTAGAAAGTGATTCCCTGCCCTCCATCTGGTCATCTATGAACCTCATCCTGCTGTAGTACCACAGACTGGGTACATACACCTTATCTGCTGCTACTCCGGACCTCAGGGACTTCTGGACTTTCTGGTACTCCTTATAGGTGCTTCTCAAGCTACCAATTTTTGCCTCAACAAATTTAATGTCTGCATTGGGGACCCGGGTCTTCACAAATTGAAGCAATTTCTCCATCGTTGCCCTCCTAGCTGGCTTATTGTGGTACAAGGGGTTTTTCACCTCCCAGAGATTTCTCATATCCCTGTATTTATCTATGAATTCCCCAAGGAATTTGGGGTCCTTAAATGGCAGCATTTTCTCTGCAAGACCAAACAAAATGCAAAAATAAAAATGTCAGGATAATCTTTCAACACAATATAGGCATCAATCTAGATTCAGTTTAGGCCGCACATGACTCCAAAAAGTTTCAAATCTTACCTTTGTTGTAACGTTCGTCGTTGTTCGACGTTCTTTGTGGCGTCCGTTCCTCCTTCCCGTGCACACAGAACGTAGTTACGACACACACGTGTTTGAAGCTTTATATACACTGCGCATGTGTGAATCTCCGCCCGCGTCGCCCGCCCCTGACGTTCTTTCTAGAATATTCGCCGCCCAGTCTCTTTCGTTGAGGTGGGAGCGGAACATAGCGTACACACAGCGGGTGCATAATAAGAGCAGTAACGAGGAGGAGGAGGAGGATAGCCCGGAGCCTGAAACGTCACGATCGAGGAGGAGATTTAAGGCCTCAAATATGTCCTTTGTGGAGATGATGGAGATGGTGGACATCTTGAGGAGCAACGACTATGATGGGAATTACGGTCCGTACCCAAACCCAAATATGAGAAAGGCCAAGATCATGACTAAAGTTGTGAAGAGTCTGTACAGTAATTTTAGGGTACGACGAACGAAGGATCAACTGAGGAAACGATGGTCGGACCTGAATTTAAGGGAGCACGATCAGTACAGGAAGATCAAGAAAGTTCTTAGAAAAAGTAAGTATATTATGTCGTGTGTACCTATTATTATTAATATTGCATGCTGCGCCATGTGTTTTCCCCTAATAAGGTCTTGTACACTCCAAAATGGCTACTTTCATGGTCATACGCAGTAATCGTTCGTTGTAAACCTTGTTCCTTATCCAAAATACGATGTTTTCACAGATAAATGGTTAAATACTTTAGTGGCTTCAATTTTTAACATTTATCCAAAAGAGTTTTTTAGGACATTGTTGTCTATATGTGTTTGAACCTAGAAGGAATATCAATCTTCATTCAGTGTAATGTATGTAGAGGACACTCTGCAGCTGTTTACACATCTGGACTCAGGTGCACATTTTAGGGTGTCAAACACAGGTACTCCAGTGGATTTGGGGTGTCTCCAGGTGGGAAAATTATCCAAAAAAGGTAAGTATTCCAGCCTGAGGAATTAAGGGAATAAATCATGTGTTCAGCTTGGAATTCTGCCCAAACAGACAATTGTCCCCCACTTCCAAGCAATGTTTATCATTCATATTTGTTGGCTCAAATATCTGTGTGCTAAGTATACCTTTTGTTTTATTCTCATAGGGGAGCAAAGAATCGGGAAATATCATGTCCCCAGGGACTGGCCATCTCCGGAACAAAGGGAACCGAGGTCACCACCAGAATATGAGGATGTGGAGGAAGGAGAAGTGGTCGAGATTGTGTCCACAACAGGTGAGTGTCTGACACCCCAGATTCAGGTAATCAGACATGTATGCCTGCCTATTTATAATACATGGTGTGTTTTTTTTATTTTTAGGTGAAGTACAGGTTGTGGAAGAACAGTCAGTCACATCATTTTACCACTGACAGTGCCCAAAGGCTAATCCAGGACATAATGTTTTGTAGTCAGGATTTAGAGATTATTCGGAAAAAAACTAGGGATATTGAAGTTAAACTTAAAAACATGATTGATGTCCTTGGGAGAATCTAATTTTTCCCAAAATGTCCAACCTTTTATTTTTGCGGTTTAAAAGTTTACCACATTTTCAAAAGCCTAATTTTGAAGATGCACACAGTATGTCAACATGTGCTACCTGCCATCAGGGGATATCAATGTACGCGTTTTGTGCCTGCAAGTCGGTCAGAGGAAGGGGTTGCACCCCCAAAACACATACATTGATCCCCCATGATGGGAGATAGCACATGTTGACATTAGGCATGGGATCAGGATGTCAATCCCCAGTTTGCCTGAAAATTTGTGTGCATCTTCAAAATTAGGCTTTTACAGGGGTCACTGCGCCCCATCTGATGAAGGCAAGATCCACACATTTTGGACAATGTAATGTGTGATCTTGGCTTCAAAAGTTTTTCTACGTATAACTTTGTTATGCACCAGAGTTGTGTATTTTATTTTTGGAAACATGGCTGTTTATGTAACGTAACCCCAATTTTATGGGGTGAAGATACAAAACTTGTTGTTTTTGTAAAAAAAACAAAAAAAACATGTGAATGTGTACGGAGTAAAAAAAATATTTTTGGCTCAACAATGTGTGCCTTCTTCTTTCAATACCATTTCTTGGTGTTTAAATTGGTGTTTACAGTGACAATGGGTGTTTAGATAATAATGTGCAAACCACTTGGCACTACAAGTGCACTAGGAGACACAAAAAAAAAAACACAAGCAGGAAATTCATAGCAAGATTTTTAAAGATAATTAAAGGTAAAATTTATTGAAACTGCTGGCAAAGCAATGGCCCCCCTCCCCGAAAAATAGTCTGAATAATTTTCCCGCACTTCACGGGCGCTTTGGGGGGGCAAGCCAGGATGGGCCGCTTCCAGGGACGTGAGTGATTGTAGCCCAGCGTCAGGCCCAAGTGTCACCACATAATTTGGGTTTGTCCGTTTGAAAAAATTGTGCAAGATGCAACATGATACCACTATGGTGTTCAGTTTATATTCCGCCATATTTATGGCCGTTTGGAACAGGCGGAACCGGCTGGCCAGAATACCAAACGCATTCTCCACGACTCTTTTGGCTCTGGCCAGCCGGTAACTAAATACCCTCTTCTCCGGGGTGAGGGTCCTCTGGGGGAACGGTCGCATCAAATGGTTAGCCAAACCAAACGCCTCGTCTGCCACGAACACAAACGGGAGTCCCTCGACATTCTCCTCCGGGGGTGGCAATCCCAAGCCACCACTCTCGAGACGTTGGTAGAACTCCGTCTGGCAAAATACTCCTCCATCCGACATCCGACCATTCCGCCCCACGTCCACATATAGGAACTCATAGTTCGCCGCCACCACCGCCATCAACACGATACTATTGAACCCCTTATAGTTTAGTATGACCCCGAATGGGGTGGTGGGACGATGTGGACATGCTTCCCATCGATTGCCCCTCCGCAGTTCGGGAAATACCACCGCTGGGCAAACTGGGAGGCCACAGTCTGCCATTCCTGTGGCGTGGAAGGAAACTGTGGAGTCAAACAAGAAAAATATAATTAGTACATTTGATAATAAACATTACAAGCAGATTATACACAAACATTGTTGGCAAACATCAGTATAACATTTCTTGTAGTATTTAAAGGCTAAAATATAAGGTCCACTTATCAGATTCCTCCCCCCTGTGATGGCCCCTTGTAAATATTTTAGGGGGGGAGGTATGTTTTGGACAGGTAACCACCCTCTCCACTCCGTAATGGAGTAACAAAGTAATGTGTGATGTGATAGTTTGGCCAGCCCCTCCTTCATTACACTATTGGCAGCTAAGGATGAGCTCAGGCGTGTTCGCATGGTCCACGTGCAGAGCCCGCCAGGAAGTCGGCGCAGCGATGCGCTAATCACAGGCAGTGAGACATTGCCCGATCTCTGCAGCCGCGCATTGGGGCAATGTCTCACTGCCTGTGATTAGCGCAGCGCTGCGCCGACTTCCTGGCGGGCTCTGCACGTGGACCATGCGAACACGCCTGAGCTCATCCTTATTGGCAGCCCACTGGACAGGTAAAAAAAAAGGAAAATAGAAGCCCATTTTTGTATTCTGCTATTACCTATCACAATAATAATAGAAGAAGAATTAAAACAGTAGCATTTGAAAGTATTGAGGCAGGCCCTGGCACTACATGCTTGGAAAAATGCATCCATAAATATGACCACTATAGAGGTAGGTATAGTGTGTATTGGGTTTGGCAAAATCAGCACATAGAGGATTGGTATCAGCTGACTGAGCAGTTGGGGGAGGGGGGGGTTCAAAAAAGATTTGGGGCACCACAAAACAAAGCCTCAGGCCCTCTGCATTAATTTAAGGACAACTATAACATCTGTACACATTTTAGGGGGTGTTTAGGGTAAAGCATTACAATGGAGCTGACAAAATACATTGTAAAGTAACTAGACTATAGGTATATATGGGCCCCAGATAGCATGCTGGGGGGGGGGGGGGGTAAGTGGAGGCAAATATGCATGAAGGACAAAAAAGGAACATACACAAATCCAACATGCATGAGGCCAAAGGGGCACAGCATATTACAGCATATTGAAATCCTGGTAATTAGGGAACAAGGAAAGAAATACAATACATTAGCAGTAAATACATAGAATGTGATGTTAAAGAATACAACTTACCCTCATATAGTCCTTCTGCAGGACCTGGATGATGGCAGAACAGGTCTCTGGAATAATGATCCCCAGAGCCTGGGGGGAGATGCCTGTCGAACTTGAGGTCCTGCAGGCTTCTTCCTGTCGCCAAGTACCTCAACGTGGCAACTAACCTCTGCTCCGCAGTGATGGCTTGCCGCATGCAGGTATCCTGCCTGGTAATATAAGGGGACAGCAAAGCCAACAGACGGTGAAAAACGGGGTCCGTCATCCTGAGATAATTCCTGAAATCATCAGGGTTATTCTCACGGATCTCACGAAGCAGAGGCATGTGCGAGAATTGGTCACGCTGGAGCAACCAATTCTTGGTCCACGAACTCCTCCTCGCCCTGTTCATGGACCGGGCTTGTGTCAAAGTAAGAACCCCAACACCAAGCCCCCACACAACACGAACTCTACGACGAGTACGTACACGTAACATCGCTTCTAAGCGGTCGGCTGATCAGAACGGACTAAAGAAAGCACTGATAAACAGCAAGGCCTGAAAGAACGAAATGCAAATCAAGCAACGAGCGGACAATAAGCACTGACAAATCAAAGCGTACTATATATAAATATATAGGCCGCAAAGACAAACAAATGCAAACTGACTACACGCGCTGATAAGCAAATACGCACCGACAAGCACAAACTGTAGAGCAGGAACGATCTGAAGCACAAGTCTGAAAAAACACGAATTGTCTATAGCGAAACTCCTACTAACACGCGATAAACACGAGATCAGCAGAAGGAGCCCAACGGGTGTCGGACATGGTGCTGAACTTTCCTTTTATGGTCTTGTCGTACGTGGTGGACGTCACCGCGTTCTTGGCGGTCGGAATTTGGTGTGATCGTGTGTAGGCAACACAGCTTGAGCGGAATTCCGTCAGAAAAACCGACAGTTTTTTCCGACGAGAATTCCGATCGTGTGTACGCGGCATTACTGTACTAATGACACTGGCAGGGAAAGGGGTTAACACCAGGGGCGATCAAAGGGTTAAGTGTATCCCTAGGGGGTGCTTGCTAACTCCCCTGTCAGTACGGCAATCTGACTTGTTTACATAGGCAGATCACCGTTCTGCCTCTCTGGGGAACTATCGCGGGTGGCCGGCATACATCGCTGGAACCGCTGATTTGGTTCCCTCTGTCCAATCAGCGGGCGCACACCCGAAGAGGCTACTACACGAAGCGACATACAGGTACGTTATTTCACGCAGCCGGGCCGCCTTGCTGCAGTAATTGTGCGGAAGGCGCTCTGAAAGTAGTTAACCAGTTCAGATCCGCTCTATAGCCAAATGACGGCTACCTCGCGGATCTACATTGCCGGGACTACGTCTATTGAAGTTGTCCCCTTTCCTCTCTCCCCACGGGCATCTGGGAAAATCTGCGTTGGCCGTGTCCCTTGGACACAGCCAATCACAGATCACTGTAAATGGCCAATCACAGTGGCCGTTTACAGCGCGATCGGCGTGGCCAATGAGAGATGATCTTAAATGTAAACACATTGGGTAAACACATCTCTCATTGCCGGCTCTCCCTCCTCACTCAGAAACCGAGTGTGAGGAGGGAGAGCTTCTGTAAAGAATTGTGAGTTTATAAAAAACACAGTGTGTCCAATTAGTGCCACAGTGACAATTAGCATCTATAGCTAGTGTCATCTATGCCTGTCTGTGCCACGTCTGTGCAATCTGTTCCGCCTCATCAGTGCCCATCTGTGCCGCCTCATCAGTGCACATATGTGCCACCTCATCAGTGCCCATCAGTGCATATCTGTGCAGCCTCATAAGTGCACATCTGTGCAATCAGTGCACATCTCATCAGTGCATATCTGTGCAGCCTCATAAGTGCACATCTGTGCAATCAGTGCACATCTGTGCTACTTCATCAGTGCCCAGTTGTTTCTACCTCATCAGTGCCCATCTGTGCCGCCTCATCAGTGCAGGCTTAGCACACACCTGTGTAGTCTCATCACCACCAGCAACCATGTCCAAAAGATGCTTTTCCGCCGAGGAGGCATACCAAATACTTTCCACGGCCTACGAGAGCAACGGGGAGCTATTTTTTTCAGATTCCCTTTTTAAATTCGAATCCTGAGTCTGACGTAAATTATGAGCCAGTCCTCCGTAGTGGAACACTGGCAGACTCAGAGGAGGAAGATATTTGGCTTGCCAAACTAAGTCGTTCTAGTGAGGAGGCAGTGCCATCCACCAGCACCACAGTGCCATCCACCAGCACCGCAGTACCTCGGCAAGAAAGGCCAAGTACCAGTGGGGTGTCACCTCAGCCCCAAAGGGTTAGGACCCATGCCAGCCTTCCCTATGCCCTTCAGAACCCATTGTGTCTTGCTCCTAATTCAGGAGAAGCTAACGTTCCCCCTTTCACTGCCCAGCCAGGAGTCCAGGTGGACACAGAGAATTTTACCCCAATTAATTTTTTTAATTTAATTTTTACGAAGGACATGTTGACATCAATTGTGGCCCAGTGCAACCTGTATGCACAACAATTTATTTAGCAAAATCCGACATCCTATTATGCCCATCCATATGAGTCGAGATACCTAACAGTGGAGGAGTTTTTTTGGGCCTTACATTTAATATGGGACACGCCCAAAAAATCAATTGCGTTCCTATTGTTCAACCCACCCCATCCACCACATGCCGCTCTTCTCCACGGTAATGCCCAGAACCAGGTATCTGATGATCATGAGGTTCCTACATTTCAGTGACAATACCCAGTGCCCTTCCCAAAATGCCCCAAATTATGACAGGCTTTACAAAATTCGGCCAATACTTAATTATTTTTCAGAAATATTCCCCCAGTTGTTTACCCCTGACCAACACATGTATAAATAATTTATTCCCAGCAAAAGGGCCTGCTATGGGGGGAAGGTGTACAAATTATGTGACCGAGCCACAGGGTACACATATTCCTTCATAGTGTACAAAGGGAAGGACACCCAGCTGCAGCCCCCTAATTGCCCTGACTACTTGGGATCCAGCGGGAAAGTTGTTTGGGACCTCATATACCCCCTACTGGATAAAGGCTACCATTTTTACATAGACAACTTCTACACATCTCTGCCCCTGTTTCACAACCTTCACCGGAAGAAGACGCCAGCATGTGGCACTGTAAAAAAAATACGGAAGGGCTTTCCTCAAAGTCTTATCAATAAGAAGTTGAGAAAATGGGGGAGTCGACTTCAACGACCAAATGCTCGAACCATACCTTGCCACAAGACGGACATACCATTGGTATAAAAAAAGTCAAAATTTTGGGGGCGTGGCCTGGCCGGGATCCGAGATGGCAGCTTGAGGTGAGAGCTCCCGCACAGAGAGGACTCATATAGCTGATAAAGTGGGCAATATTCGTCCTATCAACGATGGGCAGAACAAATAGAAGCACCTCAACCCCCAGAGCGGTGATTGATCCCGGAACCCAACCAGATAAAAACATCCCGGAGCTTTTCCGGTCCCAGAAGGCAGGAAAGCGACCCAGGCCGCACAGGCCACACAGGCCTCATCCCCGCCCTCTCGCTGTAACAGCGACCCAGCAACAGCGATGGAAGGCGCCGATAATCCGAATCACCCCCAAGCCTCCTGGACCTACAGAATGACCTGCAGAAGGTGGCCATAGATATAAGGCACACCATTACAACCGCAATCTCCGACTTGAAGGCGGACATCCACAGCATGGCACACAGGCTAACGGACGTTGAACAAACCTCACAAGTCCAACAAGCCTATGACACCCAGCTACCACACATTTTCGAGCTCCACCGCCAAGTGGAAGACCTCGACAATAGGGGTTGCCGCCATAACGTGCGGGTAAGAGGGGTACCGGAAAGCATTGAAACACCAGGCCTGCTTCAAGCGGTATGTGCTATATTTAACGATTTATTGGATCCCCGATTGATACCCCAATTGAAATGGAACGTTTCCATCGTGCCCTGAGACCCCAACCCCATGACACAGAACCACCCAGGGATATTGTGTGCTGTGTTGTGAATTTCCCTCTGAAGGAGGAAATACTACGCAAAGCCAGACTGAGAGGCCGCATTATGTTCAATGGAACAGAAATAAAACTGTTCCAGGATCTCTCACAAATAACTTTACAAAATAGAAGATCCTTGCGCCCTCTATTGGATGTACTTCGCTCCCGTAACATACCGTACAGATGGAAATTTCCGTTCTGCCTGTCGGCCACCACCAGGGGACGCACTGCCATGCTCCGGACACCGGATGACCTTCCTACCTTCTGCGACCAAAGATCCAGACGACGCAGACTGGACCCGTCGTCGCTGGAGAATCGCCCATCCCGCCGAGACCAACTTTCACGCAGCCCAAACTATGCTACGCCGAGACGGGACCGCCAGGATGCATAGTGGTCGGAAATCACAGCGACACTCACGCTCTACACAGTGATATGTAAGTGCACCCCCCACCCAGACTCCCCCGATACACTCTGCTTACCCCACAGTTACCCAAGCAACCGGATCTCGGACACCCCTTTGAACTCGGACCTCCTCGACACTGAGCAAGGAGGAACACGTCGCTCAGGCTCCATACCCAGACAAACCACACACACGGCACGAGTGGTAAATACCACGGTCGGATGCAGGATCCTTGCGACCATTCTCCAAGATCTGACGATCAGCACCGATGTACGTATAATCCCATCACCCCCCCTCATTGCAGGTGAGGTCTGTACCCACCACATACCTTCAGAGACTCCCAGGACACTTTTTTTTTCTTTTTTTTAAAGGAAAGGGAGAAAGAAGAAGGGGAAAAATTATTTATTTATTTTTTTTTTTTTATATTTTTTCTATCCTTCACAGATGTCTCAGAATGGGCTCAGGGACTTGCGGTCGGGAGGGGTAGGGGTAAGAGTTCTAACATAGGGTATAAATCCCTTTCTAGCGCATATTCTGTAATGCTTGATCTGGCTGCTTTTGCATCGTCGGGATACTACATGAGAATGTAAGCCCCCCTACTCTCCAGCTGACCACATTGGGCAATTTTGGCTTGACCCGCCGTTGTCGGCGGACCCTGCCAGTATTGCACACACCAATCCCACTAATCCAAAAATGAATGTCTCGCTCTACTCAGGAGCTCTAAAACCTTAAGAATAGTCATACCCCTCTCTTGTTGTATACGCATAGAATGAGATAGCACTGTATAAGTTATCAATATACGATTATATGATGTTTAACTATGTGCTTTCTAGTTATTAGCAAAACCAACAAAGCAACCTCACAGACCAACTCTTCTGACGCTACCCATCTTAGAGTTGACCCAGCCTACCTGAAGATCAAGGGACGCACAAAGCCAACCGTCACTTACCTGACCGGGACGCAACATAAGGTAGATAACACCAGCGCCAAACGAGACTTCAATTGTGGCAGCACTCTGCCCAATCCCACCCCTACCCCCCCCCCCCCCCCCCCACCCTGACCGCCCCCCAATACCCCCCTGCACACGAACATATGAACCCAGATCCCCACGATTTTAGCTACTTTCGTGACAACCTCGGTTCAGTCCATATTACTCAACTGAACGCTCGACGCACCAAGCTAGACTGACTCTCATGGGCCCCAAACAGACAAGGACTTAACCTGGTAGCTAGACGCCACCCCAACCTCACAGAGGACGCTCGATAACTAAGAGAACTCCCAGATCTCTACCCATCCACCTCTGGACGACCTACTCACAGGAGCTCTGACCGAGTAGGGGTGCCCGAGAGACCGAGAAACTTTTATTTTCATTGTGTTATGGTTTATGTTTTAACAATGACTACTTTCGGAGACCTGTTTTCTTTTTTGTCTCAAACAACTCTTAATGCTGCACTTACAAAATCTATGCTATTTGCCTCAGTTAGAGCATACAGTTTATGACAATTCAGACAACACACTTGTCACTTTGCATAGCTTTTCCAGTATACTGGATCTTGTTGACAGCTAGATGTGTTCTGCCCTTAACACCCATGTCTTCTTCCCTTTTCTTTCGCCTCTTTATGTTAAATCCCACTCAAACTATCTACACCCCACTCAAACTATGTACGCTTTTAGAGTCCTCTCTGATGTATTGCCATCCGATCCCTACTAGTACTCAATACCCCACACAGCAATCCTTAGGGATATAAGCTGACCAACCAGTTGTATATTAATAGGTGGACCAGCCCTCCACCTCTGGTTTCCCCACTTACACAAATTCTGTGTAACCACCCCACCTCCCCCCTATCCCTCTAATTTCCTCCACGCCCCCTGGGACAATCTTGAAAGTCCCTTTGCCTCTCTCCTGATAGTGTATCCCTCTCCCTTCCTTTTCCTCCTCCCCCCTCTTTCTTTCTCTTCTACTTTTCTTCTTCCCCTCTCCCCTCTCCCTTCCCCACCCCCCCACTAAGGAATTCTCTTCCGCACAGTCGGGGGCCGTCTCCAGTCCCGAACCACCCTCACAGACCCGTCCAAGGCCATCTACTGACCCCTTCCACTTCCCCAAAATGCAGACAGCTCGAACAGACAGGCAGCCCCCCTCTTTAAGGTGTGTTTCCCTAAATGTGAAGTGACTAAACATCCCTGAGAAGAGATCCCAGATACTTGCGGAACTGACTAAATACAAAGCACACTTCCTCTTCCTGCAAGAGACCCACTTTAGATCAGACTCCATTCCCAATGTCCGAAACCAAGTATACAGAACTGCATTACACGCCCCTAACCCTCAAGCAAAGACCAAGGGAGTATCGATTCTGATCTCCAAACACGCAAACTTCGAACTTAAGGACTCTCTGATAGACCCAGAAGGCAGGTACATCTTTATCAAAGGCCTCTTCGAAACCAAACCTGTCACATTTGCAAATATATACTGCCCCAATGAACACCAGGTTTCCTACTTTAGGAAAATCTGTGATCTCCTATCCAACTTTCAAGAAGGCATGACCTTAGTAGGTGGTGACTTCAATGTGCCGCTCAATCCCACCATGGACACTTCCTCTGGCTCCTCCTTCCTCCCCTTCAGAGCACTACGACAGATTAAACTACAACTGCAGAACCTCACTCTTCACGACACTTGGCGCACCATGCACCCCAATACCAAAGACTATACCTTCTACTCTCCTCCCCACCTAAAGTACTCACGGATAGACTACTTCTTCCTTTCCCAGACTGACCTACCCCTTGTAACCAATACCTCAATAGAACCAATGTTCCTTTCTGACCACCGCCCAATCAAAATCGACCTCACCTTCCCCGACTCCCCCACTAGGACGAAATCTTGGCGCTTGAACCCCTCTTTATTAAAAGACCCTGACATAATGAACCAAATTAAGGAGACCATTCAACTCTACTTCACTGTGAATTCCACCCCAGATGTCACGCCCACAACTTTATGGGAAGCCCATAAATGTGTTATAAGAGGGAAACTTATAGAGATAGCCACCTTAGCGAAGAAGAGACAACAGTCGCTTATCAACACCTTAGTCGACAAAATTAGACGTTTAGAATCCTCACATAAGGAATCAACTGCACTGGGGACACTCCAAGAACTGACATCAACACGATCTTTACTACTAGATGAGCTGGGCAAACGCACTAGAAGGCGTTATGTCTTGCAACAACGTGTGTTCTATGAACACGGGAATAAGAGCGGGAGATTACTGGCCCGAACCGTCCATTCGGCCAAAACATCCTCTATTGTACACCACATCAGAGACAATAAGGGCACAAACCATGTCAAAAATGAAGACATAGCTAAGCAGTTTGAATCATTTTACTCTAAACTTTACAATCTAACTAGAGAGTGTTCTCCCTCAGACCTACCTGAGCGGCGTTCATCTCAGATCAGGGAATATCTCAGCTCCTCCTCCCCCAAACCTATCACCCCCCAACAAGCAGAATCCCTGGACATTGCAATCTCGTCCGAGGAACTTGCAATGGCTGTGAATCAGATGAAGGCCGGCAAGAGCCCCGGTCCAGATGGACTACCCCTTATATATTACAAAGGCTTTCTCGATATACTATCCCCCAAAATGCTCACGACCTTTAACTACCTAGCTGACCCACACTCACAAACAGGCAGACTGTTGGAAGCTCACATAACCGTGATCCCCAAAGAGGGTAAAGACACCTCCCAGGTAGCTAATTACAGACCGATCTCCCTCCTAAATGTCGACATTAAGTTGTATGCCAAAATCCTTGCAAACAGAATACTCCCCTTTCTACCCACCCTTATTTCCCCCGATCAGGTCGGCTTTATCCCAGGCCGGGAAGCCCGGGACAACACCACTAGAACGCTTAATCTCCAACACTGGCTCACCTCTTCGAACACACAGGGCTTCTTGTTATCTCTTGATGCGGAGAAGGCATTCGATAGAGTGGCCTGGGACTACATGCGAGAAGTACTGAAGGGAGTGGGCCTCCCACCTCGCATGTGCTCACACATAGAAGCTCTATATCGATCCCCATCAGCAAGGGTCAGAGTTAATGGTCACCTATCGGACGCCTTCTCCATATCTAATGGGACCCGGCAGGGTTGCCCCCTCTCCCCTATCATCTTTGTCCTGTCACTTGAACCACTCCTCAATAGACTGAGATCAAATCCTGACATCAATGGGATTCAAATTGCGGGTAGGGAATACAAGGTATCGGCTTTCGCCGATGATATTCTCTTATCATTAAGAAACCCCCGCATTTCCTTACCTAACCTGCTAAACGACATGAAACTCTATGGCTCATTGTCAAACCTCAAGGTAAACCACTCCAAATCATACGCTCTCAATATATCCATGCCTACCGAGGAAGTATCCCACTGTAAAACTTCTTTCCCCTTTATTTGGAAGGGTGATGAGATAACATATCTGGGCATCCAAATCACTAAAAACCTACCAGACCTTTATACACGTAACTTTCAGACGACCCTAGTTAAAATACAAAATTACTTGAAGGATTGGGCTAATCTCAACGTCTCGTGGTTTGGGCGTTCTGCACTTATCAAGATGGTGGTACTCCCTAAGCTGTTGTACCTAATGCAGACCATCCCTATCTATCTCCCACCCTCTTTCTTCAGGTCATATAAAAAAGTTTGCTCAGTATTTGTCTGGAGAAACCAACCCCCACGCATTAAATATACCCGCCTTACTCGATCCAAGACTAGAGGTGGCATTGGACTACCAGACCTTCATCAGTACTACCTAGCCTGCCAACTAGCCAGAGTGGTAGACTGGAAGATACACAAACAAGAGAAAACCTGGGTTCCTCTTGAGAGCTCTTTATCAGACATCCCACTACATATCCTGCCTTGGATTTCACCCACTCACTGGTCACTGAGTCTAAGAGCACATCCCCTCATTTCCCCCACCCTAACGGCACTTAAAAACTTGATGGGCCCCGCTAACCTAAATTCTTACCCAGGACCAATGACACCCCTACGAGGCAATCCGGACTTCCCACCGGGAGAATCACGCCGCTTCGAACAGGACGAATGGCCACACGAAGACCTTTTAGCGCACCAAATGGTCAAAGGGGGCCGAATCCGACCTCTAGAGGACTTAGTCTCCATGTCACAGACCCAAACATTCCCCTTCTGGACGTATAGGCAGATAAGGAATTTCCTCCTGACGCGAAACCCCCTCTCCACGTGGCAGAGAAATCTCACGCAATTTGAGACCCTTTGTACCCAGACTTCCCCACAGACACGTTATTTCCTACCTCTACTCGATTCTGCAAGAATCGCCAACCTACAAACAAGAAACAGACATCGCACGCACCTCTTGGGAGAGAGACTTACGATTATCTCTATCAGATGACGAATGGGCAGAAATATACACATACGCACACAAAAGCTCGTTAAATGTAGCTCTCCAAGAGAATAGCTATAAAATTATCACCAAATGGTACAGGACTCCTGAACACCTACACAAATTCTCTCCCTCAATCACAAATGCTGGAGGTGTAACTCCGCAGTAGGCTCGATGCTTCACATTTGGTGGGAATGTACGCTCATTCAACCGTTCTGGAAGGAGGTACACTCTATTATAGAACAAGTTACAACTTATACTCTAGACTTCAGGCCCAAACAATACTTACTACACCACTCATCCCTCGCCAAACGTTCTTATTATAAATCGTTGGCGATGTACATGGTCAGTGCCACAAGGCTTTGCATCCCAGCACCAGCAGTCCACCAACACCCCTTCCATTAGGGAATGGTTAGAAAGAATCTCTAATGCGGCGTACACACGAAGGGACAATCCCATGGGATTATCCTCTGGACTCAAGTCCAGCGGACAATCCCCTCGTGTGTGGGCGCCGGCGGACTTTTTGGCGCCAAAGTCCGGCGGACCAAAGTTTTAAGTTTGGTTTTAAAATTATCCGCTGGACTTGGCAGTCCGGCGGACAATCCCGCCGTTAGTAGGCTAGTCCGCCGGACTTTTGAAAATGAACGGACTTGCCGCTCATCGGCAAGTCCGTTCATTTAGCACGTGACTTTAGGTTACGTAGCTAGCGTAGGCAGTAAATGCCGCCGCGCTAGCTCCGTGACCTGACATGGATTTAAAGGGAATCTCCATGCCGAAAAACGGCGCGGGGGTTCCCCCCAAATCCATGTCAGACCCTTATCCGAGCAAGCAGCCCTGCAGGCCAGGAAAGGGGTGGGGACGAACGAGCGCCCCCCCTCCTGAGCCGTACCAGGCCGCGTGCCCTCAACATGGGGGGTGCCCTGGGGAAAGGGCGGCCGCGCGGCCCCCCACCCCAAAGCACCTTGTCCCCATGTTGATGAGGACAAGGGCCTCTTCCCGACAACCCTGGCCGTTGGTTGTCGGGGTCTGCGGGCGGGGGCTTATCGGAATCTGGGAGCCCCCTTTAATAAGGGGGCCCCCAGATACTGCCCCCCACCCTATGTGAATGAGTATGGGGTACGATGTACCCCTACCCATTCACCTAAGGTGTAAAATGTAAAGTACAAAAACACACACACTTTGAAAAAATATTTTATTGCACTGCTCCGGGGGGGTCTTCTTCCGTCTTGGGGGTCTTCTCGCCGGACTCCTCCGACATTTACCGAGCAGAGAAGTCCGGCTACCTTCTTCGTCGTCGCCGCCGTCGTCTGGGGGGTCTCGATCCGCTTTCGGGGGTCTTCTGGGGTCTCGTCTGTTCTTGCGGCAGTCGTCGTTTTCCGCGCCGCCGGCGCCTCTTCTTCTTCTTCTTCTTGAATGAATGAATGAATGAATGATTTGTATAGCGCTGCAACTGCGAACTGAATCTCCTCGAGGCGCTTGATCCGACCTGCGTTGATTCCTTCTTAGAAGAGGTAGGTCTTGAGTTTTTTCCTGAAGGCCCGATGGTCTTTTTCCAAGCGGATGTTCGTAGGTAGAGCGTTCCATAGCCGTGGTCCTTGGACTGCAAATCTTCGTTCTCCCCTTGACTTGTACCGGGATTTGGGGACAAGGAGGAGGTTTTGGTCGTTAGATCGGAGGTTGCGATTGGGGGTGTAGTGTTGTATTTTTTTGCATAAGTATTGAGGAGCATCTCCTTGTGTGCATTTGTGGGTCAAGCAGAGGGTCTTGAATGTGATCCGATTCTTTACGGTTAGCCAATGGAGGGTCCTCAGGGATGGGGAGATGGATTCCCATGGTTTTTTTCCTGTGACTAGTCTCTTCTTCTTCTTCTTCCGATGTTGACCCGTCGCTGTCTCTGCCCGGAATGCCAGAGCCGCGCTGCGCTGGGACTTATATAGGGACATGGGGACAGGGTCACATGCTCATGTCACATGGTGACCCCGCCCCCTTGCAATGTCACAGTCCCAGCATCCTCCGGGACTGTGACATCGCAAGGGGCGGGGTCACCATGTGACATGAGCATGTGACCCTGTCCCCATGTCCCTATATAAGTCCCAGCGCAGCGCGGCTCTGGCATTCCAGGCAGAGACAGCGACGGGTCAACATCGGAAGAAGAAGAAGAAGAAGAGGCGCCGGCGGCGCGGAAAACGACGACCGCCGCAAGAACAGAAGAGACCCCGGAAGACCCCCGAAGGCGGATCGAGACCCCCAGACAACGGCAGCGACGACGAAGAAGGTAGCCGGACTTCTCTGCTCGGTAAAAGAGCTTGGTAAATGGCGGAGTCGTCTGGCGAGAAGACCCCCAAGACGGAAGAAGACCCCCGGAGCAGTGCAATAAAATATTTTTTTTAAAAGTGTGTGTGTTTTTTGTACTTTACATTTTACACCTTAGGTGAATGGGTAGGGGTACATTGTACCCCATACTCATTCACATAGGGTGGGGGGCCGGTATCTGGGGGCCCCCTTATTAAAGGGGGCTCCCAGATTCCGATAAGCCCCGACCCGCAGACCCTGACTGACAACCAACGGCCAGGGTTGTCGGGAAGAGGCCCTTGTCCTCATCAACATGGAGACAAGGTGCTTTGGGGTGGGGGGTCCGCATGGCCCCCCTTTCCCCAGGGCACCCCCCATGTTGAGGGCACGCGGCCTGGTACGGCTCAGGAGGGGGGGGCGCTCGTTCGTCCCCACCCCTTTCCTGGCCGGCCAGGCTGCGTGCTCGGATAAGGGTCTGAGATGGATTTGGGGGGAACCCCCACGCCGTTTTTCGGCGTAGGGAGTCCCTTTAAATCCATGCCAGGTTACGGAGCTAGCGCGGCGGCATTTACTGCCTACGCTAGCTACGTAACCTGAAGTTACGTTCTAAATGAACGGACTGCTCCGTGTGTGGGCAAGTCCGTTCATTTTCAAAAGTCCTGCGGACTTTGGCCGGCGGATTGTCCGCCGGAGAAGTCCGCGCGTGTGTGGGCAAGTCCACGCGCTCGGAAAGTCCGGCGAAGCCAGCTGGAAAGTCCGGTGGATTGTCCGCTGGACTAGGTCCGCCGGCAAAAGTCTGCACGTGTGTACGCCGCATTAGATAGAGGAAATGGAGGAGCTGATTCACATCTCGCAAGAGAGAGTAGACAAATTCACCACAGCCTGGGCGTGCTGGATACACTACAAATCAACAGACGACTACAAAACCATAATTCCCTCTCAATAGAAATGGCCTTATAGGCCGACTCCCATGACCTCGGGTTTCCTCCCACAACTGGGGGGACTCCCTGGGACCTGGAGACGGCCCCCGACATACCTGGTTTTCTCCATCCCCCCCCCCCCCCCTATCTTCACCCTCCCCCTCCTCTACCCCCCTACCTCTCTAACCCCCTCTCTTCTTCGTCTTTTCTCATTTCTTTCCCCCCTCCAGCACCTCTCCGAATGACCTGGAATATTTAGGTTATGCTCGGTTTTACCCGACCATAATATATAGGGGTTCTTCCGACCACTGCCTGTACAAGGTTAAATGAACACTGACGCCAGGTTGGGACCTGCTGATGATGGCCCCACTGGCATAATTTATTTCCCACACGACCTTGGAAACCCAATTACCTTTAGGTACCGTGCTCCTGTCTATTTATTTCCCTCTCTGTTATTGCCTTCGTTCTGTTTAGCCATGTTTGGATATACCCTATATACCAAATACAGGTACCGAAGATTACATGGTCTTGCATATATTGTTATTGTAATTACTCTTGAGATCCCCATATAACTGCACCTGTACGTATTTATGTGCAAAACCTGTCAATTGTTGATTACCTGTACCTGTTAATTCTTTTTGAATAAAAACTTTATGGAAAAAAAAAGTCACAATTTTTTTTTTTTTTTAATTGGCCATATTCAATTCCTATATCATTTACCACAACTCCACCCAAAACCCTTCCTTGGCTACCAGGAGGAAATTTACAATGCCCTTTATATTCCCGAAAGGCCCACCAGAAAACATCCAATCAGATGTTCGTCTATGACTCTCCGAGCCCCACTTTCCTGATTAAAATCCCTCCCAAACCAACAGGCCAAAGACCTCAAAAAAGATGTAGGGTGTGTACCAGTAGAGGAGTCAGAAGAGACGCATCTTATTATTGTGCACAATGTCCTTCCCAACCAGGCCTCTGCATAGGTGACTGTTTTCGCCGTTACAATACTACAATAAATTATTAGTGAAGTATGGTAAAACGTAATCCTCAGTTCCTGCCTTCACACACCTTCACACCCCTTATGCCACTGCCTGTTCCGTAACTGACCCTGGCTTGTTATTCGACCACGCTTCTGCCTGATGATTCTGTACATACCGCTGCCTGATCTGGAACTGACCCTGGACTGTTATTGGACCATGCTTCTTCCTAACGATCCTGTACATACCTCTGCCTAATGTGGAACTGACCTTGAACTGTTTGACAATGTCACTTGCCTGCCTCTTGGACTGATCTTGTACCCTGCAACTGGGCTAGTGGCATTCAACACAGGGGTCTCACATACGTGAGGGGCTCCAGAATAGTTTTTCTGGATGAAGAAAACATTCTCATGTTTTCTCATTCCTAGATTAGGGTCTGGCGACTCGGGGGGGCTTCAAAGAGCTTTGGGTGGGAGAAGCCTCTACCCCGGTCCCCATTCTGTCCTGAACGAGGCCTTACTGCTGCCTGTAGGACTTACTGCCGTCATGCCTCTGTCGCACTGACCACAGCACATGGACCTGCCTACTACCATAACCAATATTTTTGGCACTGCTGACAATATCTCTGCCTGCTGCCTGAAAAATTGTGTCCCTTGAATACCTGACAGTGTTCCTTGCATGTTGGATCTGTGTGTGGCCAGGCTGTGTAAAAGTCTCACACGTGGTATTGTTATACTCAGGAGGAGAAGCAGGGTGTTATTTTTGCTTTGTAAATGCTATGTCTTGTAAATATCTTCTAAACGGACAACTTTGTGTAAACAAACAAAAATGCATTTGAATTTTTTCCACATTTTCCAAAAACTTCTAAAGACCGTTCAAAAGACTCATTATGTAATCAGAGATATCCGCACTCAGGATGATGAACTGCAGCCTCCCTACAAAACTACACCAAGGTGAAGCGAATCAAATTAAAATACTCTAAAAAGGATGGTGGATTGTCAGGATATTGCGGGCAATCCACATATAACCAGACAGAATTTTCAAATTTATTTTAAATGGATTCACGCTATGAGGCTCATTCTTTTCAATATATGTTGATTGCCCGCTGCTGATGAATCTTAACCTGAGAGGGGAATAGCTGTTGAGGGCTGACAACCACCCGGATCCAAGGGATATCCTGACAAGAGGGACACCATCTTCCGGATGAGGAGTATTACGCCTGTTACCCCAGCAGGGGTGAGGCGCTCTGGTGAGTGCAAACATAAGAGGGGGAAGTGAACCAAGGAGGGGAGCACCGAAGAGTTACTTTTTACCATTGCTTCATTTGCACAGATTTTCACTCACAGACTGTGGTTGTTGTTGTTTATGGTTATAAACCAACGTTCTTTGGCCATTGCCATATTTTGGACATTTATTTGTTGATTTTTCACTGCAATATTTTGGACATTTTATTTATCATCATCATTTTCTATTTATCAAAAAATATACAGTGCCGCGCTTAGGTGAGGTATTGTAGGTGGCAGCCTCCCCAAAACACGGGAGTCTCCCCTAGAGGCTCTCCAGTTAAGTATTAGATACATTAGAAAGCAGGGGTCAGTGGCGCTACCTTTACCATGAGTATATAGACTGTATGGGTTCTAAACCATATAGATGCCCAGGAGTATAAGTTAGTGGTTTTAGGGGTAACCTCTCTGCTGAAGACCCAATGTCCCCAGGGCGTGTAAGGTATGCAGGGATGTGTAATACAGGTCAAATATCCCACCCTGTGTCTCACAATAGTGTCTCAGTGCACAAATTATAACCACTATGCGAGTACCAGATCATATAACAAAAACAAACTTAATCTTAATACACCTATATGTGAAAAAATGCACAAGAATCTAAAAAGCAAAATACATTTTCCAGAGAATTATTTGCATAATCAGTGTCCATTGTCCATTGACACAATTAATATTGTGTTAGCAAGTTTTATAGTGTATTATAATCCAAAAACCAAAAAAATCTAAAAAATATTATAAGTGCCCAGAAAACTATATATGTGTATATATATGTATCCTCAAAACGAAAAATTATTATGTAAGGGGCATATAATGTGACCAAAAAGCCTTTTTAAAGTGATGTACACTAGTATATACCATATACTTAGAAAGTGTTAGCAAAAATAAAAAATTTATGAAAAAAATAGAAGGAAAAAAAACCACTACCCCTGATAGCATAGGTATAGAGCACTGATATGTTATACAAAAAGGGCATTAGCATCAGGGTGGAAGAAAAACAACAGAAGGAAGAATAAAGATAACAATAAAAATAATAATGTCCAACAGGTGGTTTGTTGAGAATGAATGTGTCCAATAAATAAACAAACACAGTGAGGTGACTTTTGTGCTCGAAAGATCTCTGGGTGACTTGGTTGCTCCCCCTCAAGATTCCCCACTCACCGACTCCCTACACCCCTGCAGGGGTAGCAGGCATATAGATCACCACACTCTGGCTGGTCCTGGCTCCAGGTCCTGTGATACAATTCCAAATTGTATAGGCCGTCCTGCGTTTTTAGGTGTGGAAATACGCAGGTCTAGTCCTCATAAAGAAAAAAGGAAGACTCCCATGGTGTAGTATACTCAGAAAAAAAAAAATATATATTCTTCCGTTTATTTAAAAATGAATTTTAAAACCAAATCTTAAAAGCAAAACAGAAAATAGTGTGTGTGTGTGTGTGTATGTATGTATGTATGTATGTATGTATATATATATATATATATATAATCTATATCCAGCTAGATGTGTCTGGTGTGACACTATAGTAACAGACTAGCTGGATAAAGCAAAAAGCACTGGTTGGGAAGGCTCAAGGTGTTAACAAACGGCGTGCGTTCCTGCTCGGCTTCCCGGAAGTGACGTAGTGTGCGTGGCTCAGTCGTACGCATTTCGTCATAGACGTCTTCATTCTTTATTTTCTATTTATCACTCACTATTATTTTTTGTACAGTGTCACCATTATTTTTCTTGCTGCTACAGAGCTTTTTTGGGCTGAATGTACCCCCCTCGGCTTATACTTGAGTCGCCGCCGTCTGCCTACATGATCAGTGTGTCATGCAGACAGACGGCGGCCTTGTCAGTGTTCAAACGCCGCGCCTCCTTGTCTGTGATAGGCGGAACACTCAATTTCCCAGCAATCAGTGTTCCACCTATAACGGACATGGGATGAGCAGATGTCCGTGATAGGCGGAACACTGACTGCTGGGAAATTGAGTGTTCCGCCTATCACAGACAAGGAGGAGGCGCGGCTTTTGAATACAGTTATGGCCGCCGTATGTAATTATTGCACGCTGATCGGTGCAATTGCGAGGGACAAGGAGGCTGCAGAGGGACAAGGAGGCTGCAGAATAGGACACAGGTAGGCTGTGACCCTCTTTTCCACTTACAGTAGCTGCTGCATTTCTCACCCTCGGCTTATACTCGGGTCAATACGTTTTCCCATTTTTTTGTGGTAAATTAGGGGCCTCGGCTTATATTCGGGTCGACCTATACTCCTATACATGTGTATTTTTGAGATCCCAATTTTGATGTTTTTCTTGCAACATATCAATTTATACAGGATCTTTTTGCATTTTTCACTTTAATAGTTCTTATGCACTTTATTATCTTTATGCGCATTGCACTTTATATTTAGTGCTGTTTTCACTTTTTAAACATTATATTCACATATACATTCATAGAGGTGTGTTGACCATATACACATTCCCCAGTGCCTGTGTAGTGCACCCACCATTTATTAGAACAGCGCCACCATCCCTTTTTAAAGTATTTTAAAAGACTCATTATGCCTCGTAGATTATACGTTGGGGTGTTAGCTTTCCAAAATGGGGTCATTTTCTGGGCGTTGCCAATGTCCTGGTGCTCTAGGTCCTTCAAAAGTGTAATAGATAGTCAACAAGTTAGATGGGTAATTTATGCTCCTTGAACACCCGATGGTGCTCCCTGCATGTTGGGCCTCTGTATGTGGCCAGGTAGTGAAAAAGTCCCACACATGTGGTATCGTAATACTCAGGAGGAGTAACAGAATGTATTGTGGGGTGTCATTTGTGGTATACACATTCCATGTGAGAGAAATAAGCTATTACAATGACAATTTTGTGCTAAAAAATAAAATAAAATCTTAATTTTGCAAAGAATTGTGGGAAAAATTACAACTTCAAATAACTCACCATGCCTCTTACTAAATACTCTGGAATGTCTACTTTCCAAAAAGCTGTGATTTGGGGGGCATTTATACTTTACTGGCTTGTTAGGGTCTCAAGAAATGAGATAGGCCTCAGTACATCAGATGTGATCTTTTTTTATGTTTTGCACCATAGCTTGTAAACTCTATAAATTTCACACAGACCACATAATATCCACTAATTTGGGTTATTTCCACCAAAGATTTGTAGCAGTATAAATTGTGGCCAACAATTATGAAGAAAAATTGCTAATTTGCAGAAAAATTTATCACAAACGAAGAAAATTTTCGGTCTTTTTTCATTTATAGCGCAAAAAATAAAAACCCAGAGGTGATCAAATGCCACCAAATGAAAGCTCTATTTGTATGACAAAAAGGACAAAAAAATAATTTGGGTACAGTGTTGCATGACTGAGTAATTGTCATTCAAAGTGTGAGAGCACTAAAAGCTGAAAATTGGTCTGCGCAGGAGGGGGTTTAAGTGCCCAGTAAGCAAGTTGTTAAAGAACAGGATCTCAAAAAGTAGTATTCTCCAAAATGCTTTGTGTACCACAAGCCACACCAGAGAGGTAGCAGGAGCTTTGAGGGCTAAGCAATTGACTGAGAAACTGGTGTAAGAAGGGTTTGGGGTTCATGGAGAACTGCGTTGACTCTGTGGTCAGTTATTGGCTCTACAGCAAAGGTGTATTAGACCTAAATGGGGCAGGTGCAGCTGTTTGGAGAGAAAATGGGCAGTGAGATCAGGGGTGAGGGGTGAGATCAGTGATAAATATACCATGCAGTGAACAAGGGTCAAAGTGCGCACTGAATGCAGATGTGGGAAAAGTTGGAGGAGGAAGGAGGCATTAAAACAGATGGTAGATACTAAACTAAAGTATCCAAGACCAATGCTACAATAGGCTTGCTATAAATAAATTAACATACGCTTGTGCAAAATTAAGTTATGTACATAAATGTTAGAATGTTAGAAGTCTGGTTAATAAAAAAGAACAACTAGAACTCCTGATATTTACATAGTTGGGTAGAAAAAACACACTAGTCCAACCCATTAAAAAAAAAAAAAAACACAAATGGAAAACCTCAATGTGCACAATCCTTTAAACATAATTAATCCAGAGGAAGACAAAAACCCCAAATGCAGCATGATCCAATTTGCTCCAGTGGGGGGAACAATTCCTTCCTGATTCCCCAGGAGGCAAACGGATATGCCCTGGATCAACTACCCCTGGCATTATTACCTCTAAAAATTTGTATACAGATACATTTTGTGCATTTAGGAATGCATTCAGCTCTTTTTTAAAACAATCTACTGAGCTGGCAGCTAAAATAGATACATAGCTGTGGAGAGTAATAATTATTCCTTTTTTTTTTTTATATTAGAATAGTTAATAGGCTAGGTAAGAACATATTGGCCCCATAAAAGATGATCGGGAGATGTTGGTCTCAAGTGACAGGGAGAAGGCAACTGTATTCCGTTATTATGGACAAAAGGGAGAGGTATAAAAAACAAGACGATGCTAATGACAATATGACATTATGTTTGCATCCTTGTGGCTGACAGAAACCAATGTTCAATGTTCAAAAATGACTACAACAACGTAATGTGAATAAATCACAAGGACCAGATGGCTTGCACCTGAAAGTTCTCATAGAATGAAGAGCCATTACGTGGCCAGACCATTATTCCTCATTTTTAATGACTGCTTACTGACTGGAATGGTAACAGCAGTTGGAAGAAAAACAAAAATGGTACCTAATAGTCATAAAAAGGCGCAGATATGTACCCAGAAACTACAGACCAATCAATTTAAAGTGGTTCTTAAGGCAGAAGGTTTTTTATCTTCATGAAGATAAAAAAACCTTCTGTGTGCTGCAGCCCCCCTCCGCCCCTCTAATACTTTTCTGAGCTCCATCTTGATCCAGTGATGTTGCACAAGAGACTTGGCTGTCCAGGACTCTCTCCTGATTGGCCAAGACACACAGCAGGCACCATTAGACCATTAGACACACTGGCAGCGGTCTGCGTTAGCGGTAAAGTGCCGCTAGTTCTAGCATCGTTTTAGCTGCGCTTTTCGGCTGCTAGTGAGGTGCTTTTAACCCCACCGCTAGCGGCCTAAGAAAGGGCTAAATGCCTTAAAAGCGCTGGTGAGGGACCCAAATTTTTTTTTTTTTTTTTTTAAAAGCAAGACTTTAGTATCACTTTAACATCAATAGTATGTAAACTATTGGAGAGAATGTTAGTGGACCATATCTGAGTTTTTGCTGATAAAAATAGTGTCAGTAGTAGTAGCCAACATGGATTAATGAAAGACTGTTCTTTCCAGACCAACCTTTTAACATTCTGTGAGGTTAACTGTAATTTGGATAGAAGAAAGTCTATGAATATAGTATATCTAGATTTTGTGAAGGCATTTGAACTCTTAATTTACAAATTCTGGCATTTATGAGGCGAAGAGAGTTGTAAAATACTGAAATGAGTTTTAAGGAGTCTTGTCCGTTATTATACTTAGAATATCCAGTTGCTCTAGGTTATGAGGATTATCATGAAATTGAGCCTGGAGGGTGTGGCGGAGCTGGAGGTAACGGAAATGCATGGAATTGGGAAGATTCAATTCATCCTTAAGTTGTTGAAACAATTTCAGGGTAGCACCACAATAAATATCTGATAAACTCCTCACACCCTGGGTGAGCCATAAGTTGTGGTCTGGTATGAATAATAATTATTTTAGGCCTGGGTTGTCCCAAAGTGGTTTATGTGAGTGCGTGGGCGGCGTTTTCAGTCTGCATCTCACCACTTCCCAAATTTTACAATGGTTATACAGTAATCATTTATGGCTTCCCAACACCCAGGGGTCCGCTGAGTCTCTGAAGAGAATTTGGAAGGGGTGGGCGTGAGTGTATGGGGAGCAAACTAGGGCCAGGTAGCGGTCTTTGTCATGTTTATCTAGATAATAGAAGTGGGATAGTTGCGCTGCCAAATAGTATAGGTTGAAGTCAGGTAGTGCTGTGCCCCCCTAGATCAGTGGGGTTCTTCAGCACTTGCCATGACAGTTTGTCTCGGGTTTTGCCCCACACAAAGGAGTTAAGGATAGCTTCTATAGATTAAAAAATTTAGACCGGAGCATGCCACAAAACGTATAGGAACTTGGGGAGTAGGACCATTTTTATTAGGTTTACATGGCCCATTACACCCAGAGGTAGCATGGCCCATGTCTGTGTCTTAGTTTTTTATATTCAATTTGACAAATTCTTCTGGGGAGCGGGTTATTACTATTCCTAAATATTTCATGGAACTAACCCGGATGGGGAGGAGGCTTAGGTTTTTTGTGGGGGCACCTATGTCAATGGGAAGGACCTGGGATTTGTCCCAATTTTTATATTCAAACCTAAGTAATTATAAATTAAAAATATAGCAGCATATCATCAGCGTATAAGCTTATTGTTTCCACCAAGCTCCCACAATGCAGACCCTTGATTCCCGGCTGTGATCTCAATGAAGATATGAGGAGCTCTACTGCCAGGGCATATAATAAGGGGGATAGGGGGCATTCCTGACGCGTGCCCCTTGAGAGGGGGAAGGCGCCAGAGACCCTCCCCTAGGGTTTTGGTAGAGAAGTTGGATTCATCTGATAAAGTTGGGTCCGAATCCAAAGCGTGCCAAACATTCCCAGAAGTAGTCCTACTCTACTGAGTTGAACGCCTTTGCGACGTCTAAAGACACCACGACTCTGGATCCCATCTGGTCATGCTCGGCTTGTAGGTTCATATATAATCTACAGCGATTTGTATGCCGTGTTTTTTGCTGGCATAAACCCAGTCTGATCTGGGTGGATCAGGGTAAGAATCACTTTGTTCAACCGCAGCGCCAGGACCTTGGCCAGAATTGTAATGTCTAGTTGGAGAAGGGATATTGGACGGTATTATACAGGGAGTTCTAGATTTTTGCCAGGTTTGGGTTTGAGTACTATAAAGGCCTCACACATAGATTTGGGTAAAAAGCCGGATTGAAATATATGAGAGAATAGCTCATGTAGCCTGGGGACCAGGGTTTCGTTGTATGTTGTATAAAATTCAAGGAGGAGACCATCCGATACAGGTACTTTCGATGGGTTAAGGTGAAATCCCCCAGCCACCATATCAGGATCAGTGATCAATACTCCATCAGCATTACGAAGGGATACCACAGTGGGCGGTCTGTGATCCATGTGAGCCCTTTCTCCACATTCATACATCCTTTGTTTACTATAGAATATTTTTCTCTCTGCTTTTTTAAAATGGAGACTATTTACCACTCAGGCTTGTAGTTTTAGCTGGTCAGCTGTGGATGGTGAGGGGTTGTTAGAGAACTCTTTTTCTATATCTGCTAGGGTTTGCTCTGCTTGCCTGACCACTTGTGAGGAGGTTTCCCTATATCTAGCTATACGTTGGGCTAGTATCATGCGGGCGTGGGGTTTAAAAGAATCCCAAACTACATCGAATGGCGCTGTGTTCCTATTAGTTTGAAAAAAAAAATCCCACTCAGCACCGACCTCCTCTATGCCATGAACCACCAAAATCCAAAAAGGGTTAGGTTTCCAGACATAGGTTGTGGGGGGGTGGGGAGTCAAGCTTGAGCTCAGCCCAATATGGAGCATGATACGAGAGTATACGGGGGCTGAAACCTACGTCTCCAAGTATTGGAAGTTCAACCACAAAAAAAAAAAAATATATCATACAATCCCATATACCCAATTCTATACCCACAGTTGATCCAGAGGAAGGCGAAAAACCCCAGCAGAGCATGATCCAATTTGCTACAGCAGGGGAAAAATTCCTTCTTGATCCCCTGAGAGGCAATCGGATTTTCCCCGGATCAACTTTCCCTATAAATGTTAGTACCCAGTTATATTATGTACATTTAGGAAATAATCCAGGCCTTTCCTAAAGCAATCTACTGAGCTGGCCAGAACCACCTCTGCAGGGAGTATTCCACATTTTCAAATTTTTACTATGAAGAAACCTTTCCATATTTGGAGATGAAATCTCTTTTCCTCTAGATGTAAAGAGTGCCCCCTTGTCCTCTGTGTTGCCTGTAAAGGGAATAACTCAGCACCAAGTTCACTATATGGACCTTTTTATATATTTGTACATGTTGATCATATCCCAACTTAATCTCCTCTTATCAAGAGTGAATAAATTCAGTTTCTCTAATCTGTCCTCATAGCTGAGCTCCTCCATGCCTCTTATCAGTTTGGTTGCCTTTCTCTGAACTTTCTCCAGTTCCCCAATATCCTTTTTGAGAACTGGTGCCCAAAACTGAACTGCATATTCCAGATGAGGTCTTACTAAAGATTTGAACAGGGGCAAAATTATATCTTTCTCTCTAGAGTCCATACCTCTCAATACAAGAAAGGACTTTGCTTGCTTTGGAAACCGCAGCTTGGAATTGCATGCCATTATTGAGCTTATGATCTACCAAAACCCCCAGATCCTTCTCCACTATGGATTTCCCCAGTATGTATGATGCATGCATATTCTTAGCCCCCAAGTGCATAACTTTACATTTATCAACATTAAACCTCATCTGCCACATAGTCGCCCAATTAGACAGAGCATTAAGGTCGACTTGTAAATTGGAGACATCCTGTAGGGACGTTATTCCACTGCATAGTTTGGTGTCATCTGCAAAGACGGAAATGTTACTTTTGATCCCAGACCCAATATCATTTATAAAGATATATTAAAAAGTAAGGGTCCCAGCACTGAACCTTGGGGTACACCACTGATAACCTTAGACCATTCAGAGTAAGAATCATTAACCACTACTCTCTGAATTTTGTCTTTTAGACAGTTTTCTATGCATTTACAAACTGATATTTCCAAGCCTGTAGACTTTACCTTACACATGAGCCGTGTGTACGGAACTGTATCGAACGCTTTTGCAAAATCCAAGTACACCACATCCACCTCTGTCCAAGGTTTTACGTACCTCCTCATAAAAATAAATCAGGTTTGTCTGACAACTTCTGTCTTTCATGAATCCATGCTGTCTGTTGCTTAAAATATATTTTTCCTGCAAGAACTCGTCTATGTGGTCTTTTATTAACCTCTCCAGTATCTTCCCAACTATAGAAGTTAAACTAACAGGTCTATAGTTACTTGGTAAAGACTTTGTTCCCTTTTTAAATATAGGCACCACATTGGCCCTGCGCCAATCCAGTGGTACTATTCCTGTCATTAATGAGTCCCTAAAAATGAGATACAATGGCTTTGAAATGACAGAGCTCAATTCTTTTAGGATCCATGGGTGGATGCCATCAGGTCCAGGTGCTTTATCCACCTTTTATTCTGTCTAAATATTTCTAGATCATATCACTTTTGAGCCATTGTGGATTTGGGTCTGCTTCACTACCACCGCCATTATGGACATAAATTAGCCTTCTATTTGTCCCCAGTCACCCACTCTAGATGTTTTTGTAAAGGGCCTACATGCTCAGACTTGACCTTTTTACTATTAATATATTTGAAGAATTGTTTGGGGGTTTGTCCTACTATCTTTGCAATCTGTCTTTCATTTTGAATTTTTGCATCCTTGATTTCCTTTTTACATATTCTGTTATATTCTTTGTAGCATTTAAATGACACTAGTGTTCCTTCATTTTTATATTTTTTAAAAGCTCTTTTCTTATTGTTTATAGCTTTTTTTTAACTTTGGCCGTGAGCCACATAGGTTTTATTTTTAGCCTTTTAAACTTATTGCCCATGGGAATATACTTTGCAGTGAGTTCACAAGCAGTCTTTTTGAAGAATTCACATTTCTGTTCTGTGCCCATTGATACCAATATTCTCTCCCAGTCTAAGTCCTGTAGAGCAGCCCTCATCCTTGTAAAATTTGCTCTCTTTGTAATTAAGTGTTTGAATCTTTCCCGTATGCGATTTTTGCTTACAGCTAACATCAAATGAAATCATGTTATGGTCACTGCTACCCAGGTGTTCCTTTATCTGAACATTAGTAATACGCTCTGCATGGTTTGAGATTACCAGGTCCAACAGAGCATCATTCCTAGTTGGGGCCTCAGTAAACTGGACCATAAAATTGTCCTGTAATAGATTTATAAATCTTTGCCCTTTAACTGTCCCAGCAGTGCCATTACTCTCAATTTCTGGGTAGTTAAAATCTCCCATTATTATCACCGTCCCAGCCCTTGCAGCCCTTTCCATCTTTGCAAGGAGCTTAGTCTCCACCTCCTCATTAACATTGGGTGGTCTATAACAAACTCCAATGATTAATTTTGAACTATGCACATCTGTATGCAGTTTCACCCATAATGCTTCAGACTCATCACACTCTCCATCCACCAGGTCCAGGTCCTCTTTCACATTCGCTTTGAGATCACTTCTCACATACAGACAGACCCCTCCACCTTTCCTCTTTACTCTGTCTTTCCGAAAGAGTTCATAGCCAGGAATATTACTACCCCAGTCATGTGAGAAATAAAGCCAAGTTTCAGCAATACCGATTCATAGCTCTCCTGATGCACCAGAGCTTCCAACTCGCCTATTTTGCTTGGCAGACTTCTAGCATTGGTAAACACTTTAATGCATTAATATATTTTGACCGGTCACATACTATCCTCTTGGGTGTTCCAAGATTGCAACTAGGACTTGCTACTATACTATCAATTATACGTTGCTGAGAAACATGAGAACACCTTGTCTTGGGGGTGACAGTTTCTCCAGGTGTCTATTAGGGCAAGCTCAGTGAGGAGTTTGCCAAATCTTGTGTGTGGGTGAGTGAGGTTGTCGGGAGGTGTCAATGTCAGTCTGTCTAATTTCCTATCTGCCGCATTGTTAAAGTCCCCTAGCCAAATTGCTGGAACAGTGGGAAATTGGGACAAAAAAGAGAGACCTTCTGTTAATACGGTGGAATGGAAGGGAGGAGGTATGTAAACTGCCATTATTAGGAGCTCCAAACCATTTATTCTGGCATGTAAGAATAAGAATCTACCCTGGGGGTCAGACCTAAGTGTCAGTAAAGTGAATTGGGCCGTTTTGGCCACCAATATTGCGACTCCTCTGGAGTTAGCGGTATGAGGGGCCTGGTATAGCCATCCCACCCAGGGTTTTTAAGTGTCAACAACAATTGGCCTGTGAGATGGGTCTCCACCAATACCATAATCTCAGCACGTTGTGCTTTGAGATATGATAAGGCTGCATTTCTCTTTTGGTCTAGCTCTGATACCACGCACATTCCATGTAATACATTTCAACTTAAGCATAATATGGTCAAACGTCTATCAGTGTCCCCGACACCCCGAGCCAGCATCCAGACATCATGGTCTATCCCACAGGTGAGAGGGCACACAATGCCGTCCAAGTGGTCCAGGGCAGCGAGGACAGGATAATAAAACATGATCCCCTGAGGTCCAGGTGGTGTAGCCACATATAGGGCCCCAGTGCATCGCATATGAATCATGATATCAATCAAATACCCACAAATAAAACTCTTCTCAACATTAAATGATTGCAAAACAATAAACCAACAGTAGAACTTTAGTAAATTTTATAAACTAACGCACTGGCATTACCGGGCAGACAGTGCCCCAAGTATATTTCAGGGGCTGTCTTCTGAGACAGGCCAGTCCAGGGAAACTGTATGTTAGGGCTCCCGTAACTAGGGGGGGGGGGGGCGATTATCTGCTGCAGAGCAAGCAGCAGCGTGAGGAGTGAGACTCCCGGTCTAAGATAAACAGGATGACGCGTGGGGGAAACAAGAGGCTATGGGGATTTGAGTCCATATCCCGGGTGTCACAGCAGGTGGTAGCTTGCCACTGAAGCCAATTGTTCGGGGCTGCAGCCATTCCCTATCTCCAAAAAACACAGGGGAACCGGTATGAGAGGATTAGGTGGGAAAAGGACAGTGGGTATGTCCAGGGGAAAGGAGATGTACAGGGGCCAGTTCAAAGTGGAAACCGCCAACATTAACACAGGGGTGGCGTTGGGCAAGGAGTACAGAGCACAGTACCTTAGTGAAGAGTAGTCCAATGCACCCTGGTATGTTAAGTGTTCTATGTGTCATCCGCCATGGCAGGTACCGGTCATATACTGGTGTCGGTTGGCTGTGTCTTTAAGTGGGTGCTCGGTCGGGCACCACTCTGTCCTCCAACCAAGTAAAGACAGCTTCAGGTGTGTCAAAAAGAGAGTGCCCTGTCCTCTCCAAGGACCCGGAGCCTGGCAGGAAAAAGCATAGCGTAGGAGTAATGTTGGATCCTTAATTGCAGCTTGGCTTCAGTGAATTCTTCTGGACTTCCGCAGAGAAGTCAGGGAAAACTTTGATTTTGCCGCTCTTGAAGGGAATGTTGCCTTTCAATCTGGTGAGGCGGAGGACAGCATCCCAGTCTCGGAAATTTTGCATTTTTGTGATGAATGTCCGGGGAGGTGCGCCCTGGGGAGGAGGTCTGGCAGCCAGCCTGTGGGCTCTCTCCACAATGAATGATCTGGAGAACTCAGCCCTCCCGAACATGGTTATGAGCAAGTTTTCCAGAAATGAGGGGGGTCGGTGCCCTCCACACCCTCAGGCATCCCCACAAATCGCAGGTTGCACCTCCTAAGCCTGTTTTCCATGTCGTCTTGCTTGGCTAATACTGCATTAAGCTGGTCTAAGTCTTCATCTCTGTGACCCGGTCTCTGAGCTTCTGCAGGTCTTGGCGGATTTGTGACACATTGATTTTCACCTTCTCGATTTTGCAGTCCGAGATTGCTTCCAGCACACGTGCAGTGTCTTCCGCGGCCGAGTCCACAGGAGGAGGCGAGTCGGTGCCATTTTCTTCCAAGGCCCCCGTTTCCTGATGTCGATATTTAGCCAGTTTTGAGGCTGTTAACGCCGTTTTTTTCGGTAGTGACATGCTCTCTATAGGTGCAAGATGTCAGCAGGCTTGATTGTGGGGTGTAAGTTGCAATATTAGCACCAGGATTTGCGATGATGGAGTTTGGGCAATCGGAGCTCCCGATCAGAACTCCTCACACCATGCCGGTCCAGGCCATGCCCCCAATGGTACAGTTTTTAAGAAAAATTACAGTATTCAGAATCGCCGCTTTTGGCGATCTGAATACTTTGAAGTGCATAGGAGGCATGGGGGGTCTTTTAGACCCCCCCATCCCTCCATAAAGAGTACCTGTCACCACCTATTACTGTCACAAGGGATGTTACAAATAAGAAAAAAATCGTTTTAAAGCATCCGCGCAGCAAAGAAAATGCACACGTGGGCTAACTTTACTGTTTAGATTTTAATTGACGAAAGTGTATTTTTTCCTAAAAAAAAATTGCTTTTGAAAGACCGCTGCGCAAATGCAGTGTGACATAAAATATTGCAACAAGGGCATAGTTTGGCCCAACAGGAAGATGGCTGCTTGATTGAACAGCTCCTGCCGTTACTACTCCTTCAACAAGATTACCGGAGGTAATTACTCTATAATTCTACACAAGACGATGGGGACAGCATCCCGACAATCCTCAACCTCACGGTCCTGCTCTCCCCATGAAAATACAGGGAGCATAAGCCAGAATATCCCTGAGATGTTCAGAACGCAGCAGGGCAATATAGCGTCGTCCCACCACAGACCCTCACAGACCTCCGTTTCACAACTGACGGGACCCATACCTGCACCCCAAATGTCACCTCCGACGATGACCAAGACAATCCTCAACAGCCCCACCTCAGCATACACGACCTGAGGACCATTGCCGCCAACATTAAGGACACCCTGTCAGCTGCCATTGCTGACCTGAGACTAGATATACATGCGCTAAACGACAGGGTACATGAAGTTGAAAGAACCGCAGCACAACACGACAATGTCCTCCGCAAGGCTACAAGAAAGATCGATACACACACATTGCAACTGAAGGAAGTACAACGCCACGTTGAAGACCTCGATAATCGCGGTTGCCGCCATAACCTCAGAATCAGAGGCATACCTGAGGCCATTGATTCTGAACACCTGACGCCTGCAGTAACTGACCTATTCAATGGCCTGCTCAACAGGCCACGTCCAACCCAAATTGAGATGGAAAGAATCCATAGGGCACTACGCCACAAGGGCAGAGAGACTGATCCCACTAGGGAAATCATCTGCTGTATCCTGGATTATAAGCTAAAAGAAGAAATCCCGAGGCAAGGGAGAGGCAAGTCACAACTATAGCATGAAGGAACGCATATCCAGATCTTTCAGGATTTATCCAGCATCACGCTAAAGTATCATAGGGACATAAAACCACTGCTTGAGGTACTATGTGCACATGGGATACAGTATAGGTGGAAAGTCCCTTTCTGCCTGTCGGCCACACACCTAGGTCGGACGGCCCTACTGAAAGTGCCAGAAGACTTGCCTCCATTTTGTGACAGCCTAGGCATTCCCCTGGTGGATGTCCCTAACTGGTACCTAGATCCTTAAAGGAAGGCTCTAAACATTTTTTTGTAGGCCGCAAAGAAAGAGGGTGGGAGGCAGATTGGTATAGTCTGCATTTTATACAAAATGTGCGGGAGTACGGTCATCTTTAGAATGAAAGCACATCCTAACCAGGAAATGGTGGGCGCGTTCCACCTATCAAGGTCTTGTTGTAGCTTTTTCAGTTCTGTCAAAAAGTTCATGTTATATAAGTCTACTAGCCTACTGGGTACTTGAATACCCAAATAGGTGATAGCATCTGTCTTCCAGGTGAAGGGGAAGTTCCTCTGGCATTATTGCACTATGTGGGGGGATAAGGTGATGTTTAGGGCGGAAGATTTAGAAAAGTTGATTTTCAAATTGGAGATAAATCGGAACTGATCCATTACTTGCATCAAATTTGGTAGAGATGTCATGGTAGATGAGAGGAAAAGCTGGATGTTGTCCGCGAAAGCCTCAATTTTGTATCCCCGGTCATGCACCTCAATGCCTTTTTATATTCGGATTTTCTCGGGTGCATCGTAAGAGGGGTTCCAATGTGAGAATATAAAGTAAAGGAGAGAGGGGACAGCCCTGTCTGGTTCCATTCTGGATGGAGAAGGCCTCCGACATGTGGCCGTTAACCCGGACCCTAGCACTTGGGTTAGTGTACAGGGCTTTTATAAACGCTCGTATGCAGCTCCCCAAGCCTATTGTCTCCAGGACTGCATCCATATAGTCCCAGGCCACTCGGTCAAAGGCCTCCTCCGCATCCATGGACAGAAAAAAAACATTACGGCGTGTGGAAGTCAGCCAGTGGTGTAGGTTTAGAGTTTTGATGGTATTGTCCCTGGCCTCTCTGCCAGGAACAAAATCCACTTGGTCCAGACCAACCTATGCCGGTACATGATAGGAAAGCCTGGTCGCTATTTTGGAGAAAAGTTTAACATCTACATTTAAAAGCAATATTGGTCGATAATTCGATACGTTCGCCGGGTCTTTATTCTCTTTTGGTATCACTGCGATATATGCCTCTAGTAGGCTGCGGGGGGCGCTCGATGTACCTTTTAAAGAGTTAAAGGCCTTTATGAAGCCGGGGCCTAAGAGGTCTGGAAAGTTACTGAGCTGTGTAGCCATCCGGCCCAGGGCTCTTGCCCGTTTTTTTTTAGAGCTTCTTCCCATTCCTCTGAAGACAATGGAGCTTCAAGAGCCTGTTGGTCTTCAGATGATATCGCTTTAGGGGTGTACTTGCGCAGGAAATCTCTTATCAGGCTTGACCTATCCTCTGCTGAGATTAGATTTTGCTTTTTTATGTTATACAGTCTCCTATAGTAATTATGGAATTGGCGAGCTATCTCCTAGTTTTTGGTGTGCATCACCCCTGCCTTGTCTACTACGTGATGGACAGTGTGGGTAAGGGTACGTTTTTGTGTAAATCTGGCCAGAAGTCTCCCAAGTTTATTGCTGTTCTCATAGAAGAATTTCTGTGATAACAACTGCTGTTTGCGTGCCCTTTTGAACAGTTCCTCCCGCAAAAGTGCCCGAGTATCTGCCAGTTCAGTTGCTACTTTAGTAGCGAGTGAACATTTGTGTTGTGCTTCCAGTTTGAAGATTTTGGATGTCAGTTCCAAAATCAGAGCCTGGTGTTGTTTCTTTTTATTTGCCGCAAGGGCCATCAGGTGCCCACGTACCACACATTTGTGGGCTTCCCATTGTACCATGGGGGAAATTTCTGGTGTGTCATTATGTTGGAAGTATTCGCTAATGGTCTGTTTGGTGGCCAGGTCTCCAATATCTGAGAGGAGGGAGGAGCCGCAGGGTTATAGTGATCGGACGATGATCCGAAATCACCATGTTTTCTATCGTCACGTTGTGAAGGTAGACCAGATCTCTCTGGGGTATGAACAGATAGTCTAGCTGAGAGTATCGGCTATGTGGGGCTGAATAAAACGTGAAGTCCTTCCCACATGGATTTAAGGTGCGCCATGAGTCGTGGAGCTTGAGCGAGGCTAGTTGGAGTTTTACTTGCCGCAAAGATGAGCATGGGAGTGATGAAGTACCTGAGGAAGTGTCTACGAGCAAATTTAGGGCCAAGTTGAGGTCACCTCCCATGATCACTAGACCTGTCTTGAACAAGGTTAGTTTCAGAAGGGTATGCTTCAAGAAGGATACTTGTTTCGAGTTTGGGCAATATATATTTGCCAAGGTCACCGGCTTGTCTATCCAGAGACCTTTCAGAAAAAGGAACCTGCCCTCAGAGTCCGCCATCTGGTCTGTTGGGTTGAATGCAAATGACTTTGCCATCAGTATTGCTACCCCTTTTGTCTTAGAATCCGCACAGGTTGCATGGTGTACCACCGGGAATCTGTGATTGGATAGCCGGGGTATGGAATTTGTTTTAAAGTGCGTTTCTTGTACAAACATAATTTGGGCTTTCTGCCCATGAGCGGTTAACAGGCTACTGCATTTTTCTGGGATATTAAGTCCCTTTGTATTCAGAGAGTATATGTTAGGACCTGTACTTGAACCTGGGACCTCAGCTGTGTCTGGCAATGAGTCTTCTCACTGAGCTATCTGAGATGCTGGACAGTGCCTTGTCAGATCCTTTAGACAACCCTGCCTTGTATCTTGATGTCAGCTGAACCTTGAACTCTTTGCTCCTCCCACAAACTTCCTGATATAAGCCATGTCTCTGCACTTCCTCTTTGCCAGAATATTGTGCTATCTCCAGCCTGTATCTCGCTCCTGTCTTCCCTGCTGCCGTTCATATTTGCTACTGCTCGTTATCGACCCTTGGCTTGTTCCTCGACTACGCTCCTGCCTGATCCCAGCCTGCAACTACTAGTTACCGACCTTTTGGCTTGTTTACTGACCACGCTTCTGATTGATCCTTACCTGCTCATCCGCTACTGAACCCCCGGCTTACTCACCTCCTGGTGGGGCGATCCTAAGGACCGCGACCTGGTACTAACACGCAGCTAAATCCATCTCCACCATCAGGAGCTCTGGTGAACACCGGTTAGTACTTAGACACTGCACCTCAGGTGAGCCTGTGTCATCTGCCAGGGTGACTGCCTGTTTAACTATCCTGCTGGTTAGTGGTAGTCCTGCAACTGCTATAGCAATTGGTCTTCGAGCCTGACCCCTGATCGTGACAGAATATTCTGGCCCAAAACATGGAGGCCGCTATAGCAAATGCTGTGGCTCCGTTCAGGCAGCAAATTGCAGAGCTGCAGGAGTTCGGTGTCACTTACCAAGAAAAATTCTCTGTACTGGAAGGTGTGGTGAAGGAGCAACACGAAGAGATCCGTGCTCTGACAAAACAATTGCTGGACCTACGTTCCCGAGATAACGCACATATGCCTCACCCACTCAAGTTTAATGGAGACCGCCACCATTACAGAGTTTTTCTTAACCAGTGTTGCATCTATTTCCAAATGTGACCCACTGCATTCATTTCTGAAAGACAGAAGGTAATGTTTCTTATCAACCTCCTGACTGGGGAAGCTCTAGCCTGGGCCTCCCCCTATATTGAACAGGACAGTGACATCCTGAATAATTTCCAGACATTCGAGAATGCGATGAATCCAGTTTTTGATGATTCCAACCGCTGCGCTACGGCTGAAGCAAAGTTGTATAGTTTACGGCAGGGTAAAGTACACAGCTGAATTCAGACGTTTGATGGCAGATACCACTTGGAACCGAGCAGCGCAAAAAAGTCAGTTCCGCCAAGGGCCATCCGACTGATGTGATCCTGCCTGCACAAATAAACTATTACCCAGACTATCTCCCCATTAATTCTCGAAGAAAATAAAGTAAATTCTCCACTGTCTCATTTTGTCATCCCTATTAAGCTTATTTCTGAGGGACGTGAAATCCCCTGCTCTGCTATGCTGGACTCTGGGGGTGGAGGAAACTTTATGGACATAGTTTGCCCACCGCAAAAACATTCAAGCCAGAAATATATCTGCTCCTATTGAGATGGAGACGGTTGATGGTTCACCTTTATCTTCAGGACCTGTTACCCATAAAACAGTTCCTCTGTTAACCCAGTTTGAGGCTGACCATCGTGAGACCGTCAGCTTTCAGTTGATCACATCACCCAAATTTCCCATCATTTTGGGCATTCCTTGGTTCTCCACTCACAATCCCTCTATCAACTGGGGAACACGGACCATAGATTTCACATCCTCCCATTGTAAGGAACAATGTAGGGAATCTAATCAAACAAGTTCTCCGATGGTCAAGGAATTGCAACTTGGTGTGGTAACTACCCAGTCATATGACAACTTGCCTCCCCAATACCATGCATTCCGGGATGTCTGTGATAAGAAAAATGCAGATCAATTACCTCCTCACTGCCCATACGATTGCCCCATTGAGTTGCTCCCAGGGGCCGAAATACCTTTTGGACGCCTTTTTAATCTGTCAGAACCTGAATTAAAAGTGCTCAGGGAGTGGCTTGATGAAAATTTAGAGAAGGGTTTTATTAGACACTCAACATCTCCTGCAGGAGTGAGTGGTTTATTCTTTGTTGAAAAGAAAGACTCCACCTTGCGTCCATGCATTGATTACAGGCACATAAATAAGGTCACTATTAAAAACCGTTATCCACTCCCCTTGATCTCGGAAATGTTGGAAAGACTTGCGTTCTGCAAAAGTGTTTACAAAACCTGACCTACGGGGGGCATATATCCTGGTCCGTATTCGTCCAGTAGACTAATGGAAAACTGCCTTTAGAACCAGATATGGACATTTTGAGTCCTTGGTCATGCCTTTTGGTCTCTGCAATGCCCCTGCGACCTTTCAACACTTCATCGAGATCTGTTGGACCAATATGTCATTGCTTATCTGGATGACATCCTTATCTTTTCTGATAACCTGGAAGAGCACCGCAAGCATGTTTGCATTGTCTTTGAAAGATTACGGCAGAATCGATTTTATATCAAACTGGAGAAATGTGAGTTTGAACAAGCCCAGATCCAGTTTTTAGGGTATATTATTTCTCCAGAGGGAGTGAGCATGGATCCCGAGAAGATTAAAGCGGTGGTAGATTGGCCTGCCCCCGGAAACATTAAGGAAATCCAACGATTTGTTGGGTTTGCCAACTTTTACAGAAAATTTATAAGGAACTTCTCTAAGGTGATAGCTCCAATTACCCAACTAACAAAGAAAGGGGTGCCCTTTGTGTTTTCATCTGAGGCACAGGCTGCCTTTGGAAAGTTAAAAACTCTTTTTACTTCCTCACCAGTATTGGTACATCCCAATCCTGAATTACCTTTTATAGTGAAAGTGGATGCTTCGGACTCTGCCGTGGGAGCTATCCTCTCTCAGCGACGTGGTGAAAAGATGCAGCTTCATCCCTGCGCTTACTTCTCTCGTTTAATGTCTTCAGCCGAAAGAAATTATGATATTGGGAATAAGGAGTTATTGGCAATTAAGGAAACATTTTCTGAATGGAGGCATTTGCTGGGAGGCGCTAAGCATCCTGTGACCATTCTCACAGATCATAAGAATCTGGAATTCATTCGTTCTGTCAAGAGATTGTCTTCTAGACAAGCACGTTGGTCATTGTTCTTTTCCAGGTTCAATTTTATTATCTCATATCGACCTGGGTCAAGGAATGGGAAGGCTGATGCCTTATCACAAATGTTGTCTGGGCCTCTCCAGGAAAAGAACTCTGAATACACAGTGCTGCCTCAAAATAACTTTCTAGGTACCACAAGTTCTAAAGCACTCTTGAGTCTCCTCAAGGAAGGGTACGAGAATCACCCACTCCTCAAAAATCCTCCTATGGACATCATCCTTGAGTACAAAAACGGCTTCTGGACTCAAGCACATCGCCTCTATGTACCTGAAGTTGCTCGGGTTGAAGTCCTCAAGTTGGTTCATGACTCCAAACTTGCTGGACATTTTGGAGTTTCTAAGACAGAGGAACTTTTATCCCGTTCCTTTTGGTGGCCTGGGTACAAAAGAGATGTCAAGGGTTATGTAGCCTCGTGCCTGGTCTGTGCTCGCAATAAGACACCCAAGTTTCTCCTTTGGGGTTGCTCCAGCCACTCCCTGTCCCATCAAGACCATGGGGATCCATTTCTATGGACTTTGTAGTCGATTTACCCCCCTCTAAAGAAATGACCACTATCTTGGTTGTTATTGACCGCTTCACGAAGATGGCTCACTTTATACCGGTCAAGGGGGTACCCTCTGCAGAACAAACTGCAGAGTTGATGGTTCGAGGAATCTTTAGACTACATGGAATTCCAGAAGATGTAGTTTCTGACAGAAGAGTACAGTTCACTTCAAAATTTTGGAAAAGCTTTTGCTCAGCACTAGGAGTAACAGTTAATCTATCTTCGGCTTTTCATCCTCAGTCTAATGGTCAGACCGAGAGGACCAATCAAACGTTAGAGCAGTACCTTCGATGTTTTGTTAGTTATCTTCAGGATGACTGGGTGGACTATCTTCCTACAGCCAAAATTTGGTTCAAATGAACAGGTTTGGGACTTTTAGGGCGCAAAAACACAGAAATATATAATAGATATGAAAAATAATTTATTGAAAATCACAACATAACTTAATATTGCACTTTTGACATCATATGTCTTATGAAAACATTTAAAAACAATACATCACTGAACAGGGATGAAGTTTTCATTTATTGCTCTTTTTCTCAACATGTTTCACCCAAACTTGGGCTTCCTCAGGAGAGTTAGATAATGTCATATAATATTTACTGAAATAGAAAAATACAATCAAACATTGAACACACAGAATTTAACACTGCCTAAGTAAAACAGTATAGAAATGAACATCACGTAACAGGGAAGTGGGTGGAGCTTGTAAGCTCATATGCTAACCTGGGTGTCCCGGGAGAGAATTCCGCAGTCCACATAAATGCTGAATGCATGGGGTAAAAATGAGTGCATCATAGAGAGGGAAATAATATCCAAAACTATATCAGTTTTGTAATCCATCTATGGGGTAAATTAGTAAAGATGCTTGAATTATTATGGTATTGAAGAAAATAAGTAAATATATATTATCCCACAAAATGGGGAACCCACCTGAAAGTATTTGCTTGATGTGCTATTTTAAAATAATAACAGCACAAAAGGCTCCTGACTGCCAAAGAGGGAGTCCAAGTTTGAATCTATAAAGTATTTTAAAGGGAGATTCTGTTAAACCATTAGGGAAATATCATACAAACATAATTGCCATCAATAAACCAAGAACAGATCACCATGCCCTATATATGTATTTACCTATGTTGAGGGTCTACATCCACTCAGGGTGCCAGCCTGGATAGAAGACTATCCGAAGATAAGGAGGTCAGAGTGAGGTACTTAAACCCCTTAAAATAGAATAAGACAGGCATTTTAGTGATCAATTCCCAGTCAAAATGGGTGCCAAATAGTCTGCTAAGATCTCTTACCTTTACCAAGCATCGATTTGGGAGTGAACCTCCACTGAGCTGCACAAATAAACAGCCCAAATAATTCCCCTTAAATAACCCTCTCCACCGCCGTTTTGGCGCCAAAATTTGGCGCCAAACGGTCAGGTGAGGACAAATAGTGTCACAGCAGGTGCGCCAGGCGCACAGGAAGTGACTGCTGTGAAAACCGGAAGTGCTTCTCTCAACAGGAAGCCAGACTGACTGACCTCAATGCTGATAGCAAACAGGAATCACAGGATGTAAAGCCTTCCTACAGCGGAGTTTGTTTATAGCAATTCTAAACATGGCTCCACCTCTCAGACCCCTTTTTTCCTAAATACCGGGCATCATCCAGCTTTCATCCCTGATCTCCCTATCTCAACTCCAATTCCTGCTGTTACCAACAGATTAACTGCTTTACAGGAGATCCAGGAGAAATTGATCGAGACTTTGAGGGAAGCTCAGGAAAGTTACAAGAAGGCTGCAGATAGACATCGCAGAGCACTTCCTACCTTTCATGTGGGTGATCAAGTTTGGTTATCTACTAAAAATCTGAAGGTTCATGTTCCATGTGCAAAGTTAGGACAAAAGTTTGTGGGACCTTTCCAGATCTCGGCCCAGATCAACCCAGTCGCATTTCGCCTAAAACTTCCAGCCAGTATAAAGATTCACCCTGTGTTTCACATATCGCTACTCAAACCTTTTCACGAAAATACTTTTTCGGGAAGAATTCTTCCACCCCCTCCACCTGTTGGGGTACAGGGTGAAGAAGAATATGTGGTGGAGAAAATTCTTGATTCCAGGATCTATAGGAACAAATTGCAATATCTGGTTCAATGGGAAGGATATGGGCCAGAAGAAAATTCTTGGGAGCCTGAGCAGAATGTTCATGCTCCTAGATTAACGAGAGAATTCCACCAGAGGTTCCCTCACAAACCAGGCCCTAAGACATCCAGTGGACATCCTGGGAGGAGGGGAGTACTGTTAGGACCTGGACTTGAACCTGGGACCTCAGCTGTGTCTGGCAATGAGTCTTCTCACTGAGATGCTGGACAGTACCTTGTCAGATCCTTTAGACAACCCTGCCTTGTATCTTGATGTCAGCTGAACCTTGAACTCTTTGCTCCTCCCACAAATTCCTGATATAAGCCATGTCTCAGCACAATATTCTGGCAAGGAGGAAGTGCAATCTCCAGCCTGTATCCCGCTCCTGTCTTCCCTGCTGCCTTTCATATTTGCTACTGCTCGTTATCGACCCTTGGCTTGTTCCTCGACTACGCTCCTGCCTGATCCCAACCTGCAACTACTCGTTACCGACCTTTTGGCTTGTTTACTGACCACGCTTCTGATTGATCCTTACCTGCTCATCCGCTACTGAACCCCGGCTTACTCACCTCCTGGTGGGGCGATCCTGAGGACCGCGACCTGGTACTAACACGCAGCTAAATCCATCTCCACCATCAGGAGCTCTGGTGAACACCGGTTAATACTTAGACTCCGCACCTCAGGTGAGCCTGTGTCATCTGCCAGGGTGACTGCCTGTTTAACTATCCTGCTGGTTAGTGGTAGTCCTGCAACTGCTATAGCAATTGGTCTTCGAGCCTGACCCCTGATCGTGACCGTATACTTTGAGGGACAGAGGAGCTGAGCTTTGCATCCTAGGAGGCTGAAGGGGAAGAAAAGGGTGAGGCTGAAGGGGAAGGGGTAGGTAAGATTAAGCGTGGACTTAGAAAAGGGACAAAAACGTTATCACACTCTAATGGGGTACTACAGGCCTGTTGATGTATATGCTGTTCCTTTAACAGTGTGAGTGCCCCCTTTGTTGGGTTTGTGATATTAATACCCGAGGTAGTCTTAGGCCTTCTACACTACCTGAACAGGGGAAACCTGAGGGACTTAGGTGTTATAAGTCCCGTTCCAGGTTTTTCCAAAGGGGAAACCTGCCTCCTTGGTGTGGGGAAGGAGTCTAGCACAGAAACTGTCGTACACTGCCGACCACCCATTCGTTCCAGACATTATGTATAAACATTAAGTGAATAATCCTCAGCAGAGGAAAAGCGAGGGGAAGGAGGGGGTACCCGTTTGATCCACCCACAACCTAGGTAAGTGGACCTTATTGGCACAGTCTCCTCTGACCCATCAGTGGCTGCATTGTGCACTGTGGAAAACCTGGTTCTTTACACTGGGGCCGAGCCCCTATAACCTTAGGGGTGACCCCATTTGTGAATCGTTGCACTGGTTCACTTGAATCCCTGTGTCCCGGATCCCCATACCTCCATGGGGGAGCCGGAAGAGCCATAACCCATCACCTCTCACTCCAGATTAAGTACCTGGGCCATAAAATGTAGAATAATGAACATTTGTGAGGACTAAAACAGTACTAAACATTGAAACTGATAAACAAGTAAGACTTTACAACCTGAACAAGACTATACCTGGAGCTTTCTTCTATGACTATTTACTGCTCCCTTGGCTCGTTACTCCTTTAACCTGGTAATAGTTGTCTGCCTTAGGTTGGTATTCCTACCGGAGCGCTTGTGGAACATAAAAACTATTACTAACATAAATGCAAAATTAATGGTAACAGATACAGATATGCCTCCTGGGATCCGCACGCCTCTCCGTATTGGCTAAGAGGCTGTCTTCAGGGAATCGCAGAGGCATATGGATATCACCGCCAAAGACTCTATATCTTCACCGTCCTAATACAAGCTAGGACCCTTTTCAATTCACATTCTGTTATTTTAAGTATGAGCCATCGTTTCCAAAGCGCATTGTCCACATGCCTATGTGGGTGTGTTTTGTCCGTTTTGGAGTTCACCTTGGACCTCCACGTGCCCTGGAACCCCAGGAAATGGGGGAGAAGTAAAAGGATTCATACAATATAAAATTATAGATAAAAAAGGGGGGTGGGGCAGGGGTTACCGTGGGGTTCAAGGACTTTCCTTAATCTCTCTAAGTGTCCTATACCGAAAAAGCTATACGCCCAGAAAGGGAAGTTCATGTTCTTCCAAGATTGGTTTGCGTTGTAAGTTCCATACAAGGTGGGTAAGGAGGGGGGTAGGTTCATTAAATCATATGTAGGATATGGGGCACACTTTTATGTTAGCCCTGTGGGGAGGAACACTCTCCTCTAGTTCTTACAATAGCGACCCTGCATAAGGCTTTCTCTGAAAGTTCTGCTCCATTACCAGTTCTGCATCCTATGAGACACTGGAGCATGCGAAGTGAGAGCTTACTTCATACCCTTAAAGGTCCAGGGCCCTGCTGCGTAGGCCCCTATTGTTCAGCTGAATAACCATAGTTTTGAACCTGCTGGTGTGTTCCCCCTCCTTATATGGCTCCCGGGGCCACATTCTAGGGTAGGGCAAAGATAATCCCGAGGATAAATGCTCGGTATCACTAGCGTCAGAGACAAGTGGCTAATTGTGCACCAGTATTGCACCAGAAAAGTAAAACACAAATTGCATTCATTCATGAAACAAATTTTCACTCCGATAATATACCCAAACTAGAAAAGCTACCATTTCTGGGGAAATTGTGTGAAGTCTTCTTGCCTCCACCTACTGGAGTGGGTGGAGTAACTGGGTGGAGTGGCTTGAGTAACTGTTGTGTGGTTGGAGTGGCTGGAGTAACTGTGAAAAGTGTTAAAATGCTTAATATTTTAAAAAGTATAAATAGTAAAAAAGTGGAAGATTCTTTTTTTTCCCCAACAATGATATATATATTTTTTTTTTAAAAAATGTTTTTTTTTTTTTCAACAATGATTTTTTTTTTTAATAATGGTATATATATTTTTTCAGGAATATATATATTTTTTTAAATTATTTTTTTTGATGGGCTGGTCATAATGTTTTGGCTGATCATGGGGGGTCATAATGTTTTGGCTGATCATGGGGGGGTCATAATGTTTTGGCTGATCATGGGGGAGGTCATAATGTTTTGTCTGATCATGGGGGAGGTCATAATGTTTTGTCTGATCATGGGGGAGGTCATAATGTTTTGGCTGATCATGGGGGGGTTGTAATCTTTTGGCTGATCATGGGGTGGTCATAATGTTTTGGCTGATCATGGGGTGGTCATAATGTTTTGGCTGATCATGGGGTGGTCAATGTTTTGGCTGATAATGGGGGGGTCATAATGTTTTGGGGGGAAAGTGCTCCCGACTCCAGCGTCTCAACCATGAGGAACGTGCAGGTCGGCTGCACAGTGAGTGACATCCCCCTGCGGCGCAGCTACTGCGCATGAGCAATTATCAGCACCTTTTTTTTTTGGGCAATATGCCAAAAACACTATTTATGGCCGATATGTTTCTGCCCACCTCTAGTTTCTATAAATTAGTCTTTCACAAGGGTTGGGTAAAAAGTGTATTTGGGCTTTAGATTAGTATTTAGGTGAATTTACATACAAATCTAAAAACCTCAAAAGACTCACAGCAAATAGTGGCGCTACAGTGTACATCATATATCTGTGCAAATAATAGTGCAAAAATATATCAATATAATAAACTAAAATCTATGTGTAAAATACCTCAACACACCTCTAAGTGCCTAGTGATAAATATAAACACAATACAAATCAAAATAATTGGCAAATCAATAAATTCAGTATGCCAATTAAATATAGGCGGAAAATTAAAGTTCAAATAAACCTCTGGTGAAAATTAGTGAAAAGTTCCATATATGAATTTTGAAGTGAAAAAAATCAATCAAATTCTTCTGTAATCTTCCACCACACCACAGTGATACGTGTCTCCTCTCCCAAAAGAAACGCACTCACCAGATGAATATGCCCACACTTTCGTGATAGGCTACTGCGCATAAGGGTCCCTCCAAGGGGGTCGGTTGAATTTTCCACAGACCAGTTGTGTAACAGGTTAACTCCACATGTGAATAAAAGAGGGTGCTTCCAATAGTGTAAATCAGTTTAAAAACTTTAATTGCAAATCACATAAAGCACTCCAAAAGATCCACTCTTCTGCTTTAATCTTCTTTGGATTCCTGTGGTATTCTTTAGATTAGTATGTTTAATGGGTAATGTGGTCCCTATAAGACCCTCCGGATCTTGGATATAGTTCTCTTAAGAAATCCTCCAACATTTCTAGGGTAATCTGTTTCATCCCATTCTCAATTGGTGTTTGTAGAGTTGGGAGATATCGTACAATCTATATGATTCTTGGGGGCCCTTATTAGGGATTGTATGTGATGGTTCGCTAAAGCACGCAAAGGGATTTAAATAATATGTGGGTGAGAAATACAACCCCTTTTGTAATAAGGAGTGTTCTGCCACTGCCAAGGTTCTCTAGACTAGAGGACAAGTTAAATATCTTTATAATACCATGGAAGGTATGTGTTCTATTTTACTTCTTTTGTTTACCTCCTCTTCTTCCTGGTCTCCTTTTACTTTTTATTTTATTTTTTTAACTTGTTTAGGGGTGGCCCTAAAAAAATCCTCTGGATTAACAGGTGTGTCAGAGGGACTGGTATGGATTGTATGTTCTAATTTAGCTAAGACTTTGAATGCGTTTTGTTTGGCAACTGTAAACCTAAGCATTTTAGGTTCTGTTTTTATTTGCCTGGAAGTATTGTCAATGTTATGTACTGGACATTTAGGTTCTATTGATACATGTGTATTATTAGTCAGGGCTCCAGATGTCTGTGATTCATGTTTGGTGTATGGACCCTGCATGCACTACAATTTGGGGCATATTGGGTGTCATTACATCCACACTACTAAATGTATTAGACTCCATCTGCATTGGGTTAGGATAAGTGGCAGCCTCCAATGCTATATCTACATGGGGAAAATAGCATGCTATGTTTATGTTCATGTATCAACATTGATTGCCCACTCCAGTACTCCATGCATGCAGATCTGTGTATATACAGTTAGGTCCATATATATTTGGACACAGGCACAATTGTCATACTTTGGCTTTGCATGCCACCAGAATAAAATTAAAATGAAACAATCCTATTGAATTTAAACTGCAGACTTTCCGCTTTTTTCTTCAAGGGGTTAAATATCAATATCGAGTACACATTTTAGGAACTGCAACCATTTTTATACACCATCCCCCCCCCCCCCCCCCCCCCCCCCCCCCCCCCCCCATTTTCAGGGGCTCAAATGTAATTGGACAAATGAATGTGATCCTAAATAAAATGTAATTTTTTTTATATTTTTTTGAGAATCCTTTACTGGCAATGACTGCCTGAAGTCTGAAACCCATGGACATTACCAAAGACTGGGTTTTCTCCTTTCTGATGCTTTGCCAGGCTCTAACTGCAGCTGTCTTCAGTTCTTTGTGGGTCTTTAGTTCTGCCCATACTTCAGCAAGTGAAATGCATGCTCAATTGGGTTGAGATCAGGTGATTGACTGCAGAATATTTCACTTATTTTCCTTCAAAAGCTCCTGCTTTTGAAGGAAAATAAAAAAAGCTCCTGCTTTTGCAATGTGTTTTGGATCATTGTCAATCTGTACTGTTAAGCACCGTCCAATCAACTTTGCTGCATTTGGCTGAATCTGGGCTGACAGTATTACTCTAAACACTGCAGAATTCATCCAGCTGCTTCTGTCACATCATCAATAAACACCAATGACCCAGTGCCACTGGAACCCATGCCATCCACCATGTTTTACAGATGACGACGTGTGCTTTGGATCATGAGCTGTTCCAAGCCTTTTCCGCACTTTTTTCATCCCGTCATTCTGGTATAGATTAATCTAATGCCGAATACACACGATCAGAATTTTGGTCGGAAAAAGCTATGATGGTTTTTCCAACAGAATTCCGCTCAAGCTTGTCTTGCATACACACGGTCACACCAAATTCCGACCGTCAAGAACACGGTGATGTACAACACATACGACGGCACTATAAAAAGGAAGTTCAATAGCCACTGCGCCACCCTTTGGGCTCCTTCTGTTATTCTCGTGTTTATCTCGTGTTAGCAGAAGTTTGGTTAGAGACGATTCGCTCTTTTCAGACTTGTGCTTTTCAGATTGTTTTACTGCTGTTCAGTTTGTGCTTGTGGGTTTATCTGTTTTTCAGTGCGTTCTTGTCCGCTCGTTGCTGATTTTCACCTCGTTCTTCACAGGCCTTGCTGTTCTTCAGTGCATTCTGTTTTTTCTGACCAGCCGACCGCTTTGAAGCCTTGCTGCGTTTATGTACCCGTCATAGAGTTCGTGCTGTGCGGGGGCTTGGTGTTGGGGTTCTTGCTTTGACCCAAGCCCAGTCCATGAACAGGGTGGGGAGGAGTTCATGGACCAAGAATTAGTTACTCCAGTGTGACCAATTCTCTAATATGCCTTTGCTGCGGGAGATCCAGGAGAATAACCCTGATGATTTCAGGAATTTTCTCCGGGTGACAGACCCCATTTTTCACCATCTGTTGACTTTGCTGACCCCTTATATTAGCAGGCAGGACACCTGAATGCGGCAAGCCATCCCTCCGGAGCAAAGGCTAGTCGCCACGTTGCTGTACTTGGCGATGGGGAGAAGTCTGCAGGACTTCAAGTTCTCGACAGACATCTCCCCCCAGGCTCTGGGGATCATTATCCCAGAGACCTGTTATGCTATCATTCAGATCCTGCAGAAGGACTATATTAGGGTAAGTTTTCTCCTTTAACATCACATTCTATGTATTTAATGTTTGCTAATGTATTGTATTTCTTTCATCATTCCCTAATTACCATGATTGTAATATACTGTGAATATCCCCTTTGTCCTCATGCATGCTTTAATCTTTAATGCTCCTTTTTTGGCCTACATGCATATTTGCCTTCAGTAACCTCCCCAGCATGCTATCCTGGGCCCATACACACCTATAGCCTAGTCACTTAACAATGTATTATGTCAGCTCCATTGTAGTGCTTTACGCTAAACACCCCCTATAATGTGTACCAATGTTATTGTTGTCCTTAAATTCATGCAGAGTGCCAGAGTTTTTTTTATTTTTTTGGCTCCCAAACTCATTTGGAACCCCCCTCTAATATTTTGACAAAGGGCCATTGGAGGGGGTGAGGAATCTGATAAGTGGACCTTATACTTTTGTCTTTACTCCTTAAAATAAATGTTATACTGATGTTGGCCAAGAATGTTTGTCTAATCTGCTTGCAATGTTATGTGCAAAAGTACAATTTTTTTTTTCTGTTTTGACTCCACAGTTTCCTTCAACGCCACAGGAATGGCAGACTGTGGCATCCCAGTTTGCCCATCGTTGGGACTTTCCCAACTGCGGAGGGGCATTAGATGGGAAGCACGTCCACATCATCCCACCACCCCATTCGTGGTCATACTATTTTAACTATAAAGGGTTTCATAGTATTGTGTTGATGGCGGTGGTGTCGGCGACATATGAGTTTCTCTATGTGGACGTGGGGAAGAATGGGCGGATGTCGGATGGTGAAGTCTTTGCCCAGACCGAATTCTACCGACGTCTTCAGAGCAGTGGCTTGGGATTGCCACCTGCGTAAGAGAACGTCGAAAACCTCCTGTTTGTTTTTATTGCTGATGAAGCATTTGGTCTGTGCAATCACGTGATGAGGCCATTCCCCCAGAGGACCCTCCCCCCGGAGAAGAGGGTTTTTGATTGCCGGCTGGCCAGAGCCTGAAGAGTCGTGGAGAATACCTTTTGGGATAATGGCCAGCCGGTTCCGCCTATTTCTAACAGCTATAAATATGGCGGAGTACAAACTGAACCACATCGTTTGTTTGTTTTATGCTGCTGCATCCTGCACAACTTTTTAAAAAGAAATGCTCCAAGTTATGTAGCCTCAGTTGGGCCTGAGGCTGGACTTTGTGAACCAACACTGACGGCCCTGGAAGCTGGCCGTCCTGGCTTGCCCCCCCAAAGCGCCCGTGAAGTGCTGGAAAAATATGTTGAATATTTTACGGGTAGGGGGGCCTTTGCTAAACCAGCAATTTTTTTAATATTTTAAAAATAGAAAAAAAAAACTTGCTATGATAAAATCTTGAATTTGATTTACTGCTTGTGTTTCTTTTAGTTTCCTAGTTTCTCCTAGTGCCAAGTGGTTGTTCCATTATTTAAATAACACCCATTGTCACTGTAAACACCAACTTAATACAAAAAGGTGTATTGAGAATTGAAAGAAGAAGCCACACATTGTTGAGTAGAAAGTCTTTTACTCCATGCACGTGCGCTTTAAAACATTTTAGTTTTTTTAAGTTTTTTACCTTTTTTTAAAAAAAGTACATAACCAGGCATGTTTCCAAACATAACATACACAACTCTGGAACTTACAAAGTTCAACATTGAAAAAATTAAGGAAATATAGTGACAAAACTGTGTTGATCTTGCCTTCATCAGATGGGGTAATGTCACCCCTGTAAAAGCCAAATTTAGAATATGCACACAAATTGTGAGCCAAAATGGGGATTTCCTTTCTGATCCCATACCTAATGTCAACATGTGCTATCTCCCATCATGGGGGGATCAATGGACGTGTTTTGGGGATGCTACCCCTTCCTCTCACCTACTAGAGTTGCACCCACAAAACGCGTACATTGATATCCCCTGATGGCAGATAGCACATGTTGACACACTGTGTGCATCTTCCAAATTTGGCTTTTAAACTGTGTAAAAATGTTAGTTACACTTTTTTTTTTTTTGTTTGAAGAAAATTTAATATTTTTTGGATTTAGATGCTCCCTAATACATCAGTCATGTTCTTGTAAAACAATGTGCTACAGGCGCAAAAGGAAACTATTTAAATATATTCTGGTTTGCTGCAATCAAATATGAATATCGCCCTATATAGTATGAGTAATTCAAAATAATATATGTAAAGTATGTATTGCGCTAACTGTTGCCACTAAAAAATAAAAATATATTATTATACTGACTGGTTTCTCAATGCTGTGTTAACAAATACCTTTAGAGCAGTGCCGTGCCTAAAAAATATATATGTATACCCTCCCACACGTTTATATAGCTAATCAACAATATACATATATGCTAAAAATACAACAATTTTATATAAAGTGCAACTTCGTGAAAAAGTACAATGAATGTCCACAGTGAGTGATCACTTTTTGTGCTGGTGTGATCTTCTTATATAAAGTGCTTCTAACATCCACCAAATGTAAACGTGACTTTACCACCACCTGATGCAATGGCCACTCACCAGATAGCCATCATGGTATAGTATGTCAAATTTATTTAAAATATAGGTTAAAAAATATATGTAGATCAACTCACATTTAAATGTGCCTATATGCCGGCACCAAGCCTTTCCAGCCTTGTATGTGTATTGGGGGATTCAGATCCATTCCCTGGTCTGTGTTCCTCCCTCTGTGTAGCGGTGTGCGTTCCAAGCCTCTTTGCAGACCGGAAGTGGCAAACGGGATTTCCCAGCATCCTCTCATGTTCTTCATTCTTTGTTCAATCTTCTTGTTTTTTTCCTTTATGATGTCTAAATCCCGACAATACCCCATTATGTCCTGGATTAGCTTTTGTGCGCTGTTACTGGTGAAATGAGGAGATTGTTCTTCCACAACATGCATATCACCTAAAATAAAAAAAACACTATATTATAAATATGCAGGAATACCTCTATTACCTGAATCTGTGGTATCAGACACTCACCTGTTGTGGTGACAATTTCAAACACTTCTTCCACCTCTCCTCCCTACACATCCTGAGGTTGTGGTGTCCTCTGCTCCCCTTCTTCCTGAGGTGTGGGGTTCCTGGTGTCCTCAGATTTCCAGAGTCTTTTCTTCCCTATGAGAATGAAACAAAAGGTATACTTTAGCACACAGATATCTGAATGTAAAACATTGCTTTGAAGTGGGGTACAATTGTCTGTTTGGGCAGAGTTCCAAGTTGAAGACCATGATTTATTCCTTTAACAAAGCTGGAATACTTACCTTTTTTGGCCAAGTTTCACACATGTAGATACCCCTAGTATCCACTGGAGCACCTGTGTGGGACACCCTTAAAAGGTTGTTCTTGTGTCCCACACTAGTCCTGATGTCCTGAGTCCATATATGTAAACAGCTGCTGAGTGTCCTCTCCTTGCATTACACTGAATCAAGTTTGCAATTCATTCTAGTTACAAACACATCTAGATAACAATGTCATAAACTTCTTTTAATACAAATTAGCATGACCAAATGTAGTTAACCCTGTATGTGCCAAAAACATCGTATTTAGTTGGCGTACTGTACAAACGATGTGTACTGCGACCATTTACTGTGCCTACGAACATGAAAGTAGCCATTTTTAACTGTACAACAATAAAGAAAAGCACATGGGGCAGCATGCAAGTAATAATAATAGGGACACACAACAACTACTTACTTTTTAGAAGCACTCTCTTGATCCTTCTGTACTGATCCCGCTCCCTCAATTTCAGGTCTGACCAGCGTTTCCTCAATTGCTCCTTGGATCGCCGTACCCCAAAATTCCTGCGCAGATTCTTCACAACTTTAGACATTATCTTGTCCTTTCTCACATTTGGGTTTAGGTAAGGTCAATACTTCCCATCATAGTCTGCCCTCTTCAAGATGTCCACCATCTCCACCATCTCTCCAAAGGCCATATTTGAGGTTTAATATTTTCTCCTTCGGGATTGTGACGTTTCTTGCTCCAAGCTTTTCTCCTCGTTACTGCTATTATGCACCTACTGTGTCTCCGCCATGTCCTCTCCCACTGCGCTGAATGAGAAGGGGCGGGGAATATTCTTGAAAGAACATCAGGGGCGGGCGGCGCGGGTGGAGTTTCACGCATGTACAGTGTATCTAAAGCTAACGCGCGTGTGTCGAAGGAGGACCAGAAGCGCCGAACGTTATAAGGAAAGTAACATTTTAACTTGGGACATCAGTGGCCTATACTGATTCTAGATTGAGGCCTATATTGGGAGAAGATTAGGAGCGTTTAGCCTGATATTAGTGTTTTTGTCTTGTGTTTGTCTTGCAGCAAATATGAAACAATTCAAAGACCCTAAATTCATGGGCCAGTTTATCGACAAATACAGGGATATGCGGAATTTGTGGGAGGTTAAAAACCCCTTATATCGCAATAAACCAGCAAGGAAGGCATCGCTGGAGAAACTGCTGCAATTTGGGAAGACGCAGGTCCCCGACGCAGACATCAAGTTTGTGGAGAAGAAAATTGGTAGCTTGATAAGCACATATAGGAAGGAGCTTATGTCAAGGCTTCCATGAGATCAGGAGCAACAGCAGAGGATGTGTATCTACCCAATCTGTGGTGGTACAACAGGATGCGGTTTCTGGAAGCCAGGGAATCACTTTCTACACTTCCATCCAGCCTTCCCTCAACCCAAGCTGAGGCTTCCGAGGACCAACCTGGGCCTTCCATCCTGGAAGAAGTTGAGGAGCCCAGCTGGAGCCAGGTATAGTATTTTTCAACATATTTATTGTCCGAAAATTATTGTTGTTAACTAGATGTTATTATTGCTAACAAATGAATGATTTAACAAAAAGTGTTTGACCTATCAATAGAGAGTAGGGGCCAAAAGTGATTGTGACAAGAATGAAAAATGCTGGGGTCAGAATGTTAGTTCTTTCTGTTTATTAACATTCAATTTGCAACAGTCATGAGCTGAAAATGGTGTGTGATTGATGAACCAAAAACTAAAACTGTCCCTTTTTCATACACAGGAAGACCTCAGCCAGGAGGAGGCTCTGGAATGTTGCAGACAGGAGGAGGCGGGGTAAGTGTCAGCCAGGAGGTGGCAGGGCCCTGTAGCCTCACCCAATCCTAGGTGCCTCCCCTCCTCCTTACAACAAAAAGGGCCAGGAAGGGGGGTAACGTTGAGGTGGCAGCCCCCCCCCCATGCTGAAGAGGCCTATGGCTGCTATATAGCTGGCAAATTGCAGAAAAGGAGGAGGGACAACGCCTCAACTGCGAACATTTTTTTTATTGAGGCCATTCATAAGGGGTTGAGGGACCAAATGACAGATAACAAGCACTTATGTGCGCTCACCCATCCTCCTCCTGCCACAAGTCCACCTCCAGAGCCACAGCCTCCAAAGAAGTCTGCAGGGAAGACAAGAAAGTGATGGCCTGGGTTCAGTCTGGTCTGACAGAAGAGGCAGGCTGTTGTAGTACCACAGCCTGGGGACATATGTCATCTGCTGCTGTTCCTGATGTCTGGGAGTCCTGGACCAGATTTTGCTCCCCATTATATAGAATTCTCAAGCTACAAATTTTTATTTCCAAATAGTTGATGTCTGCCCTGGGGGCCAAAGGCTTTGCAAACTCCAGCAGTTTCTTTAGCGCTGCCTTTCTCTTTATTTTGTTATGAGCCAGAATAAATGGAGATTTTTTATATTAAAATACTTGCCTATGTGTTTTTTCTTCAAATAGGACAGTTCGTGAGTAGGCAGGTACATTTCAAAAATACAATGTTAACAAGGGACACCAACCAACCTCCTTGAGGTTTCAAAATACAAGATAATAATGTTGTTGTGTAAACTTGACACACTAAAAAAAAAAAATTATGGAGATCACTTGAAAATAATTCTTGATTAAAAAAAAAATGACAATAAAAAATATTTCTAAACATTATTATGGAGATCTAGCTTTAGAAAACAAAAAAAATTATTCAGGAGATCGCGAGAAATAATAAGGAGATATGTTTGTGAGAACTCTGTGTGAATATGAGCAGCAAAACAACTTAATCCTTTTAGCATTATAACGAATAAGAGGATGCGCTGCATTAAACTATTAAAAAAATTTCAGCGTGACGAATGTGCTATCTCCATTCCGAACGGTAGTTTTACTAAACCGAGCGTTTCCATCTCGTACTTGAATCTGAGCATGTGTGATTTTTTGCGTGTCGGAATTGCATACACACAAACGCATTTTCGAATAGGAACTTTTTCCGACCGAAAAATAGAGAACCTGCTCTCAACCTTTTTTCTGGCGGAAATCCCGCCAGCAAAAGTCGGATGAAGCATACACACGGTCACATTTTCCGACCAAAAGTTCACATCAGTCTTTTGCTGGCAGCATTTCTGACCGTGTGTACACGGAATAAGTTTCATCTGTCCAAAGAATGCTTTTCATGAACTGGTCTGGCTTTTTTAGATGTTTTTTTTGGCAAAGTCTAATCTGCCTTTTCTATTCTTCAGGCTTATAAATGGTTTGCACTTTGTGGTGAACCCTCTGTATTTGCTCTTGTTAAGTCTCTTGATTGTAGACTTTGACAACGATACACCCACCTCCTGGAGAGTGTCCTTCATTTGTCTGGATGTGAATGGGTTTTTCTTTACCATAGAGAGGATCCTGAGATCATCCACCACTGTTCCACCACTGTTGTCTTTCCTGGACGGCCAGGCCTTTTTATGTTGCTGAGCTCACCCGTGCATTCTTCTTAGCCTTGGCCTGTTTCACTTGCATGGACAGCTTCTTTGAATGCATGATGTAGGTTCACAGCAATAGATTCCAAATGCAAACCCACACTGGCTGGCCATACGTTATACAATTTTCATATTCAATTTCCTTTAGATTTACTTTCAACTATGTAGTGCAAGGGCCTGACTGATTGCATACAAATTGTTAGGTGTGACTTCATATTATATGGTTTTGGTAAATCTAAAGGAAAATTGTATAATATATTACCAGCCTTAAGCCACGGTCCGATTGTTGGCAGGGGATTGTCTATTGACACACTATTGTCCTAAAATCTTACCATTGGATGACCGGCTTGTAAATTTTCAGCGGACAACGGTTGGACGTCAGATTTTCGTATGGTCAGTACACAAATCCGTCACACAAAAGTACAAACGCATGCTCAGAATCAATGCTCACCAAACACAAAATTAGCGGAAGGGGCCCAAGTGGCGCTCAAGAGCGGAAATTCCTCGTAGTACATCACTATGTTCGTGTTTGTGGCACGACAATTGTGTACCGTTAGTATGCAATACAGAATCCGGGCACACGCCCTTTTGACAAAAAAATGCTCGGTTGGCCAACAGTCGTACCGTGTGTATGAGGCTTTAGACCCCATACACAAGAGCTGTAATTCCTAAACCCTTCCTCCGATTTGGATGTAAATACCCTAAAATTAAATCTGAGAGTGTACACTTTCCGCCCACATCCATTGTATATAGGTTTAATATGTTTTGGTAAATACCTGAAAAAAACTAAAAATTGTGCTGGTGTCTAAATATATATGGACCTGTGTGTGTGTATGTATTTTTTACATATATGTATATCATTGTCTTCATTTTTGGTTGTTTTAATAACGTATGGGACTGTACACATATCCATCACATTTTTAAATATCAATTTTTTAATTCAGGAGAAGGGTTAGGAAAATAACAATATTCAAGTGCACATCTATATGTATCCATATTGATAGTCTTCCCCACCCCTCTTCTCCTGCTCCATCATATTTTGTCTACATGTTAAATAGGGGGATGAATACACCAAAAAAAAAACTAAAAATTCTGGTAGGTGTACATATGTACACACATATTGATAAAAATAATACCTTTTAAATATATGTCTTTAACATAATCAATGATGGTAATTTAACTATTTTAATTTAACTATCACCTTTAGTTTTATTGCATCCTGCCCAAATTCCTGTATACGAGTTATGTATCTGAGGCATTATTAGTCTGGTGTTCCTCCGCTTATAAACCCCTTGCCAACCAGCCGCCATAATTTTACTGCTGCAGGTCGGCACGATCCCGCGAGCCATCGTAGCTATACGTCGGCTCGTGGGATCAGGATAGCAGGCACGCATGCCCGATGAACGCTGGCCACGAACGATCGCAGGCATGAGAGGCAGAACAGGGACGAGTGTGTAAACACACACTTCTCTGTTCTGAGAGGCATGACGGATCGTGACTTCCTATTGGCTAGGAATCACGATCCATCACTTCCTCTAGGTCAGTCCCCTCCCCCTACAGTTAGAAACGCAAACAGGGAACAGAGTTAACCCCTTTATTGCCCCCTAGTGTAAACCCCTTCCCTGCCAGTGACATTTTTACAGTAATCAGTGAATTTTTAAAGCAGTGATCACTGTATAAATGCCAGTGATCCCAAAAATATGTCAAGTGTCCGCCATAATGTCACAGATAAAAATCGCAGATTGCCTCCATTACTAGTAAAAAAAAAAAAAAAATTATAAAAATGCTCTAAATCTATCCCCCATTTTGTAGATGCTATAACTTTTACCAAACCAATCAATATAAGCTTATTTTTTAACCAAAAATATGTAGAATACATATCGGCCTAAACTGAGAAAAAAATACCTTTTTTTTTTTTTTTTTTTTTTAAATGGGGATATTATAGCAAAAAGTACAAAATATAGAATTTTTTTCAAAATTGTCACACTTTTTTTGTTTATAGCGCAAAAAATAAAAACCGCAGAAGCGATCAAATACCACCAAAAGAAAGCTCCATCATCAATTTTGTTTGGGTGCAGCCTCACACGACTGCGCAATTGTCAGTTAAAGCGATGCACTGCCGAATCTCAAAAAATAGCCCGGTCATTCAGCAGCCAAATCTTCCGGGGCTGAAGTGGTTAATCCACCCATGTGTTCAATTTGATTTATATACATTCCTTTTAATTCATTTATTTAATGATGTAACATGTAACCATTTTTTTTTTCATGTTTAATTCATTTTCTTTGATATAAATATATCAACTGCCTTGTGTTAACTAACCTTAGCTGGGTTTTGTAATATAATATTTTTTTTTATATAATTTTGTATGACATTTAATCCATTCATTAATGCTATATTTGGGATGTGCTCATGTGAGAATTTTATTACACCGATAATGCATAAAAAGGGTTTAATTGACTACAAGGATAATTTATCCTTCACATCACTGACATATAGGCGCTCCACATTCCAAACCCCCGTCCGAACTGACACTATTTAAACTAGGGGTCGACCGATTATCGGTGTATGGCCATTATTCACTTTTTTAAGTATCAGTCACAAACTTACCAATGTTACCGATTTTTGCTTCAAGGGGTTGTACCAGGGTGAGCATGCAGCTGCAGGCATCACCCCGGTACCGTGCTTTAGAGCAGACGGTTGGCTTTCTTGTAATAACAAACGATATGGCTCAGCAGCCGCTCTGCTGCTATTACAAGCAGTGGGAGTGGACATCCCCCAGTCCGCCTGGGTCTCCAGGTTCCACCTTGAGGCCTGAGCGACCAGTCGACACGTCCGCTGGCTGGCATGTCGGTTTTGTTCGGGTCTCAGATCTAGTAACTCGGAAGGGATGTCATAACATCACTTTCGGATTACTGCCATCCTAAAGGTATCCGTTTTAAAAAATAGAAAGTATTAAAAAATGCAGATCTTGACGTTTTGAATACTTTCAAGTGCAGAGGAGGGGTTTGGGGTCGTATAGACCCCAGATCCCTTCATAAAGAGTACCTGTGCTGCCTATTACTGTCACACTGGATGTTTACACTCCTTGTGACAACAATAAATGTAAAAGGACACTGTAAAAATGAAATGTTTAAATCTACAGAATATTGGCACCTGATATCGGCTATCGGCCTGAAAGGCAGCCGAAGTATCGGTATTGGCCCTGAAAAAACGATCGGTTGACCCCCTAATGCGCTTGCAGGATGGGAAAAAAAGTCCTGCAAGCAGCATCTTTGGGGCGGTTTGGAAGTGCTGTATGCCCATTGTAATGAAAAGCACTTCAGAAACGCCGCAACACAGGCACATCGAACCCCTTTTTAACCCCTTCTTGGGGGTTAAAAGCGCCCAGCTACCGGCCAAAAAAGTGTCGCTTAAACAGTGGTAAAGCCCCGCTTAAACTTGTGGCGCTTTACCGCCAATGGACCCGCCGCCCCAGTGTGAAAGCAGCCTTAAACTTCCTTAATAATCCAAATCCACGGGGCAGGTTTTGACAAAGTAAGAAGAATCCTCTGAAATGCATTAAATCCCCCTTTTCTGCACCGCCCCACTCTCTACGAGGCAGTCATCTCCGTGCAGAACGCCCAACACTGGCAGAATCTTTTAACAGCTGTAAAACGTAAGCCTCGTACACACGATCGGATTTTCTGCAGACAAAGCATCTGACTTTTGTCCGAAGGGCGTTGGCCAGGAACTTGTCTTGCATACAAACGGCACACAGTTTTCGGCCAACAAACACGAATGTAATGACGTACTATGGGGTTTTTCAGCTTATTGGCGCCATCCTTTGGGCACCTTCTGATAATGTTGTGTTTGGTGAGCATGGATTCCGAGCATGCATGTTTGTACTTTGGAATTTTGTCTGACGGACACATGATTAGAAAATCTGACAACAGACCGTTGTCTGTGGAAAATTTAAAAGGCTACCATCCATTTGTCCGTGGAAAATCTGACAATTGTCCGATGGAGCATACAAACGGTTCGATTTTAGGCCAACAGTCAAAACACAATTCCCGTCGGAAAATCTGATCGTGTGTACAAGGCTTTAGGCTGTGTGTGCTGGTGGGGAGAGACCCACATCATGCCGATCCACACTGACAGCTTTACGATGCACAAGCCCCTAGACTACTGATACATGCTGACAGACCTGTGATGCCTATCCAGGTTTTATGCTCAATGCCAAGAATCTAAGATGTAAGTGTGCTATTTTTCATGTTACAGTTGTATGCAAAAGTTTAGGAACCCCTGACAATTTCCATGATTGTCATTTATAAATATTTGGGTGTTTGGATCAGCAATTTCATTTTGATCTATCAAATAACTGAAGGACACAGTGATATTTCAATAGTGAAATGAGGTTTATTAGATTAACAGAAATGCGCAAAATGCATCAAAACGAAATTAGACAGGTGCATAAATTTGGGCACCCCAACAGAAAAATCACATCAATATTTAGTAGAGCCTCCTGTAGCAGAAATAACAGCCTCTAGATGCTTCCTATAGCCAATAATGAGTGTGTGGATTCTGGAGGAATGTATTTTGGACCATTCCTCCTTACAAAACATCTCCAGTTCAGTTAGGTTTGATGGTTGCCGAGCATGGACAGCCCGCTTCAAATCACCCCACAGATGTTTAATGATATTCAGGTCTGGGGACTGGGATGGCCATTCCAGAACATTGTACTTGTTCCTCTGCATAAATGCCGGAGTACATTTTGAGCAGTGTTTTTGGGTCGTTGTCTTGTTGAAATATCCAGCCCTGGCATAACTTCAACTTTGTGACTGATTCCTCAACAGTATTCTCAAGAATCTGCTGATATAGAATGGAATCCATGCGACCCTCAATTTTAACCAGATTCCCAGTACCAGCACTGGCACACATCCCCCACAACATGATGGAACCTCCACCAAATTTTACTGTGGGTAGCAAGTGTTTTTCTTGAAATGCTGTGTTCTTTTGCTGCCATGCATAACGCCCCTTGTTTTGACCAAATAACTCAGTCTTTGTTTCATCAGTCCACAGCACCTTATTCCAAAAATAAGCTGGCTTGTTCAAATGTGCATTTGCATACCTCAAGCAACTCAGTTTGTGGCGTGTGTACAGAAAAAGCTTCTTTCACATCACTCTCCCATACAGCTTCTCCCTGTTTTCAGGTCATTTGAGAGTTGTTTTGAGGCCCCCATGTTGCCACTCTTCAGAGGAGAGTCAAAGAGAACAAAAACTTGCAATTGGCCACCATAAATACTTTTTCTCATGATTGGATGCACCTGTCTATGAAGTTCCAGGCTTAATGAGCTCACCAAACCAATTGTGTGTTCCAATTAATCAGTGCTAAGTAGTTACATGTATTTAAATCAACAAAATGACAAGGGTGCCCAAATTTATGCACCTGTCTAATTTTGTTTTGATGCATATTGCGCATTTTCTGTTAATCCAATAAACCTCATTTCATTACTGAAATATTAATGTCCTTCAGTCATTTGATAGATCAAAATTAAATTGCTGATCCAAACACCCAAGTATTTACAATCATGGAAATTGTCAGGGGTTCCTAAACTTTTGAATACAACTGTATATAAATTGTTACTATTTTACTGAAGAGGTTTCCGCGCTGCTATTTGTGTTTAGTTTTGGGCTCCTGTGATCTTCCTGGATCGTTTTGGCGAGCTGCAGGACCACTGGTCCCCCCCACCCCAAAGCACCTTGTTCCCCATGTTGATGAGGACAAGGGCCTCTTCCCAACAACCCTGGTCGTTGGTTGTCGGGGTCTGCGGGCAGGGGGCTTATCAGAATCCGGGAGCCCCCTTTAATAAGGGGGCCCCCAGATACCGGCCCCCTACCCTATGTGAATGAGTATGGGGTACGATGTACCCCTACCCATTCACCTAAGGAAAAAAGTGTAAATTAAAAAAACACAATTTAAAAAAAAAAATTATTGCACAGCTCCGGGGGTCTTCTTCCGTCTTGGGGGGTCTTCTCGCCAGACTCCTCCGCTATCTTCTGCTCTTTTACTAGCTCTTTCACTAGCGGAGGAGCCCGACTTTCTTCTTCGTTGCCACCGCCATCTGGGGGTCTTGTTCCAATTTCGGGGGTCTCTTCTGTTCTTCTTGCCGGGCCTCCACTTTCTTCTTCCAGCTCTTTTACGAGCAGTGGCCCGGGCATGTGTTGCTGTTGCTGTCGCATTCTGCTTCTTGTTCTTCTTTCTTCTTCCGATGTTGACTCGTCGCTGTCTCCTCTTCTAATGGCTGACGTGTTGCGCTGCCAGTTATATAGGGACAATGGGCGGGTCCACTGGCTCATGTCACATGGTGACCCCGCCCCCATATGATGTCACGGTCCCAGCATCCTCCGGGACTGACATCATAGGGGGTGGGGTCACCATGTGACATGAGCGGGTGGTCCCGCCCCCTTGTCCCTATATAACTGGCAGCACAACACGTCTGAGCCATTATAAGAGGAGACAGCGACGAGTCAACATCGGAAGAAGAAAGAAGAACAAGAAGCAGTCCGCCGGAAAAGTCCGGGCTTGTGTGGGTAAGTCCACACGTTCGGAAAGATAGGCGGACCTCCGCTGGAAAGTCCGCGGGTTGTCCGCTGGACTAGGTCCGGCGGACAATCCCGCCGGAAAGTCCGATCGTGTGTACGCCGCATTAGACTTACCTTTTAAATAGGAGTGTGAATCTCTCCACCTTTTCCCTAAGAGACTTGGTACTCCATCCCTATTTGTTTCAAATTGAAGATCTTCTTTCCTTTCTCTTTGATTTCGGATCTCTTTTTCATTGCTTTTTAGGGTTAAAGGTATTCTGCTTCAACTCCGATTTGTTCACTGGTTGATCTTTGGTTGAGACCTACTTTGTATAAGATTCTTTCCCTTACAGACATTCTTGTTTTTTGTTGACCGCTTTTGCTGTTGATTTTTACCCACGTGTTGTCTCTTTATGGTGGTTGCTGGGTTGTCCTTTAATTTTTTTTTAAGGTCCAGTATCCTTTCAGATAAATCTCCAACTAGTTGTCCTACCTGTCCTTTTCTGGAACATCAGATTAATTATTGATGCCTTTCCTTATAGTAGCGATTCACACATTTCTCCTCAATTTTTTACAGAAGAATTATACTTTTGAATACTCTTTTCTAATAAGATTTCCACATCCATTGGATCTCTCAATGGCTTTTGCATACCCTTCAGTTAGACTTACTTATCTATGATTTCCTATATCCATATGTCCAGATACAGAAAATAAGATTTATGTAAATAACGTAAAATCCTTCTTTGGGAATCCATTTGGGGTAATTGGACCACTGTACTTCTCGCTAATAAAACTGAGGGATGAAAGTTAGGCATGGGGTTAGGGGTGAGCAGGCCTTCAATGGTTTTTATGTTTGCCAGTATCCACCTGTTGAGGACAGATACACAAAACCCCACATTTATCTTTTTTTTTTTATATCTCTGTGTCCCTCAATAGACTTAAAGAAAAAGATTTCAAGCTAAATACATATGGTAAACAATATTACAAATGTTGGATTTCACTAATCTTCTAATATTCTTTCTTTTACAGGAGTCAAGGCTGTTTTCTCAGGACATTATCATCGGAATGCTGGTGGAACCTATAAAGATCTGGATATGGTAGTGACATCAGCCATTGGCTGCCAGCTTGGAGAAGATGAACATGGTGTGCGTGTGGTAGTTGTCACCAAAAACCAAATTGTCCACAGATATTACAGCCTAGATAAACTCAAAAATCATGGGCTTGATCAAGATATAATGGACTTAATTAAGAAGTATTAAGAGGGAAAATGTAATGCTTTATATACAAAGTGGGTTCCAATGATTTTATATTTAAAACTATAATAGAAAATTATTTTAGGAAGTTATTTTAATGGGCGTTCTGAAATCTTTGATACCATTTTATATTTTCAGCTTTAACATTTTTTAAAATCGAAGTAGGAGAGTAGGGGATAACTTTTGTGTGACTAACCTAAAATATTTTGCAAGCTTTTGCAAATGCTTAGTTCCCTTCTTTAGGCATGGTTTTAAACATCTAACTGAAAAATCATACAAGTATACACACCTGTACAGTGGACATCAAAGAACACAAAACCCACAGAAAAACACATTTGTAGTAACATAGCAACGAAATAGAGATCCATTTACCCTACATAATCAGTAAAAGATTATTGTAACAGTTGTGATGATCAGCTTCACTTTCTACTACCCTAATTGTAAACTCTTAAAATATATGTACATTGAAGTCTTTTTTCCTCCCTTGTGGTCTGTTAAACATACACTAAATTAAACTAAAACCTTTCATTATTTCTATTTAATTTTACATCCAGTATGACATGGCATGCAATGTTTACTTCATTTTCACTTCAAGTTATATTCAAACCAATAAAATGATGATCTTAGAAATAAGCAATTTCTGTTACCTATGATTTTATTTTTATTCAGAATCCCTTATCTCTTGACCTGGTTTTCTTTTACGGGTTTTTTTACATTGTGAATGATGTAAACTGCATCCTAACTTTTTATTTTTTTATTTTTATTTTTAATGTGAATTTGCATAATACAAAACTGGGTACAAGATGTTGCCACAAATTACAAATTGAGTAACAGTCAAAAGGCTTACAATTGTACAGGTCCAAATACAAATATGCAAACAGCAATCAAACCTGGGTCTGCTATTATTAATGGGATATATAAGTAACGAAACAAAGCAAAAAAATTACAAAAAAAGGAGAGTAAAGAACGAAATAAAAAGTTGTGTAATTAAAGATGTAGACAATGATGTGAATGTCTGACCAATAAGTGGGGGAGAAAGGGGTAGTACTGGGGAGATATGAAGTATCTGATATCAGAGTAACTTTATACAAAGAAAAATACCATCATTGTGCTTTAATCCAATCTTTCCATATTTTCCATTGTGCATTGCATTTATTTATTTTACCACATTTGTTAGCTAGTAATGATTCATACTTCCTAACTTTTGAATGCAGAAGTGTGTGGAACTGCAGGATATAATTTGGCACCAATGCTAAATTACGAACTAATGTTTTACTCAACAAATAGCATTTGCCTAAAGCAACTATGGGTGTTGAAAATAATAGTTGAATCGATTGCATCTTGATGCAGCCTTGCACGATTCAGCATTGATTCAGAGAGCGGGCCACATCGATTGCATGGATGATGTCATCCCGGCTCCCCCTGTCTCTCCCGGGACAGCCCTGCCCATGCACTGTAAAGTTAAAACGAATCACTGACTCAGGGTGGATTTGATTTAAATCAAGTCAGTTTAAATCCTGATTTAAATCACTAGTAAAAATGTTTGACTTAAATCAACTTGATTTAAATCATAATTTTGAAAGAGCAACTGTCATCTCTATCCCGCAGTAGCTCCTGCTCTGACCCGCTGCTGACTCACCGGCAGTCCCATTCACTTTAATGGGATGGCTGGTGATGTGGCAGTGACACAACAAGGTGAGGGATGTGGCGACAGCAGGTGAGTGGATGCCCGCTAACAGGCACTGCCATGATGGATCTGAAATGACAGGTGCTCTTTAAATGTAAGGACTTATTCTTGCTGGTAGTTAGAATCTTAAATATTTGCAAAAAAAATGGAGGTTTTCTATTTAGAATATAAGCTGTCCGGTTAGTAAAAGAGCAATATCAGAACTGATTCAATCATATAGTTTGTAGTGTACATCGATTTGCAAAACAATGGGATAAAGGAATATTCCTGAACTTTGGTTTATCATGTGGGCAATGTGACATTGTGTGAATGCATCAATGCAGTACATGTTATCTCCGCTTGCAGAGCTTGGATTCATTGAACGAGATTACCAAGAATTTTAATATTGCAGAATATACGGTCTCATGCTACATAACTAAGCTCCATTTTGTGCTGAATAAACTAAATTATTAATGTAGCTTAAATAAAAAACTATCTTTCTTTATCGTACATCACGGGACACAGAGCACCATAGTAATTACTATGTGGGTTATAGCCACCTTCAGGTGATGGACACTGGCACACCCTAAACAGGAAGTTGCCTCCCTATATAACCCCTCCCATACCGGGAGAACCTTCGTTTTTCAGCAGTGTCTAAGGTGTTGGTCACGAGTGAAGATGTGCTCTGAAGAGCTCCACTGGAGAGATCCTTGCTGGATTTAAACAGCCTCTATAGACCGGATCTATCCAAAGGGCCACTGAGGCCAAGGTACATGGTACCCGGGCCTCATATACGAAGAACGAGGTTTTGCCTGTAATGCCTCTCCTTGCAGGGCTGGACCCCGGGACCCAGGGCTTTTTGGTCATGCTTATATTACCTAAAGTTTTTCCTGGCGGGGTGCTAATACAGATTCACGGGAGTGGAACCCCGATAAAAAGGGTCCCAGTCCTTGAAGGTTTGCTAACGCAGCCCCCTGTGATGGGTGAAGTTTGGATCTGTCTGTTACAGCAGTATCCTGCGGCGAGGCTAAGTTAGGAGAAGAAATACAAACACCAACGTGATAATGATACAAAAAACTTGCCACCACCCTCATCTATAGCTGGCTATAGCAGTAAGCAGCATTGGAAGGCTGAAACATATAACAAAGCCTGGGGAATGCCCAGGAAAAAACCCAAGCCTACTTACCACCAGCTCGCAGAAAACCAAATTAGCCTGTCTAACAGTGCGTTCAAAACAGGGGTTTAGTCCGCACGCATTTGCAAACGCATGCGTAAGCCACAGAGCCACGTCACGGCACCCTGATATCTGTGGTCCTAACACTAAACTATGAGTGTCCCCACAGTGGAGGCACATGCATTCTAATGGATAGATGAGGGCAGGTGGACTGAAGGGGAGCCCACCCCTTCTTAAAGGTACAGGAGCACACCAAGCACCCAGCAGATTGCACAATGGCTGCAAAGGTGTTGGTGCGTTGCTGGACCAATACAAACACCAACGTGATAATGATACAAAAAACTTGCCACCACCCTCATCTATAGCTGGCTATAGCAGTAAGCAGCATTGGAAGGCTGAAACAGATAACAACAAAGCCTGGGGAATTCCCAGGAAAAAACCCAAGCCTACTTACCACCAGCTCGCAGAAAACCAAATTAGCCTGTCTAACAGTGCGTTAAAAACAGGGGTTTAAGTACCTTTAAGAAGGGGTGGGCTCCCCTTCAGTCCACCTGCCCTCATCTATCCATTAGAATGCATGTGCCTCCACTGTGGGGACACTCATAGTTTAGTGTTAGGACCACAGATATCAGGGTGCCGTGACGTGGCTCTGTGGCTTACGCATGCGTTTGCAAATGCGTGCAGACTAAACCCCTGTTTTTAACGCACTGTTAGACAGGCTAATTTGGTTTTCTGCGAGCTGGTGGTAAGTAGGCTTGGGTTTTTTCCTGGGCATTCCCCAGGCTTTGTTGTTAAGTTAGGGGAAGAAGCCTAGGAACTGTAAAAAGTGCGCCTATGTTTTTTTCTTCCATGAGTAAAATGTTGTCATGCCTTAAGGTCTCCCCTAGAGGGAGTAAATGGTACGTTGCTTGGTACGTTGCTTCTTAGTCAGCTCAGTGTCCCAGCTAAACAGCATGTGTGTGGTCTCAGCAGCCAGGGGGGATTCCTCAGTTGCAAAAGCATGTTTCTTTCCCCCCATGGGGGAACTAAGGGGCTGGGAGGTACAACAGTACCTCGTACCCCCCCCTCCTCGGGGAGTGCAGCGGCGGCTTCCCTATGTTGATTATTTTTATGTCCCCACAGAAGCCATACAGCCTTTGCATGAAGTTTAAATTTCTCACCTCCCAGCCTCCCCCCCCCTCCCCTCCCGGGTCTGCACTGGCAGACCCAAATGCCGCACACGCATGCAGTCTGCTGTTTGGTTTAAACAAGAGGGGTGGGTTAATGAGTGGAGGGGGCGTGGCTTAGGCACCACGCCGTGTGCGGGACATAGCGTCCACGAGGAGCAGGCACTGGGGACGCCGAGCAGAGCCTCGCAATCTGAGCCCTCAAAATAGACTCTTCTGTCTGTATTACGAGACTATTGCTCAGCAAGTAGTGCATTTACTTAGTGTCTCTGCTTTTATGCTTAGCACTATGGCCCCCCAAAAATACGCCACAAAGAAGGTACCAAAAATTCCCCCCCAGGTGCTGGGAACTCCAGTCGTGCCTCCACACTGTCATCCTCTCCGGAAATACCAGGTGTGGCAAGCCAGGTCATTGGAACCAATTGGTGCAGCTGCTTCTCACATCTCAGCCCCTGTATACGTGACTGAAGATGCATTTTCCTCCGCCCTGCTGGGCCTAGAAGGAAGATTAGCTGCTTTAATCACATCCGCCATCCAAAAGGATAGGAAGCATATTCTTCCCCACCTTAGACCCTTTACCAAAGGGACAGTGGGTAGAGGATGATTACTCCTCTGCAGAGGAAACAACGGTGGATGAACCCTCTTCAGCCTTGCAATCTGAGAAATTGCTGGTACAATCTCTTACGGAGGTGGTTCGTTCCACTTTCAAGCTACCCCTAACGGAGTCAGCTGAAAGTTCTGTTTCTTATTTGGGTTCCTTAAAACCTTCACAACCTTTGCATGCGTTTCCTGTCCATGCATTGCTAGAACAGCTTATTTATGCTGAATGGGATCACCCGGATAAGCATTTTCTCCCTCCAAAGAGATTCACAGCACTGTATCCCATGGAGGAGAAATTCACCAAAAGATGGAATGTACCAGCAGTTGACGCTGCGATTTCCAGTGTGAATAAGTCTAACTTGTCCAGTAGACAATGCACAAATGCTTAAGGATCCAACAGATAAAAGGTTGGAATTCCTGTTTAAAATCCTTTTTCTTTGACAGGTGCAGTTACTCAACCTGCATTCGCTGCAATAGGCATCTGTCAGTCCCTAAAGGACCAGTTTTGACAGGCCCTTAAGGAGGTTCCTGTTCAACAAGCCCGGGATTGGGGCGGAACTGCCAAGAGCATTATGTTTTGCCATAGATGCCATTAAAGATTCTATTCACCAGGCATCCCACCCTGCGCTTATGCTAGTACACATGCGTAGGATCCTGTGGTTAAAAAATTGATCAGCCGAAGCACCATGCAAAAGGCTCCTGACTGGTTTTCCTTTTCATGGGGAGCGGCTATTTGGCGATAATTTGGACTAATACATCCAAAAGATTTCAAGTGGGAAAAGTACTCTTTTGCCAGTCAGGAGAAGGAATTAAACGCCCTTCATTTAAGCGGCTCTTTCTCCTGCGCCAGGGGCATCAGCCTCTAGGCAGTGACGACGGCCTTTGCCATCAGAGTCTAGCGGAAATCCTCAGGGTCAGGCCCAGGCTCAAAAAAAGTCCTGGGGCAGAAACCTGCAAAAACAGATTTCTAAAGCCTCATTACCCGCCAGGGTGGGAGGAAGACTTCTGCAGTTCTCAGAAGTCTGGCAAGAGGAAATTCGGGACAGATGGGTCATCCCCACAGTGACTCTAGGGTACAAACTAGAATTTCCGGAGTTTCCACGGTCTCGTTTTCTCGTTCCCTAAGATCCAGGGAAAAGGCAATCTCTGTTTCGGGCACTAGACCGATTACTGGCTCAGGGGGTGATCATACAAATCCCCACAGAAGAGCAAGGTTTGGGGTTTTATTCAAACCTCTTTACGGTACATAACCCGAATGGAGTTGTCAGACCCATTCTAGATCTAAAGAATCTAAATCAGTTCCCGAACATCTGCTCTTTTCGCAGGGAGCCGATCAGGTCAGTGGTTTCTATCCTACAAGGAGGAGAACTTCTAGCGTCTTATCGACATCAGGGATGCATATCTACCTGTCCCTATATTTCCCACTCACCAAAGGTTTCTGCGGTTCAAGGTAGAACAGCATTTTCAGTTTGTAGCCTTGCCCTTCCGACTAGCTACAGCACCCCGGGTGTTTACAAAAGTTCTGGTTCCACCTCCAGCCAGGTTAAGGGCATAACAGTCCTTGGTGTACCTAGACGATTTATTGCTAACAGACCAGTGACCCGTTTGGAGTAAAGCGTGCGCATTACAACCAAATATCTGAAAAGTCTGAGTTCGATTCTCAACCTAGAGAAGTCTTCCTTAAAACCACTCAAAAGGCTGGAGTACTTTGGTCTGATCATAGAAACAGCCCAGAAAAAGGTGTTCTTGCCTCAGGCAAAGATCAATGCCATAAGAGAGCTGGTGAAGATGGTCAGGTCAAAAAGAGATCCCTCCATTCGCCTTTGCATGAGATTGTTAGGAAAGATTGTGGCTTCAGTCGAAGGGTTGCCTATGCCCAGTTCCATTCGAGACTGTTGCAAAATATCCTGTCTGCTTGGAACAAAACGGTTCAAGCTCTATATTTGCCAATGCGGCTGTCCCCAAAGGTGTCCCAGAGTCTCAGTTGGTGCTCGGTATCCGGGAATCTGCAGAAGGAAAAATCCTTCATATCAGTTACCTGAAAAGTGGTAACGACAGATGCCAACCTTTTAGGTTGGGGGCAGTACTGGAAACGACAACTGTCCAGGGACAGTGGTCCAGAACCGAAAGAGCCTTGCCCATCAACATCCTAGAGATTCGGGCAGCGTGTCTGGCTCTGAAGCCCTGAACATTCAGGTTACCGGATTTTCCTGTAAGGATCCAATCCGACAATGGCACAGCTGTGGCCTATAGCAATCGCCAAGGGGGCACTAAGGGTCACGCAGCTCAGAGAGTGATGGACCATATTCTAGCTTGGTCGGAAAAGGATGTTCCTTGCCTATCGGCAGTCTTCATTCCGGCAATAGAGAATTGGCAGGCGGACTACTTGAGTCGCCAGCAGTTGTTCCCAGGGGAGTGGTCCCTTCACCCCGAAAACTTTCTGGCTATATGCCAAAGATGGAGGATCCCGGACATAGATTTTTTGGCATCGAGGTTCAACATGTAGTTGGTCAACTTTATGTCAAGGACAAGGGATCCACTCGCATGCAAGACAGATGCCTGGTGACCCCATGGGGTCAGTTTTCACAGATTTAGGCTTTTTTCCCTATTTAGTTGCTGCCACGACTTCTTTGCAGAATCAAGATGGAAAGAGAGCCAGTAATTCTTGTAGCCACAGCATGGCCCAGAAGGTCCTGATATGCAGAAATCATAACGATGGCGGTGGAGGATCCATGGTCCCTTCCACTACGGCCAGACCTACTCTCACAGGGGCCAATATTCCATCCTATCTCACAAACTCTGAATTTGACGGCTTGGCTATTGAAGCCCACATTCTGAAGAGACATAGTCTCTCTGGGTCAGTGATTTCTACCTTCATTAATTAAGCCAGCTTTCAGAGTCTTTATAATATAGTCTGGAGGGCTTATGTTTCCTAGTGTGAATCCAAGGGTTGGCACCCTCGGAAATATAGCATAGGTAGAATTCTTGTTTTTTTTCTACAAATACAAATGAAGCTGGCCTTATCTGTCTTATTTCAAAGACCGCCTTCTTCGCATTCTTTGGTCCAGGGTTTTTATACAAGGGGTAATGCCGCTTATTCCACCAGTTAGCCCACCCTTGGAACTTGAACTTAGTTTTTTGTCGATATTGCAAAAACAGCCCTTTGAACCATTACAACATACTCCCTTGGTCCTTCTGACAAGGGAAATAGTGTTTCAAGTTGCTATATCCTCTGCAAAAGGGTATCAGGGTTGGCTGCTCTTTCCTGTATAGAAGCCATATTTAATTATTCACGAGGACAGGTTCGTGTTGGGTCCTCATTAAAGTTTTCTGCCTAAGGTGGTTTCAGATTTTCACCTAAACCAAGACCGTCCTACCGTAGTTTTTTCCAAAACCATGTTCTAGGGTAGAGAACTCACTACATTGTCTTGATGTAGGGAGAGCGGTCAAGGTCTATTTAAAGATGACTGCTCAGGTCTGAAAGACTGATGTCTTATTGTGCTGCCAGAGGGTCCTAGGAAGGGACAGGCAGCGTCTAAATCCACTATTGCTAAGTGGATTCGGCAAGTTATAATTCAGGCCTAATGGTCACCTTTTCATGTCAAAGCGCACTCTACTAGAGCAGTTAGTGCTTCTAGGCAGGGCATCCCCAAGCCTCCATGGCTCAGATCTGCAAGGTTGCAGTCCATACATTCACTAGATTTCATCAAGTGGAGGTAAAAAGGGTATGAGGATATCGCCTTTGGGCGCAGTGTGCTGCAGGCAGCAGTATAGATCCTCAAGTCTGTTAGCGCCCTACGGGCTGTGTTTCCCTCCCCTCAAATAGCATTGCTTTGGCACAGTAATTACTATGGTGCTCTGTGTCCCGTGATGTACGATAAAGAAAATAAGATTTTACAGGTAATCTGTTATAAAAATCCTTTTCTTGGAGTACATCACGGCACACAGAGGTCCCTCCCCTCTTCTTCTGAGGTATATGCATATGTATATTGCTTTGCTACAAAAACTGAGGTGCTCTCGGTAATATAGGGAGGCAACTTCCTGTTTAGGGTGTGCCAGTGTCCATCACCTGAAGGTGGCTATAACCCACATAATCATTGCTATGGTGCTCTGTGTCCCGTGATGTACTCCAAGAGAAGGATTTTACAGGTAAGCTGTTATAAAAATCCTATTTTTAGATAGTTTTACTCCAAAAGAATTTTATTAAAATAAATTTGAAAAAAATCAAATGAATCGATTTAAATAAAATCAGATTTTTTGTTTTAATTGTTGACTTCTATCCACCCTGGTCTCTCTGTTTCATGTATTCCTTCCTACAGTGTGTAAGAGAGGTAGGGCGGGAGGGAGTTCAGAATTTATATGAGGCAATGAGTGGTTAGGTCCGTCTGCCTCCATCCCTGGTAATGTATTAAAAGGAGAAAAGTTGGAGGGACTTTATATGAAGCTTAACTGCAAGGTAAGTATGCAAAGACATGTCTGACGATTCCTCGTCCATATACAGAGATTCATAGTAAATAATGTAACATTGGCAACAATAGATATGTGTTTGTATATATGTATGTATGTGTGTGTGTAATATATATATATATATATATATATATATATATATATATATATATATATATATATATATATATATATATATATATACAAACACATATCTCAACATGAGCCACAATTATAGTGATAAACATCCAATGGTATTATCCAATGGTACTAGACAAGGATGCCCACTTTCCCCAATAATATTTTCCCTAGCAATAGAGCCATTAGCTGAATATATACGCGCTAATCTGGCCATCAGCTGCATAAAAATAGGACAATATGATCACAAACTGGGTCTTTTTGCAGATGACATCATCTTAACCTTGACAAACCCTGACATATCTCTTTATAATGTTCAGAAATTATTAAACCAATATAGTAACAAGTCCTATTATAAAATTAATCAAAATAAATGTTATATCCTACCCATGAACCTCCACAAAGCCCAAACAGAAAAAAACTTTGTGAGAAATACAGATATTATTGGGATGAGACAACTATAACATATCTAGGTATAAACCTTACATATCCTTCTTCCAAACTATATGATGTAAATTTTCCAAGACTCCTAGAACAAACTAATAATGATCTGTACCAAATCCTAAAAGCTCAAATTTCATGGGTCGGGAAAATAGCAGCATTTAAGATGCAAATATTGCCAAAAATACTATATTTCCGTTTTCTTCCAATTCCGTTACCCTCCAAATTCTTTAACCACTTACTCACTGTATATATACGTCATTTTTTTTAAGAGGGATATCTCGGTAACGGCAGCAGCTACTGCCACAACCGAGGTATCCCTCTTCACAGTGAGCGGCCCCCTTTCCGATAATGGTGGTCTCTGCGGCAGGTTCACTACGAGATCACCGTTATCGGCGGTGGGAGAGGTGCCCCCCCTCCCGCCGCTCTCCCGTGCCTTCCGCCGCTTACCGGAGCCGTCGGCAGCGGCAGAGGCGATCGGGTCCTTTCCCTGCCTGTGTATAGAGATGAGTGAGGCTAAGATGGCCCCCACTCATCTCTATACCATAGGAGGGCGGAAGCAACGTCAAAACGTCACTTCCGCCCATACTTCTTAAAGGGGAATTTCCAAATGACATTTTTTTAAATGACATTTTTTTTTTTTTTTTTTTTTTTTTTGCATTTAAGTCCAAATATGAGATCTGAGGACTTTTTGACCCCAGATCTCATATTTAAGAGGACCTGTCATGCTTTTTTCTATTACAAGGGATGTTTACATTCCTTGTAATAGGAATAAAAGTGATCCATTTTTTTTTTTAAACAGTGTAAAAAATAATAAAATTAAGTAAAATAAATAAGAAAAAACAAAAAAATTTTTTTTAAAACACCCCGTCCAGACGAGCTTGCATGCAGAAGCGAATGAAAGCGTTAGTCAAACCACACATGTGATGTATCTCCGCGATCGGTAGAGCGAGAGCAATAATTCTAGCCATAGACCTCCTCTGCAACTCAAAAAATGCAACCTGTAGAATTTTTTAAATGTCGCTTATGGAGATTTTTGAGGGTAAAAGTTTGACGCCATTCCACGAGCGGCAGCAATTTTGAAGCAGGACATGTTGGGTATCAATTTACTCGGCGTAACATTATCTTTCACAATACAAAAAAAAAATTGGGCTAATTTTACTGTTGTCTTATTTTTTTATTCAAAAAAGTGACTTTTTTCCAAAAAAAAGTGCGCTTGTAAGACCGCTGCGCAAATACGGTGTGAAAAAAAGTATTGCAATGACCGCCATTTTATTCTCTAGGGTGTTAGAAAAAAAAACTATATAATGTTTGGGGGTTCTAAGTAATTTTCTAGCAAAAAAAAATGTTTTAAACATGTAAACACCTAAAATCCAAAACGAGGCTGGTCTGGAAGTGGTTAAACAAATGAACAATAACTTAAAAAATTACATATGGAATGGAAAAAAAAACAAGAGTAGCATTCTCAATACTAAGTGCCAACAAAGACCTAGGAGGAATGGGACTGCCAGTCATTAGAAACTATCATTATGCTTCTTTATTAGATCAAATTAAATATTGGTTTACCTCTCCTAATGATAAACTATACAAGAAAAAACCCCTATGGTTGGGACTTTGAATAGATCACCACTCTCACCAAAGAGTTTGTGAAAATTGTTTTAAATTTTATTGGTCAATAAAATAATATAAAAATCACCCAAGTGTCCGATAGCAGGGTGCACAATACACAGTATGCATAACAGTTCAAAACGAATAACAAAAAATTGCACAAAAAAAATTATAATTTAGACAACACTTTACAAAAAATATATACAAAGGTACGGTACTGATGCTCTCCAGGAGGTACGTAACCCCCGAATACTCGACGCGTTTCCAGTTGCCCGAATGTGGGAACCTTCGTCAGGAGCAGAGAGTGATTATATTTGATAAGTACCTATCGCTCTGAGGAATGCAAAAGAGAGAGGAACAATAAACAGGGGGTTTGTTTTTTCTACTTAGGCATACATCAGGATATCACAAAGACCCAGGTATTGTAAGAAATAGTTTCTACACAAGATGTTACTACAACTAATTCACAAGAAACCTAAAAAAGTATTAGTATGCTCATAGAGTAAACCTTCCTGGATATACTATGCAATGTGTCAAGGATATATACATTACCACGTACCACGTTGGAGTAGATATTCGTGGACCAATAAGTTGTATTTCAAAAGGGAGGAAAGTGCGCCCCCCAGGTGCGGCAGCACACACAGGGTTGAATCCTAGTTAAATATTCCTTTACACGGACTATGTGTCCAAACAGCCGGGCCTATTATAATATATATTGAAAGGGAAGAAATTAGTCATGTATCCCCACGTATATATTGTATTCGAGTGGAGAATGGTACAGAGTGGTGTTTGCTCTGAGAGTAGATGTGACTAAATAGATAGGCTAAATAGCAAGGAAAAGGAAAAACCCAAAGCAGAGATACCTGTAGCATATTTGCCAAATACCAGTGAGAATGAATGACACACATATGTGTATCGTCCAAAAAGGGAGAAGGAAAAGGGGCCACCGCAGTGTCAAGTACACTATTACGACATGTGTCTCGGAAGCTAGGGTGTTAGATAATACCTATAGAGGAATAACACAAATAGCATCTCACCCTAAAGGAAGGGAATAGCGCTATGCAAGATATTAGCAGCTATTTAAGGTGTATCCTTAAAATGGGGCTCATCCCCGAGAATCAATGTCCCGAATGGACGAAGTAGACTCCCAATGAGGGGTTACTGAAACCTAGGGGAGATGGAAACAGTCAGTGGGATACAGAGGGAGCGCCGTATCATACTTGTAAGTGTGTGACTTACCCTTTTCCCTATGGGGTGTCCCCTATGGAGAGACGTGCGACCGCTGTGTCCTATCCACCGTGTGGTCCTCTGCTGCCCGATTGGGAAGTGGCATGGGGATGTTTATATAGGAGCAATTGCTAGGGATTGGGGCGCGCTGTAGATTACATCATCACTGAGCGTCTGATAGACGTACTGCGACACTCAGTGATGTGAAATAGGAGCCTGCGCATACCGCACATCTGATGTAAGTGCGTGGCGTGACCACGCACTGCACCGCGCACGCGCAGAAACCCGACATGGGCCTGCGTCTCACAGATGCAGTCTCCCGTCGAACAGGATATGCGCCTGCGCACACTACAGCTGGGTTGTACTGTGGGGAAATCTTGCCCGGCCCTAATTTAAGAAGGAAAACGATCCCCGGCTTCAAACTTCAACGCAATGGGGTCGGCCCTTTTTAACGTAGTTACAGGGGGGGGGCGGGAAAAGTGTGTGATTGACTATGCAGCACATAGGGAGGGCGCACTTCCCTCCACTGAACCTACAAGTATTTAAAGATGTGTAAAGAAGGTTTACTCTATGAGCATACTAATACTTTTTTAGGTTTCTTGTGAATTAGTTGTAGTAACATCTTGTGTAGAAACTATTTCTTACAATACCTGGGTCTTTGTGATATCCTGATGTATGCCTAAGTAGAAAAAACAAACCCCCTGTTTATTGTTCCTCTCTCTTTTGCATTCCTCAGAGCGATAGGTACTTATCAAATATAATCACTCTCTGCTCCTGGCGAAGGTTCCCACATTCGGGCAACTGGAAACACGTCGAGTATTCGGGGGTTACGTACCTCCTGGAGAGCATCAGTACCGTACCTTTGTATATATTTTTTGTAAAGTGTTGTCTAAATTATTTTTTTTGTGCAATTTTTTGTTATTCGTTTTGAACTGTTATGCATACTGTGTATTGTGCACCCTGCTATCGGACACTTGGGTGATTTTTAGATTATTTTATTGACCAATAAAATTTAAAACAATTTTCACAAAATCTTTGGTGAGAGTGGTGATCTATTCAAAGTCCCAACCATAGGGGGTTTTTCTTGTCTACTTAAAGGGATGAGATCACCACGTGACATACCTATCTCACCGGGGGAGATTGCCTTAATCTTTTCCTAATGATAAACTATGGTTAAATATCGAAAAAGAAATTACTCTAGGTCATGACCTATTCACCCTTTCTATGGATAAGCATGTAATAACCCAAAAAATTATTGTTCTTTCTATTAAATGAACTTTAATAGCTTGGAAACATATTCTATCTAAAACCAAAAAGAGAAACTTGTTCACTAAAATATCATTGCCCACAAGAATAATAGACTACTGTAAAATACGTCAGCCAACAAAAGAATGGACCAAACAAGGCTTCCAAACTTATAATTGCCTACCACCACACTTTAAGAACGTGAAAGGGAAATTCAGCAAATGCACATATCTAAAAATAATAATCCTTTCTGACAAAATTGATATCCCAACAGAAATATGGCAATATTTCACACACTACAAATTTCTAAAGTAAGAGGAATTAGGCTTTTCTACAACCTTCTCTCCCCTTCTTCCCCAGAGGAAAAAAAATCCCAACATGTTAAAATGGGAAAAGGACTTTTCACAAACCTTTACATGGGAACAATGGCATAAAGCCCTATTGATCACTAGTAAAGCATCTTCATGTATAGAACGTTGGGACAATTCACAAAAAAATCTCAACAGATGGTATCTGAATCTTTCAAGTTTTTGGAACTCAGTTTCCTCCTTTATTGTAGAACTTACAGGTAATTTGACAGAACTGACACCGGCAACAACATTATTAGGATTAAATCTAGATAAATACCCACATTGCTATAGAACAATAGTATCACATATCCTGATAGCAGCGAGACTTACCATTGCCAACAAGTGGCAATGCACAGAAGCTCCTAACTTGTCAAATGTCATTATAAGACTAAACACTCAGGCCCAATACGAAATGATGTTAGCGTTCAAAACTGTCTCTATGACTATCTTCAAAAAAAATGGCAAGTTTGGATAACCAACCGGAGAGCCTCCAATTACTTAACCACTTGCTTCCCGCCATATAGCAGAATGACGACGGCAAAGTGGATTCAATATCCCGACTGGGCGTCATATGACGTCCTCAGGATATTAAGCCGCTGCACGCCCCCGGGGGCACGCATCGCAGCGATCGTTGTTGCGGTGTGTCAGTCCGACACCCCGCAACACTGATCTAGGTCTCTGACAGAGACTCTTTACCACGTGATCAGCCGTGTCCAATCACGGCTGATCACGATGTAAATAGGAAGAGCTGGTGACAGACAGAGGAGAGATGTTTGGCAGCTCTCCTGAAAGGGGGGGTTTGCGCTGATTGTTTACCAGCGCAGTCCCCCCTCGGATGCCGCCCAGGACCACCATAATGCCTCCCAGGACCACCAGGGACGCCACCACACTGGACCACCATCTATGACCCCCCTAGACCCCCAGGGAAATGCTCATCTGTGCCAAGGCAGCTGCCAATAATGCCCAGGCAGCTGCCAATCAGTTCCCACTGAAAATACCTACCACTGCCAGTGCCACCAGGGATGCCCATCAGTGCCTCATATCAGTGCCGTGTATCAGTACCCATCAGTGCCATGTATCAATGCCCATCAGTGTCCAGCAGTGCCGCCTATCAGTGCCCAGCAGTGCCGCCTATCAGTGCCACCCATAAGTACCCATCTTTTCATCCTTTCATTGCCCATCAGTGTTGCCTATCAGTGCCCATAAATGCCTACCAGTGCCCACCTATATCACCCATGAGTGCCCACGAGTGCCGCCTGTCAATGCCCATCAGTGCCGCCTACCAGTGCCCATCAGTGCCGCATATCAGTGCCCATCGTCGGTGCCCCCTCATCGGTGCCACCTTATCAGTGCCTGTCAGTGCCGCCTTATCAGTGCCCATCAGTGAAAGAGAAAACTTACTTATTTACAAAATTTTATAACAGAAACAAAACCAAAACTTTTATTTTTTTCAAAATTTTTTGTCTTTTTTTATTTGTTTAGCAAAAAAAAAAAAAAAACGCAGAGGTGATCAAATACCACCAAAATAAAGCTCTATTTGTGGGAACAAAATTATAGAAATTAAATTTGGGTACAGTGTAGCATGACCGCACAATTGTCATTCAAAGTGCGACAGCGCAGAAAGCTCACAATTGTCCTGGGCAGGAAGGTGTATAAGTGCCCTGTATTGAAGTGGCTAAAGAATAGCGATATATGATACGCCAAGATATTGAATTTCTTATAGACCCCCGTCTTCTTCTTTTCATTCCTAAAAAAAAATTAATATTTAATGACCAGCTCCCACCTACACTATGATCCAGTTTTGGGTGGGCGGTAGCAGGATATCAAACTTCAGATATTGTACCTTAAAGTTATTATTACTTCTTGTTATTCACTCCCCAATTTTTGTTATTATCTGTTGTTATTATCTGTTCTATGCAATATGATAAGCAATACCAATTAATTGTATTCATCTTTATTGGAATGCATTTTGTCAAAAATAATAAAAATTTTAAGTTTAACTACTAAAGGACCAAGCCTGTTTTTCAGTGTGTTTAAGTGTTTTTTTTTGCTAGAAAATTACTTAGAACCCCCAAACATTATATATTGTTTTTTTTTTCTAACACCCTAGAGAATAAAATGGCGGTCATTGAAATACTTTTTTTCACACCGTATTTGCGCAGCGGTCCTACAAGCGCACTTTTTGGGGGAAAAAAAATCACTTTTTTGAATAAAAAAATAGGACAACAGAAAACTAGCCCAATTTTTTTTATATTGTGAAAGATAATGTTACGCTAAATTGATACCCAACATGTCATGCATCAAAATTGCGCCCGCTCGTGGAATGGCGTCAAACTTTTACCCTCAAAAATCTCCATAAGCGACATTTAAAAAATTCTACAGGTTGCATCTTTTGAGTTACAGAGGAGGTCTATGGCTAGAATTATTGTTCTAGCTCTACCAATTGCGGCGATACCTCACATGTGTGGTTTGACTACCGTTTTCATATGCGTTCGCTTCTGCGCGCAAGCTCGTCGGGACGGGGTGTTTTAAAAAAATAATTTTTTTTTCTTATTTATTTTACTTGAATTTATTAATTTTTACACTGTTTAAAAAAAAATGGATCACTTTTGTAAACATCCCTTGTAATTGAAAAAAGCATGACAGGTCCTCAATGCAAAAAAAAATTAAATGTAATTTTAAAAAATGACATGGAAAAAAATGTTCCTTTAAGACGTATGGGCGGAAGTGACGTTTTGGCGTTGCTTCCGCCCTCCTATGTTATAGAGACGAGTGGGGGCCACCTTAGCCTCACTCGTCTCCATACCCATCACGCTGCAGGACCCGATCGCCTCCGCCGCTGCCGACAGCTCCGGTAAGCGGAGGAAGGTGCGGGAGAGCGGCGGGAGGGGTGTTGCACCTCTCAATTTATTTGATACATGAGGTGACAATCTCTTCTTCAGCAAACTATTATGTTGTGGGTCTGCTACACACACCTTGTTCTTGTTGTTAATGTATGTAATGCATTACTGTCAAAAATATTCATCATTTTCAGCACCATGAATTCATTTTGTGGAGTCACGAAAATAGCGTTATTGTGGCAAATTAGAAAGCACTGTGGGAGTTTTTTACTAAAGGAAAATCTACTTTGCACTCCAAGTGCACTTAAAAGTGCACATGAAACTGCACTTGTAGTGCAAAGTGGATTTGCCTTTAGCAACTAACCCCATTGTCACTGTAAACACCAACTTACTACAAAAATTGCTATTGAGCATTGAAAGAAGAAGCCACACATTTTTGAGTAGAAAACATTTTACTCAAAGCACATTCACATTCACAAACCAACATCTTTGGTGTATATATATATATATATATATTTTTTTACATTGTAAGTATCCTTTTTTTGGTTAAACAGGCATGTTTCAAACCATAACATACACAACTCAGGAACTTACAAAGTTCAACTTTGACAAAGTGAAGGCAATCTCATACATGAGTATGTAAAACATGTGTTGATATTGCCTTCATCAGATGGGGTGATGTCACACCTGTAAAAGCCAAAATTAAAGATGCACACAAATTGGGATTCAAACTGGGGATTTCCCTCCTGATCCCATGCCTAATGTTAACATGTGCTAGCTCCCATCATAGGGGATCAATGGACGTGTTTTGGGGGTGCAATCCCTTCCTCTCACCTAATTGAGTTGGGAGGAAGGGGTTGCACCCACAAAATGCGTACATTGATATTCTGTGATGGGACATGTTGACACACAAGAAAACGGTCCAATTTTTGTGTTTTATATACTGCCTAAAACATCAATGATGTTCTTCATTTTTTTTTGAACATCATTGATGTTTTGCTTTATATTTTCTAAATCACAATTGCACTTTCACTGGTGAAATGAGATTCTTCTTCCACAACATCCACATCACCTAAAATAAAAAAAACACACCATGTATTATAAATATGCAGGAATAGATCTCTTACCTGAAGCTGTGGTCTCAGAACACTCTCCAGTTGTGGTGACAATTTCGCCCACTTCATAAACCTCTCCCTCCTCATCCTCTGCTTGTGGTCTGGGGATTTCCCCTTCTTTAGGAGGTGGGGGTCCCTGGTGTCCTCAGATGTCCCGAGTCTTTTCTCCCCTATGTGAATAAAAAATAGGTATACTTAGCACACAGATATTGGAGGGCAGAAATAGGAATATGAAACATTGCTTGGAAGTGTCGTACGATTGTCTGTTTTGGCAGAGTTCCAAGCTGAAGAATATTTTATTTCCTTTCTAAAGCTGTAATACTTCTCTTTTTTGTTAAAGTATCACACATGTAGACACCCCTATAGTATCCACTGGAGCACCTGTTTGGGACACCCTAAAAAGTTTGTTCTGGTGTCCCACACTAGTGCTCCTGCGTCCAGATGTGTAAACAGCTGCTGAGTGTCCTCTCCTTACACTGAATCAAATTTGCATGTTACAAACCCATCTAGACAACAAACTAATTTTAATACAAATAGGCATGAACAAATGCAGTTAACCTGTATCTGCCAAAACATCTTATAAGTGGGCAAACGAACGATGTTTCCTACGACCGATTACTGTGCCCATGAACATGAAAGTTACCATTTTAAAATGTACAACAGTAAAGAAAAGCACATGGAGCAGCACAAACATTAAGAAGAAGAATAGGAACACACGACAAAATACTTACTTTTTTGCAGCACTCTCTTGATTCTTCTGTACTGATCGTGCTCCCTCAATTTGAGGTCTGACCATCGTTTCCTCGGTTGATCTTTGGAATGCTGTACCCCAAAATTCCTGTACAGACTCTTCACAACTTTAGGTATGATTTTGGCCTTTCTCACATTTGGGCTTAGGTACGGTCCATACTTCCCATCATAGTCGGCCCTCTTCAAGATGTCCACCATCTCCACCATCTCTATAAAGGGCATAATTGAGACCTTCAATCTCCTCCGGGATCGGGAGGTTTGGGGCTCCGGCCTTTTGTCTTTGATGCTCTCCTCTACATGCACCTGTTGTCTCTGCCATGTGCTCTCCCACTGCGCCGAAAGACAAGGGGCGGTGAATAGACTAGAAATAATGTCTGGGGCGGGCAGAGTTTCATGCATGCCCAGTGTATATAAAGCGTAACACGCGTGTGTTGTACGTACGATCTGTGAACGGAGGACGAAGTAACGGAAGCAACGATCGTTATAACGAAGGTACAATTTTAAGTTGGTGCATCAATGGCCTATACTGCTTATAGATTGAGGCCTATATTGGGTCAAGATTAGGAGAGTTTCGCCTGACATTAGGGTTTGTCTTGTGTTGTGTTGTGTCTTGCAGAGAAAATGGATCTATTCAATGATGAGGACTTTATCCCCATATTTATTGATATGTACAGGGAACTGCCCTGTCTGTGGCAGGTAAACCACACCTTTTATAACAATAAACCAAAGAGGAAGGCAGTGCTGAATCAATTGCTGGAATTTGTGAAACTGGTGATCCCCAGAGCAGACATCCCCTATTTGTAGGCCCTGATTGGTGGCATGAGGAGCACTTATAATAGGGAGCACAAGAAGGTCCAGGATTCCCAGAGATCAGGAGCTGCAGCAGATGACATTTATGTACCCAGGCTGTGGTACTATGACAGACTGCATTTTCTGCCAGGCCAGACTGAACCAAGGCCAACACTCTCTAGTCTTCCTTCCCCCCCAGCTGAGGCTTCCGACGACCAACCTGGGCCTTCCAGGCAGCAACATGTGGAGGAGCCCAGCTTGAGTCAGGTATAGCATTCTTCAAAATATTTCTGTTTGTCAAATTAACGATGTTAAATATATGTTCGTTTTGCTAACTAATTTCTGATTTCACAAAGTGTTTTACATATCAATAGACAGTAGTGGCCACAAATGATTGGGACAAGAATGAAAAATGCTGGGGTCAAAATGATAGTCTTTTCTATTTATTATTCAATTCATTATTCATTATTCATTCAATTTGCAACAGTCATGAGCTGAAAATTGTGTGTGATTGATGAACCAAAAACTAAAACGATGTCCCTTTTTCAGACACAGGAAAGCCTCAGCCAGGCCCATCTGTGCCGCCTCATCAGTGCACATCTGTGCCATCAATCAGTGCTCATCAGGGCCACCTCATCAGTGCCCATCAATGCAGGCTTAGCACACACCTGTGCAGTTTCATCACCACCAGCAACCAACCATGTCTAAAAGATGCTTTTCCGCAGAGGAGGCATACCAAATTCTTTCCACGGCCGACGAGAGCGATGGGGAGCTCTCTTTTTCAGATTCCCTTTCAAATTCGGATTCTGAATCTGACATAAATTATGAGCCAGTCCTCAGTAGTGAAACACTGAGTGACTCAGAGGAGGAAGATATTCGTCCCGCCAAACAAAGGCGTTCTAGTGAGGAGGCAGTGGCATCCACCAGCACTTCAGTGCCATCCACCAGCACCGTAGTATCTCGGCAAGAAAGGCCAAGTACCAGTGGGGTTGTCACCTAAGCCCCAAAGGGTTAGGACCCATTCCAGCCTTCCCTATGCCCTTCAGAACCCCTTGTGGCTTCCTCCTAATTCAGGAGAAGCCAATGTTCCCCCCTTTCATTGCCCAGCCAGGAGTGCAGGTGGACACAGAGAATTTTACCCCAATACATTTTTTTAATTTAATTTTTACGGAGGACATGTTAGCGTCAATTGTGGCCCAGTGCAACCTGTATGCACAGCAATTTATTTTGCAAAATCCAACATCCTATTATGCCCGTCCCTATGAGTGGAGAGACCTAACAGTCGAGGAGTTCAAGGTTTTTTTAGGCTTCACATTTAATATGGGACTCAACAAAAAAAATCAATTGCGTTCCTATTGGTCAACCCACCCCCTCCACCACATGCTGCACTTCTCTGCGGTAATGCCCAGAACCAGGTATCTGATGATCATGAGGTTCTTACATTTCAGTGACAGAACCCAGTGCCCTCCCCGAAATGACCCAAATTATGGCAGGCTTTACAAAATTCGGCCAATACTTAATTATTTTTCAGAAACATTCCCCCAAATGTTTACCCCGGCACAACACATATGTGTGGATGAGTCCCTTGTTAAATTTAGCAGCAGGCTTAAAATTAAGCAATTTATCCCCAGACAAAAGGCCCGCTGTGGGGTGAAGGTGTACAACTTATATGACCGAGCTACAGTGTACACATATTCCTTCACAGTGTATGAAGGGAAGGACACCCAGCTGCAGCCCCCTAATTGCCCAGACTACTTGGGATCCAGCAGGAAAGTTGTTTGGGACCTCATATACCCCCTACTGGATAAAGGCTACCACCTGTATGTAGACAACTTCTACACATCTCTGCCCCTGTTCCACAACATTCACTGGAAGAAGACGCCAGCATGTGGCACTGTAAAAAAGAATCGGAAGGGCTTTCCTCAAAGTCTTGTCAATAAGAAGTTGAGAAAAGGAGAAACGTCAAGTCTGTGAAACAAGGAGATTCTGGCAGTAAAGTGGAGGGACAGAAGGAAGGTATACATGTTGTCTTCTATCCACAATGATACGTCCGTGGAAATCCCCAGAAGGAATGGCCCCATAAACAAACCAAAATGCATCTATGAATATAATTTGTTCATGGGGGGACTTCAATGACCAAATGATGGAACCATACCTTGCCACAAGACGGACATACCATTGGTATAAAAAAGTCAACATTTTTTTTTTCAATTGGCCATATACAATTCATATGTAATTTACCGGAACTCCACCCAAAACCCCAAACACTTCTTTGGCTACCAGGAGGAAGTTTTCACTACCCTTATATTCCCGAACGGCCCACCAGAAAATATCCGATCAGATGTTATTAGTCCACTATCTCGATAAAATCGCTGCCAAACCAACAGGCCAAGGACGTCAAAAAAGATGTAAGGTGTGTACCAGAGCAAGAGTCAGAAGGTGACTGTTTTTGCCGTTACCATTTTAACCCTATATATATATATAAGGCAGGAACTGAAGATTACGTTTACCATACTTCATTAAAGTGATAAGGTGGACTCTTACATCAAGTAAAATAAAAACAGGCATATAGGGTTAAAATAGGTCCCAGGCGTTCTCAGCGCCTTCTCACGTCTCCTCGTGTGCTTCTCTGCCTACGGCCACTCCCTGAAAGCTTTGCTTTGCTTTATTTATATATTTTTATCCATTCTGGGACTACATGAACTAATTTTCTTTATTTTTTCCAATTTTGGAATCCCCTAATCACATATTCACTATTGTAATTTTATTTAAATTTTATTCCATTTCGATTTTTATTATTGATTTTTCCTCTGTACATCAATATTTATTTATTTTATTTGTGTTTCACCAGTCACGGATTTACACCATTTTATATTGTTTTATGCACATGGATTACTACAAGAACCAATTTTAGGTTTTTATGCACATGACACTTTAAATATTTGACGTATTATTTGCTATATCTATTGTTAGTCGCATATACGTGCATATAATACCCTATTATCTTATTTATTTATTTATTATCAGTCACATATGTACGTTATGTTTTTTAACTAATCAGCAATCACCTCTCATTAGCACCAGCGCCTACTACTGGTGATTATTCATATTGCACTTTATATTTATATTATCTTTTAGCTACTATTGCGCGAAATTCCTTTAAATATTTATCCTTATTTGTGTACTTGTGAACACGCCACATTTTGCCGCACAGCACTATTGTTTACTTATTTGAGACTATCTGATTACTCCAAGTAGCGCAAGGGACACATATTTACACATTGCAATGTGATGTCCATTGATGAAATTCAGTAGAGCCCAGGTGAGACATGCAGGATCTTTTAGAACCTGCATGTCTCATTAAAGAGAACCTGTCACCTAAAAATATGGGGGACGTTTGTTTCTTATGTGATGAAAAAAAAAAGTTAAAAACATATTAAAAAGTTACACGCAAGCACATAATATCCCCCCCCCCCCCCCAAAAAAAAAATGGGTAGAAAGTAGAAGTTAAAGTAATGAAAGAAGGTTCTGCACACTTTTACTTCAGGCCTATAAAGGAACTAGTACTTCTTTTGCCCAAAGAACAAGACAAGTCATTAACTTGATTCAAAGGGAGGTACGAATGATTAATGCATGTTGCTGCCTTCCCCACTGAAGATGGATATTTCCTTGATACAGCCTGGATCTTCGAGACCAACATCTGCAAGTTTATGTTAAAGAGGTTGTAAACCCTTACAGACCACTTTGACCTACAGGTAAGCCTCGATTAAGGCTTATCTGTAGGTCCAAGAAATATCTCCTAAACCTACACGGTTTAGGAGAAATTTGCAAAAAGACAGGCACCGCTGTCTACGGCGCATGCGCCATAGACAGCGGTGCGCAGGCGCACTGAGCTTGCCGCTGCTAACGGCGATATGCTGTTAGCGGTGGCTCACGTGCGCATGAGTGGGAGTGATGTCATTGCGGCTCCGGCCAGTCACAGCACCAGAAAGAAGATGGACACTCCATGGAAGAGGGGACAGCGGTGACATCGCTGGCTCCTGTGTCAGGTAAGTGACACATAATGGGCTACTATGCGATGCATAGTAGACCATTATGCTTTACCTTTGCAGAGAAACAAAGAGGAAGTAAACCCATCAGGGTTTACTTCCTCTTTAATGCTTGCATTGTTTCCCTTGTTCTTCCCTTCCCTCTTGTTTTGCAGGTGTTCTTGGAAAGAACTTCAGTACTTATATTTGGACTTGGACTACAGTTTGTTAATAATAGAAAATGGGGAGTGTCATGTTTCACATGCCTTGTGATATGCCTTTAAATGTTATATGTATTATTCTGTCCCTGGTTCCTTCCCTTCCTGTATCTCTGCTTATTCTGTATAGTTAGTCCCACCCTTCTCCCAGTAATGCATTTCTGCACACATGTGGACTGGATCACATTATGATCGTTTGACCTATCCGATGTTCATTATTGTAAGATCCTCACAGTTTATGGATTAAACTTCACAAGATCATCAAGGTGTCGTCTGGATCGAGTCACTGTCTGTTTATCGAAATAAGATTGGGGTTATCGACATCTCAACACAACTAATGCCCCGTACACACGGTTGGAAAATCCGACCACAAAATCCATCGGATTTTTTCCGACGGATTTTGTCCGACACTGGTGTTGCATACACACGGTCGGACAAAGTTGTCGGAAAATCCGATCATTCTGAACGTGGTGACGTTTGTTGCCTACGACGGGACTACGTAGAGGCTAGTAGCCAATAGCTTTGGTCTTGTAATGTGATCTGAGCATGCGTGGCACTTTGTCCGTCGGAATTCGCTACACACGATCGGAAAAAGTCCGATAGGACTTTGTTGTCGGAAAAATTGAGAGCAGGAGATAAAACTTTGTCCGTCGGAAAATCCGATGGAAAATGTCCGATGGAGCCTACACACGGTCGGAATTTCACACAACATTGTCCGATAGGACATTTTCCGTCGGAAAATCCGACCGTGTGTATGGGGCATAACTGTAAGTTACAGAGATCACACTTTCAATGCTTAGATTGGAGAGTCAGAACACCCTTCCAGGCCACTAGATACTGGACAGAATTCCTTACTTTCCTGGGGTTCAGATTACGTTCTAAAGAATATATGTACTTCGCACCAGACTAAATTAATATAGTATAGAACTACAAAAATAAATAATATAAGACAGCTACTCCCTCAACTAAGGTAGGTATGCTAATTTAGGTACTAGGGAATTGGGTGTAGGGGGCACTCCACTAAAAAATACAATTCGACTGTGCAAAATGTGAGTTCCTAAATACCTAAGAAACCACGCTTAGATACTCATAATAAAGTGAAAAGTGACAAACACAGCATAAATATGAAGTGACTTGTTTAAAACATAGGATGGAACAATGTAAAAATCGCAAAGGTTTGATGATCAATCAAAGTCCCAATAAATATAACTCTTCTGTGCTGAAAAATCTTCTGAAAAATAACAATAGTGAGTAATCCTTCACCAGCTGAAAAAGATACACCCAAAGTGCTCATAGAGGCAGGAAGTTGTTATCTAAAGGATACTGGGTTTACCTGTTGAATAACCTTGTAAGGCCCAATAAACCTAGGGGCCAGTTTCTGTGAGGAAACTTTGAGAGACAGACTTCTCGTGGACAGCCAAACCCAATTCCCGACCTTAATCTGAGGAGCCTGAGAGCGGAGACGATCCGCAAAGCGTTTTTGAGTAGCGAAGCTAGAGGACAAGTTAGCCTGGGCTTTACTCCAAATCTAGGAAAACGTGTGAACTTTGGTGTTAGCATCAGAAATGTCCGAAAATGAACAGGATTTAGGATGGAAACCATAAACGCAATAGAAAGGAGAAATGTAAGTAGAAAAATTAAAAATTTCAAAGAATGAGGCCAGTTATTGTAGGCAAATTCAGCCTGGGGCAATACTGAGGACCATTCCACTTGCTTATCAGAGACAAACAGCTAAGATAGGTCTCCAGGGATTGGTCTGTCCTCTGCCCATTCGTTTAAGGATGATAGGCAGACGAAAAAAAGAGCCTGGTTCCCAAGAGGTCACAGAAGGCGTTTCAGAACCTGGAAACAAATCGTGTACCCCTGTCGGAGACCATGTTCTACGGAACTCCATGAAGTATTTCTTGGACAAACAAGGAAGCCAGAAGTTTTGAGGAGAGGAGTTTGGCAAATGGAATGAAATGAGCCATTTTAGTAAAGTGGTCCACTACCGCAAAGATGGCTGTGAGCCCAATGGGGGGGGGGGGGGGCTACAATAAAATCCAAGGCTATGTGCTTCCAAGGGTGTTTAGGACAGACAAGGGTAGTAGTAGTCCAGAGGGCTTGACCTTTGAGGATTTAGAGCGAAGACAAGTTTTGCAAGCTTTTACATAGGAACAGGAGTCCTTACGGAAAGAGGGCCACCAAAGCCTGCGAGAAATCAAAGAGAATGTTTTAGTAATTCCTGGGTGCCCAGCTGTCCTAGCATCATGTGCTACAGAAAGCTCTTTAAGCCCAAGATAGAGGGGAACAAACAGCTTTCCTGGGGTAGATTGGATGGAGCAGTAGACAGAGTCCAAACCCAGGCGCATGTGCCGCTTCTGACAATGAAGAACATATGATCCATCTGCTCCTGTCCCCGCTGCACTTCTCATCTAAACACCCAACTTGAAGTTTTTTTTTTAAAGGGTTCGTATGGATCTGTTCAGCCTCCCTAATTTGATACACTCTCCCACACCTTGATCTTCTAGTTAGTTTTGTTTCAAATTATGGTTGATTTTCATTGTTATCCCGTAAGACGGCGTGGACCACTCCTGTCTGTTCAGAGGTCCCCATGCTTCTCTCCCTGGTCCATGGCTACTGCCCTGGACTGTCCCTGGTCTCAGGCTCCTATTTTTTTTTTATCTAGTTTTTCTTTAGGCCTTTTTTTGACCTGTTTCTAATTTTTTATCGGAACTGTGGAACTGTGAGATCACTCTTCTGTTCAACTTGACATAGCATTCTCCTCGCCCTCAACTAAGACCTGTAACTGCCACCTTAATGATTCCATTCTCCACAACCCCGTTATTTGGGACCAATTGTCTCGAGATTTATCAGAGTTTTTCTAGCTGAATGTAATCACTGTGGCAGAGGTCTCCACCCTTTGGGAAACGCATAAGGCGTTTTTTAGAGGCCAGTGCATTTCTGCTGGCTTTCGCCTGAAAAAGGAAACTGCTCTTCAGCAGTCTCCTATCCTTTCCAAGCTACGCAAAGCGGAAGGTTTATTGCTACCTTCCCCTACGGTTGCCCATTTACATGCAGTTACTTCTCTGTGAAACCGTTTGAAAACCCTTGATATGAATAGAATGGCCAAGTCTCTCCTTTGGACCAAGCAGAAATGTTATGAATTTTCCAAAAAGCCCCACAGAATGCTGGTGAACAGACTCAAACCCTGTTCATTTAATTCTTTCCCTGACTTTCTCCTACAACCCGATGGTTCCCTACTCACTGTCCGCAGACCATGTATAAGGTATTTTGTGAACTTTACCATAAATTTATAATTGTTTGACCGCGGACCCCAAATAACTCTTCTCCCAAGACGACAAATTTGACTCCTTCTTCGACTTCTTACAATTACCTATATTAGCTCATTCCCAAATGTCCTCGCTAAATGCTGCTATTACCCTAGAAGAATTAGCCGCTGTGGTTAAAGATCTTCCTTCTCACAAATACCCCGGCCCAGATGGTCTGCCATACTTCTACTACAAGACATTTCTCCTGAAGCCTCTACTTACTTGACTTATTTGCCTCATTGATGAAGGGAACTGCCCCCATCATCAGTTTTTACATGCTCATATCACTGTTCTCCTGAAAACTGGACAAGCCCCATTCCTCCCGGATAATTATGGACCCATAACCCTACTTAACTCTGACTACATAAAATGTACTAAAATTCTAGACAATAGACTCACTCATATACTCCCTAGACTCATACATAAAGACCAAGTACAGAGGAAGCTACGTGATCCACATTGCGAAACGTGTTGATGTCACCAGCGTCACGTGGCGCCTTCTTTCCTGTCCTGGAAGTCAACCCACGGTCAACCCACGGTGAATACAAGCACAAGAGGCTGGGGTTACCCGAACTCGATACCTGCTATTCCATGTGAAGTTTGTGGATAACTGGATGAGAAGCACGCACCGGATATATGCCTGTACTGTACATTACACAGTAATTTCAAGCACCACGGAAGACAGATACTAAGCAGCACCTTGGATGCAGACCTGTTAGATTGCATCATAACAGGAGGGTATCGTATGCTTGATCATTATGTTCTAAACTGCTTGGGACACTGTATCATAGAATAGGGATTGTCGGTAATAGACCTCTGAGATTTCTAAATATTTTCATTACACACTGGTTTACTTGACTGTTATTGAAGACACAGCTATTTACAGAGTATACCAGTAAGTGATTACATTCATCAATTGCCTTAATCCTCTATAACCAGGTGCATTACCTATCGGTCCCGACCTCATTTCCTCTGCCATTACAGGGGTGTTATCCCCACCATCTTCATACAGGATTTTATCCTTGGCTATTTATGGGGGATAATCACAGACTTTTTTGTTTACACTTCAGCAGTTACATGGTTTATTCTGGTGCAACCATTTTGCATTTCATCCATATTTTAGTTTATTCTACCATCAGCAGATTTTGACTTGATTGAGGTTCCCCTTTATCTGACTTAAAGCGGTGTTCCAGCTGCAATTTCTTTTTCAAAAAGTCAGCAGCTAGAAACACTGTAGCTGCTGACTTTTAATAAGGGCACTTACCTGTCCAGCGAGCCCGCGATGTCGGTCCCCCGAGGCTGATCCGTCCATTGCATCTTAACGAAGGGAAACAGGCAGTGGAGCCTTGCAGACTCACTGCTCATTTCCTACTGCACAACGCTTTGTGAATGGCCTTGTTGTTTTCTGGGACACACACATGTCCCAGAAGGCAAGGGGGCAGCTCACCGAAGAGGAGAAAGCACCGCAGAATAGGAAGAGGCAGATTAGGAAGACTACCTAGCTGCAGGGGTTTCTGGTAAGTAAAATTTTTTATTTTTTTGAGAATGTTAATGTTATTTTTTATTTTAGGGTGGCCCTTCGCTTTAATTTCATCTCGAGGCATAGTTAATTCTTTTCCCTTCCCCTCCTTTTCCCTTTCCCTTCCCTTTTTCATTCATACCGTGTGCTCGAGCCTTCCAGGGACCTCTATATGAATGCCCATGCCTTATTAATCACATTTGTGCTTCGCTTTATATGGCATTGCCGTGGCATGCACATCAATATATAGACTCATGGTGTCCAGACGATTGTTTAATTGGTTTTTATTGTTGTGTTTTTTGTCCATGTCCCATGCTGTTTGTAGTCACACCCAGAGATGACTTGATGCTGGCATATCTGGTTGTATGTCAAGTTTTTCAGTATCTTCATTTTTGATCTCTTATTGAGGAGTTTTACAGTGATTGTTTATTCATTAATAAATTAATATCTTTTTTCATTTAACTACACATTGTATGCTGTGTTGCTTATTTGGTCCTCTGGTTCTTTTTTGTCTTGAAAAGGACAACCCGTTTTTTTTATATATGCTATAAAGACCAAGTAGGCTTTGTATCTTCCAGACATGCAAGACACACCATTGACCTCATTGATTTACTTGACAAGACCTCCCGTCCAACTCTTATTTTAAGCTTAGATGCCCAGAAAGCTTTTGATAGGCTTACCTAACCTAATATGTTTGTCACTTTTTCACAATACAGATTTACAGGTCCATTTATTGTGGCTCATATTCCCACCTCACTTCCCAGGTACAGTTGTCCTCCTTCTTGTCGCCATTCCTACCCCCTTAGCAAGGGTAGCAGACAGGGGTGTCCCCTGTCTCTCTTGCTCTTTATACTATGCTTGGAACCCTTAACTGAAGCTATACATACACATCCTGATACCTGTGGGGTCTTTTTGCATCAAAGGGAGTGCAAACTGTCCCTCTTTGTGGGCGACATCCTAATGACATTGACTAACCCTCACACATCCCTCCCCAATCTCCATACTTTATTGACGAATTTTAGTATGCTCTCTGGTTATAAGGTCAACACAGCCAAGACAAAAGCCATGCCCATACACATCCCCCCCACTTCTCGCCACACTGCAAAATTTTCCTTATCGCTGGTGTTCTTTCTCTCTTAAATATTTAGGGATACATCTGAATGCATCATACTCTACCCTTCAATTACCCTTCTCTATTTGCGGAGATTGGCTGCCTTTTACGCCAATGGGATGATTATCCACTGTCTCTTCTAGGTAGGATAAATGTTCTCAAGATGTCAATACTCCCAAAGCTTTTATACCTTATTGAAACCTTACCAGTTACTGTCCCAATGGTGCAGCTTAAACACATTCAAAGATCCTTTATAAAATGTATTTGGCACAGCAAAGCTCACCAAATTGCTAGCACTGTAGTGTTTGCCTCTCGCCCTCGTGGAAGGCTGGGTGCCACAGACATTATTAAATACTACTTTGCTATGCACCTCAGAGCGGTCACCTCCTGGTCACCTCCTGGTCACCCCATCTTGCCTCTTAATAGATGGTTAGCGATAGAATTGAGTGTAACCCGTCCTGTGCACCCTTGTTCTATGCTTTGGTCTGATTTGCATATGTCTATTGCTTAACTCAAGAGCCTATGCTTGGGTCCGATGCTATTTCTCTCTTTTCTCAATGCCCACCCCTCCTAAATGTACTTTTCAACACAGATATCCCAGATAGCTTATTTTACAGCCAAATGTACCCTTGGTCGCAAGCAGGTATTTTTCAGCTTCAAAACTTGGCACACCCTTTGTCCCCTAAATTACTCTAATTTCAGGAACTCCAAAATAAATGTGAGATCCATAAACACCTTTCCTTCTCATATTTTCAAATTAAGCACTATTTTTTTTTCTAAATCACTGTCCTTGACTTTGAAAAAACCTACTGCATTTGAATTATTATGTGCCCAGGGCCCATGTCAACCTGGCCTTGTTTCAGCTATCTATAAAATCCTCCACAAATCCACTTTGCTTACAGATACTTCTTATGCCTATATGCATAAGTGGGCCCAAATTATTCATAATGCTCTTTCTCCCACAACGGCAGAAAATGTGGGACTCAATATCTAAAGCTTCAAGATGCATGGAGCAGAGAGAGACAGCTTATACAATTATCTTATTGTGGTATAGAAACCCAGAGGTTCTTCATAAGTATGACCCCTCAGTCCCCCAGATTTGTTGGAGATGCCTTAAGGGTGTGGGTACACATTACCAAATTTTCTTGGATTGCCCCGGATCCTACCTTGTTTTGATCTCATGTAATCTCTCCTTCAGGATCTCTTTGAGTTCGATTTTCCTATAGACCCGGTCCATTTTCTACTGGGTCTCCCAATCTCGGTTATTTCCAAAAATGGCAAGAGATGGGTTGCATTTATTTTGCTAGCTGCAAAAAGGGTAATACCAACATTTTGGTTATCCTCTAATCCTCCTACACAGTCCCAACTGCTACAGACCATAGTTCACAAACGAAGAATAGAACATTTGACAGCAGTGGTACATTTCCCAATTCTCCTTATTTGATTACTTTTGTGTTTACCTATCCTTACACATATGTCAGCTGTTTCGTCCAAAACTGCGGTGTGTCCTCTCCTCCCCCCCATTTTCCCTGATGTTCTTTACTGTTTACGGTTCTTTATTATGTTGTATCCTACTGGCCAAATGACAGAGCCACAATAGATTTTTGAGACATTTCCCTCATACAGTACTTACCAAACCGACTCTACTGGCCCATAACACTAATTCTTAACTTTTGTACTGTTTATATGTTTTCTATGCTTGTTTTTACAGATGTATACAAAAAAGTGAGGATATGGGATTTTATAGGTACATTTGTAAAGAAATTAGCTTAGTTAGAAACACAGATACGTAGATTAATATTTAAAGACATCATTTTTATTTCACAACAAAAGTAGTAAAAAATGAACAACCAAGCAAATATCTACAGTACAAGGTATATACACCTATTCCTATAGTAACCGTAGGTAGTGCAATGATCGTTGGTATGTGGTCATGTATTCAGTAGACTTCTACATGTTTCGCCTGTAAAGGCTTCATCAGGAAGGTTGACATGATCACAAGGAGTTAAAAATTCAAGAAATGATTTTCATTCAGATATTGAACCTTGGGTGTATAGTAATGAGAGAAAAAGTATAAGAAAAAACAACAAAAATTAATTGCATATAGATAAAGAGGCAATTTGCAATATTTATATGAAGACAATAGGACATGACCTGTACAACTGAGTCAAACGTAGTATTACCCACCCCCACCCTCATTCAAAAACAATCCTAAACCACCCACAGGTAGTCCCTAAACAGTCCCCCAGATTAAGGGCGAAAAATCCTCAAAAAATAAATGGAAAAGACCCTACCTCTCATATTGGGTCCAATATCAAATAATTTTTGAAGAGTGTCATAGGGTGCTAGCCCAACATATAAAAAAAAAACACGATAAATCCCTGTGAGATGATGGGTAACTCGTAGGGAGGAGAATATGGAGCTCGGTGTAATATGAGAATCAAAATTTCATGGGGATCGCGTATCTAGAGGTAAAGTATGGAAAAATATATATATATATATATATATATATATATGAATATTAGATGGAATATTCCGATAAAGAGGTCAAGGGATATCCTTTCAATATTGCCGCTTACCGCATAATGATGTCCTTAATGTTAAAGTTGTAGTGATGACTGAGAGCCCGGAAAAATAATTGGTATAGACCTGCCCAACATCTATTAATGTTCAAAGAAGGATAGTTATATTCATGTTCATTTTTCGATGGTCTAATAAAATTATTATGTATATATAAAGTAATGATGTGTAGGGGGCATCTGTCTTGGGGAATGTTCATAAGGTGCAATGAGAAACACAGCTTACCTCTATTTTTATGTCTTGTCTTTTAAAAAAGGAGGAAAAGGGTCAAATCGTACCCAGGTAATCAAGTTAAACCTGTATCCATAAGGTTTAATGGTAATATGGGCTAAAGTCAAAGGGCAAGCGAAAGAGGGAAGAAGGAGACCCGCCGAGTGACCAACTTAAACAAGAAAAGGCTCAGTGTCACATTTGGGTAATAATAAAATATCCAAGTTACAAAAGTATATAATGCCAATTTAGGAGGGTAGAAAGAAACGCTGTCAGTTACCTTGTTGTTATGTCCAGAAATGTCTCCGGGCTCCTGCACACTTTCCAATGTGTGTGTGCCTCTTATAATCCTCCCCATGGCGCCAAAACGTGCGGGCGTCTGACGTCACGCAGCCGTTTTGGCGCCAAGCGGATAAAAGGGGGAGGTGCCCGCGCCGCAAGAGGCCGCCGCCGGAAGTGACATACCGGAAAAGGGACCAGAGGAAGACGTGCTGTGCGGACACCATCAACAACATAGGCTGAGACGGGCCCGCACAGTATCACATCAGATCGGTCCTGCAACACGCGGCCAAAAGTGGCTATGGGGAACCCCAGGTGTGGACGTGCAGTTAGAGTATCTCAGAGGGGCCTCCATGTCAGAGAGAAAGAGGCCCTCTGGGACTCCACTGGATATCCTTGGGTGTCCATACGAGTACCCTATTATTATCATCTCATTGAGGGAAAAATAAAAATAAATATAGATGATAATAATAATAATAAAAAAAAAAAAAAATATTGGCCGAATATCCTCGAGCCGATCATCCGCTCACCCATTCGCCAAAATATCCCCTGATGTCTCAAGTCATGTCTCATGTGTCTTCAATTCTAAATAGATACAGTTTATTCATACAGAAATTTACAAATATACAAACATAAAATATAGTTTGTTATTAAACATTAACAATAATAAAAAATACTGTATACACGCATAAGCATGCATAAATGTGCATAGATCAAACCCTACATCTCATCGCAATATGGGGTGCCTGGACTCGGCAGGACTCTGGGCCAAGAGGAAGGGCAATGTGTATGGAAGCATGGATTGGAAAGGGTATGAAATAAAATTATTGTAAGGGTAGATATAATGTAACGGTAAGCACGAACAGACGTGTCTGGGCCAAATGGCTGGGATGTGTGTCCTGAGGACAGGATATAGTGCCGTTCCAAGAGTGACATCCACAGAGGCAGAGGTCAGACCCACACATGCTAGAGAAAAGGTTTATAGCTAATTCCTTCATTAAGTCCTGGGTGTCGGGTCGCTTTTAATAAGCATATCCAGCGACTTTCCATTTGTAGAAGTTTAATGTCGATGTCACCCCCCCCGTTCATGCTGTGGTAGATGTTCCAAACTATAAAATCCTATAAACTTCAAATTGAAATTGTGATATAGTCCAACATGCCGACTAATGGGCGTTTCCATTTTTCGTTTCTGTATAAGGGAAACATGGTCCCTAATACGACAAAATAAAGGTCTTTTAGTTTTGCCTATGTAGAAGCCTCCACATTTCATTAGATAGACTGAACCGATTGATTGGCAATTGGTCCTGTGTTTGGGTGTCCAAATGTCATTATTAGGAATTACTACACCCTTGCCTTCCAAGATATATGGGCAGAAATTACATTTGCCACACGCGCAAGTCCCAGGGATTTCGCGTTTTTCGACGGAAGTTTTTTTTATAGTGACTCGTTACCAATTTATCCTTGATGGATTGGGAACGTTTAAAGGTTATCTCCGGATAGGGTTTAATAAACTTAGAGACCTTTTCATCTGCTGTTAATAGATACCAATATTTATTATAGATGTTTCGTATCTTGCCGTGCTGTCGATTATATTTAGTAATTATTCTGGTAGAAATGGAGGTCTCCTTCCTTCTGGGTTTGTAAAGGAGTGTTAAACGATCCTGGAGTTTTACTCTATTAAATGCATTCCTTAGGCTTGTTTTACTATAGCCTCTCACCAAAAGGCGGTCTCGTAATTGATCCGCCTCACTCTGGAAATCCTTGATATCGGTGCAGTTTCTTTTTAATCTCAAAAATTGGCTATATGGGATGCTTTTAATAAGTTGTTTGGGATGTGAGCTCCTTGCGTGCAGTAAACTGTTCCCCGCCGAGGGCTTCCTATAAAGAGTAGAACTCAATGTTCCTTGGTCGTTTATGTAAATTTCTACATCCAAAAAGGTAATTTGTGATTGATCCATGGTGTGGGTAAATCTGAGATTGTATACATTAGTCTGCAAACTCTCCAAAAAGGACTGAAGGTCAGTCAGTGATCCTGCCCAAATCATGAAAACGTTGTCTATGTATCTGTGCCATGATACGATTTGGCACACATACATAGACTCATCGGAAAAAAGGTCACGCTCCCACCCCCCCAGGTACAGGTTCGCGTATGAGGGCGCACATTTTGCCCCCATAGCGACACCCTGCACCTGGAGGTAGTGGGATAATTTTGATTCTCATATTATACCGAGCTCCATATTCTCCTCCCTACGAGTTACCCATCATCTCACAGGGATTCATCGTGTGTATTTTTCATGTTGGGCTAGCACCCTATGACACTCTTCAAAAATTATTTGATATTGGACCCGATATGAGAGGTAGGGTCTTTTCCATTTATTTTTTGAGGATTTTCCGCCCTTAATCTGGGGGACTGTTTAGGGACTACCTGTGGGTGGTTTAGGATTGTTTTTGAATGAGGGTGGGGGTGGGTAATACTATGTTTGACTCAGTTGTACAGGTCATGCCCTATTGTCTTCATATACATATTGCAAATTGCCTCTATCTATATGCAATTAATTTTTGTTGTTTTTTCTTATACTTTTTCTCTCATTACTATAAGGTTCAATATCTGAATGAAAATCATTTCTTGAATTTTTAACTCCTTGTGATCATGTCGACCTTCCTGATGAAGCCTTTACAGGCGAAACATGTAGAAGTCTACTGAATACATGACCACATACCAACGATCATTGCACTACCTACGGTTACTATAGGAATAGGTGTATATACCTTGTACTGTAGATATTTGCTTGGTTGTTCATTTTTTACTACTTTTGTTGTGAAATAAAAATGATGTCTTTAAATATTAATCTACGTATCTGTGTTTCTAACTAAGCTAATTTCTTTACAAATGTACCTATAAAATCCCATATCCTCACTTTTTTGTATACATATTATCTAAGGGATGATGGTACGATAAATTCAAAAACATATTAAGGACTAATTGACTTCCAACCATGCCTTCAATTGTTTTTACAGATGTTCACGCTTCATTGCACTGAAAGGTCAGGTGAAAAGGCTAAAGAAGAGGAACCAACGGGCCTCACAAGAGTTAAGGCGCTTGTTATGGCTGTCTTAACCACTTAAGCCCCGGACCAATTGTCAGCCTAAGGACCAGAGGTCTTTTTACAATTTCGCACTGCACTGCTTTAACTGGTAATTGCGTGGTCATGCAATGTTTTAACGAAATTTGCGTCCTTTTCTTCCCACAAATAGAGCTTTCTTTTGATGGTATTTGATTGCCTCTGCAATTTTTATTTTTTGCGATATAAAACGGAAAAAGACCGAAAATTTAAAAAAAAAAGATATTTTCTATTTTTTGTTATAAGATCTAATAAACTCAATGTTAGTCAAACATTTGGGCCAAAATGTATTCAGCCACATGTCTTTAGTAAAAAAAATGTCAATAAGCGTATATTTATTGGTTTGCGCAAAAGTTATAGCGTCTACAAACTAGAGTACATTTTCTGGAATTTACACAGCTTTTAATTTATGACTGCCTATCTCATTTCTTGAGGTGCTAAAATGGCAACCCCCCCCCCCAAATGACCCCATTTTGGAAAGTAGACACCCCGAGCTATTTGCTGAGAGGCATGTTGAGCCCATTGAATATTTTTTTTTTGTCCCAAGTGATTGAATAATGATAAAAAAAAATTAAAAATTACAAAAAGTTGTCACTAAATGATATATTGCTCACACATGTCATGGTTATATGTGGAATTGCACCCCAAAATACATTTAGCTGCTTCTCCTGAGTACGGGGATACCACATGTGTGGTACTTTTTGTGAGCCTAGTCGCGTACAGGGCCCCGAAAACCAATCACCGCCTTCAGGATTTCTAAGGGTACAAATTTTTGATTTCACTCCCCACTACCTATCACAGTTTTGAAGGCCATAAAATGCCAAAACAGCACAAACCCCCCCCCCCCCCCCCCAATGACCCCAAATGACCCAATTTTGGAAAGTAGACACCCCAAGCTATTTGCTGAGAGGCATGGTGAGTATTTTACAGCTCTCATTTGTTTTTGAAAATTAAGAAAATAAAGAAAACTATTTTTTTTTCTTTTTTAAATTTTCAAAACTTTGTGACAAAAAGCGAGATCTGCAAAATACTCACCATACCTCTCAGCAAATAGCTTGGGGTGTCTACTTTCCAAAATGGGGTCATTTGGAGGGGGGGGGGTTATGCCATCTGGGCATTCCATGGCCTCCAAAACTGTGATTGGCAGTGAGTGAAATAAAGAAATTACACCCTTTGAAAGTCTGAAGGCGGTGCTTGGTTTTTGGGGTCCCGTACGCAGCTAGGCTCCCAAAAAGTCTCACACATGTGGTATCCCCGTACTCAGGAGAAGCAACAGAATGTATTTTGGGGTGTAATGGGCTCAATATGCCTCTCAGCAAATAGCTTGGGGTGTCTAATTTCCAAAATTGGGTAATTTGGGGGGGTTTTGAACTGTCCTGGCATTTTATGCACAACATTTAGAAGCTTATGTCACACATAACCCACTCTTCTAACCACTTGAAGACAAAGCCCTTTCTGACACTTTTTGTTTACATTAAAACATATTTTGTTTTTGCAAGAAAATTACGTTGAACCCCAAACACTATATATTTTTTAAAGCAAAGGCCCTACAGATTAAAATGGTGGGTGTTGCATTTTTTTTTCCACACAGTATTTGCGCAGCGATTTTTCAAACGCATTTTTTGGGGAAAAAATACACTTTTTTATTTTAATGCACTAAAACACACGATATTGCCCAAATTTTTGATGAAATAAAAAAGATGATCTTAGGCCGAGAACATGGATACTAAACACGACATGCTTTAAAATTGAGCACAAACGCACAGTGGTGACAAACTACATACATTTTTAAAAGCCTTTAAAAGCCTTTACAGGTTACCATATTCGATTTACGGAGGAGATCTACTGCTAAAATTGCCCTCGATCTGACCTTCGCAGTGATACCTCACATGCATGGTGCAATTTCTGTTTACATAAGACGCCAGACCGACGCTTGCGTACACCTTTGCGCAAGAGAAGAGCTTTCTTTTTTTTTTTTTGCTTTTTTTTTTTTTTTAAACCGTTCCTTACATTTTTTTTTTAGTTATCATTTTTATTGTTATCTTAGGGAATGTAAATATCCCCTATGATAGCAATAGGAAGTGACAGTTACTCTTTTTAAAAAAAAAATTGGGGTCCCTAGATCTTTCCTCTGCCCTCAAAGCATCTGATCACACCAAGATCGGTGTGATAAAACACTTTCCCAATTTCCCAATGGCGCTGTTTATATCCGGGTGGGGGACATTCCCTCCTACTGCTTGTAAAAGCAGTCTAGAGGCTAATTAGCTGCTAGGATTGCTTTTACATGAAAGCCGATCACTGGCTGAAAAGAATGATACCAAGATGATACCTAAACCTGCAGGCATCATTCTGGTATAACGAGCAAGATGATACCTAAACCTGCAGGCATCATTCTGGTATAACCATTCAAAGTCTAGCAACATACTGGACATATATTGTAATCTTTTTTTTTTCATGCAGCCTCTTGGCTGAACGAAAAAAAGAGATTGATCGGTGGGTATGCCCACCATTAGAATACCTCCCTTCATCCACCCACTTCTAATGATGGGCATACATGCACCATTTATATATGCCAAAGCATGGGGGCATCCTCCCGCAAAAAAGTTATGCCACGTACACATGGTCGGACTTTTCCACGGGCAAGCCTCCATCGGAATTTCGACCGTATGTACGTGGCATTAGGAGCAAATCACTCCTCCGCCCCTGCTTCCCCCATGCTTCGGCATATATGCTCTTTTTTTTAACTGTGGTGGTGAAATCACCTCCTACAGCGTTGGAGTCACGGCTTTATGTATCGTGGGAGCAAACGCTGTTGCTGTCAAGATAAATAAATCCGCGCTGCAACAGAATGGGGTACCTGCTAAGCAAATTATGGTTAACATTAAAACAAAGTAACATTACAGTATAACAGTAAGACCTTACCATACCATACCTGCAAAGCAAATACCAAAAAAACCATAGTAAAAAATAAAACATTTAACGCAACCTGTGCCTAAAATATATATATATGCCGAAGCATGGGGGCATCCTCCCCCTAAAAAGTTATGCCGCGTACACACGGTCGGACTTTTCCACGGGCAAGCCTCCGTCGGAATTTCGACCGTATGTACGCGGCATTAGGAGCAAGATGCTCCTCTACCCCTGCTGCCCCCATGCTTCGGCATATATGCTCTTTTTTTAAACTGTGGTGGTGAAATCACCTCCTACAGCACTGGAGTCACGGCTTTATGTATCGTGGGAGCAAACGATGTTGCAGTCAAGATAAATAAATCCGCGCTGCAGCTGAATGGCGCACCTGAAAACAAAAAAATGGTTAACAATAAAATCCTATGGAATGCCTTACCCCAATCTGTCCGCCTTTCTCCTACTCTATTAGCTTTTAGACGATCCCTGAAAACCCTTCTCTTCAGAGAAGCATATCCTACCCACACATAACAACCGTATTTTCATTTTCTCCATCAGCTCATCCCCCCACAGTATTACCTTTTTGTTCCAATTGACCCTCCCTTCTAGATTGTAAGCTCCAACGAGCAGGGCCCTCTGATCCCTCCTGTATTGATTTGTATTGTAATTGTACTGTCTGCCCTCATGTTGTAAAGCGCTGCGCAAACTGTTGGCGCTATATAAATCCTGTATAATAATAATAATAATAAAACACAGTAAACAGTAAAGTATAAAAAAAATTACATACCTGAAAGCAAGCATGATAAAACATAATAAAACATTGCAGAATAGAATACAGTAAATAAGAGCAACAATAGAGAGAGGACAATAAAACGACAACTATTTTTTTTTTTATTTAATATTTTTTTTGGGGGGGGGGGTTGTACGTTTTCTTTTATTTTTTTTTACACTTTTTTTTGTAACTGTAATTTTAACAACTGTAACGGTTCAGGTCTCAAAATGCGATGGCATCTTGGGAGACCCTGTGTAAGTGTATCCTAGCCTGTGAAATGCTGTACCCTACGCTAAAACTTCACTAGTGTGTGGTAGCATTCAAAACATTCACCAATGCAAAAACCAGGATTGTCAGGACAGCCTGGACAATAATAACGGGTGCCACGCCTAGATCCGCGCTTGCTACAGACACGACATCTTCTTTGGGGGGCTCGTTGGGTAGGGGTACTCGGGAGGACATAAGGAAAATGCCTCTCATGCAGCCGGCTTACTGCATTTGGTTGGGAATGGTGAGGTGCAGAACCGCCTGGATACAGGAGGCCTGTGACAATCTCTTTCTGGAATGTAAGGAAGGATAAAATCCCGCCTGAAGCTCTGTATAGCACATGAGCGTTCAGCAAAGGCAATTGGAATAAGTAAACAGACACTTTTTTGTACCAGCATCTGGCCTTACGGGCAACTAGATATGGCGCCAACAACTGGTCGTTGAGGTCCACCCCTCCCATATTTTGGTTACATTTGTGAACACAGAGGGGTTTCTCCACAACACCAGCCACTGTACGAATTTGGAATGTCATGTCTGCATGAAGGGAGGTAAGAACGAAAACATTCTTATTATTCCTCCACTTCATAGCAAGCAAGTTATTACACTGCAAGCAGGCTCTCTCCCCCAGCCTAAGACAGGAATCTACAAGCCGCTGGGGAAAGCCCCGGCAATTAGGTTGCACGGTGCCACATGCTCCAATCTGCTGATCAAACAAATGACTAAACAGTGGCACGCTCGTGTAATAATTGTCCATGTACAAGTGGTACCCCTTTCCGAATAAGGGTGACACCAAGTTCCACACTATCTTGCCAGCGCTCCCTATGTAATCTTGGCAGTTCTCTAGGTCTACGTAACTATCTTTTCCCTCATAAACCGTAAAACTCCATACATAGCCTGTTGCCCTGTCACAGAACTTATAGAGCTTGACCCCGTATCTGGCACGCTTGCTGGGAAGGTACTGTTTGAAAGACAAGCGGCCAGAAAATGTAATCAGGGACTCATCAATGCAGACAACTTGATTGGGAGTAAACAAGGCTGCAAAACATTGGTTGAAATGGTTTATGAGGGGCCGAATTTTGTAGAGCCGATTGTATTCAGGGTCTCCACGAGAACGACAAAGTTCATTGTCGTTAAAGTGCATAAACCGCAAGATCTGCTCGTATCGTTTCCTGGACATGGAGGCAGAGAACACGGGCATATGTTCGATTGGACGGGTGGACCAATAAGTTTGCAGCGTCGTGAATTTATGTATGTCCATGTTGAGGGAAAGGCCCAGAAAGGTCTTAAATTCGGAAACCGTAATTGGTTTCCAATCTCTGGCAAGGGAAGGCAACTGGGGATTAGCGGCGATGTGTTGACCAGCATATAAATGACTTTGGTCCACAATAGATCTATAGAGATCTTCCGTGAAAAACAGCGAATAAAATTCAAATGGCTTAAAATCAGCTGTTTCCCCCTGAATACCGGTTGGCCAGTGAATGGGGGAAGTACGGGTTCTGCAGAAGTGGTGGGCACCCAATCAGGATTGGTGAATTCTGCAGGAATGACACTATGGGCACGACGGGCCTGCCTTTGTCGTCTTCTTGGTGGCAGCGGGACACTACTTGTACTTGCCACCTCGCCAGCTTGAACTGCACTTTTGGGATTCGCCACGTCACCAAGTGTTACTGCAGTGCTGGATGTACGTCCAGGGTGTACTAGGCCGCTGGTGCTTGCCAATTCACCAGAAGGAATAGCAGCACTAGTACTTCTCTGCTCCATACGAGGGACCTGCGGTTCTTGCATCTCAACAACAGCAGGGACCTCACCTTCGTCGTCAGAGCTATCTGTCATGGAGCCGCTGTTGTCCACCGGATCGTATTCTGAGCCTGAATCTGACAGATGAGTGACCTCCTCTTCACTATCTGTCATGCTCAGAAATGTGTAGGCCTCTTCACTAGTGTACTTTCGATTTGCCATTTTGGGCTCTAAATTTAGTGGTACACTAGTGAAAAAAGCTCCTAGGCTGTCAGCGACTGTATCAAAACGCTACCAAAATAACTGTTAGCGATCGCAGGGATCAGGCATGACTGTGCGAACGCTGCAGTTATGTGTTTAGTGTTTTGTAAGTGACAGTGATCGATCGATACTGCACTTGGGTGGGCTGGGCTGGGCTGGGCGGAGGGGGAAAATGCAGGTGCTAGCAGGTATCTGGGCTGATCCCGCTAACAATGCGTTTTTTGGAACCCTAAACTGCTGGGGACGCTAGTGTAGATCTGATCAGATCAGATCAGATATTGATCTGTTCAGATACTATACCACTAAGGGAGGTGTATGCTTTGCACGTGGGTGTTTGCGGTACTGGCACTAACCTGGGGCGACTCAGACCTTATCTGACCCTAAAACCTAATTGATATCACCCGCCGGGCAATCAGGGGGTTAAACCTTTATTGGGTAATAAATGGCTGGTGCCCTAACACTATAAAAAACAAACTAACTAACCAGCGTCACCCGTAACAGTTATACAGTGATCACTGGTGAAAGGGTTAACTAGGGGCAATCAGGGGGTTAAAACCTTTATTAGGTAATATATGGGGGTACTTGACGCTATATAAAAACCCGACGGGGAACCTAAATAACTAGGGTGACTGGGGGGTGAAAAGTGTGCCTATGTGTACCTGGTGTCAGTGTACTGTTGGTGCACTTACAGGTATGTCTTCACTCGCTCGCATCCCGGTCAGAAAGACCGCCTCGAGGAGTGTGACATCACTTCCTCCTGCCTGGGAGGGGAAGCCTTTCATTTGCCAGGAGCGATCGCAATTGATTTCTGGCCACCCCCGCATCTCGGATCACTCCTGAAGTGAGACGGACCATCTCTGCCTGTGGGGGGGGGTCCGATCGGACCCCCCACCCACTGGAAGGCAGGCACGTACAGGTACGTGGATGTGCCTGTACGTGCCATTCTGCCGACGTATATCTACAGGAGACGGTCCTTAAGTGGTTAATGTATTCCAGATTATTATGGTCAATATAAACTACAAACCTGATGACGAGCCCCCTCCAGCCAATGTCGCCATTTCTCAAGGGCACATTTGATGGCTAAGAGTTCCCGGTTCCCAATGTCTGCACTGGAGAACTTTTGAGAAAAAAAGCACAGGGATGTAGCTCGCTAGACAAAGACGACCGCTGGGAAAGGATGGCTCCTACACCGACATCGGAGGCATCAACTTCCACAGTAAATGGCATCGTGGGGTCAGGATGGGTCAATACAGATGCTGAGACAAAGGCAGATTTAAGTTTTTGACGAAGAGAAATTACCTCAGGTGGCCAAACGGCAGCATTGGCTCCTTTCTTGGTTAGGGCAGTAATTAGTGCAAAAATGGTGGAAAAATTCCTAATAGATTTTCTATAGAAGTTGGCAAAGCCCAGGAAACGTTGCACTGCTTTTACATCTTTAGAGTCCAATGGGTAACATCACAGTGTTGGACAGTATATCCCAGGAATGGTACTTCCAAGACATTAAAAGTACATTTAAAAAGTTTTGCATACAGAGAGTCTAGCCGGAGTTTTGACAGGACTGCACGGACATGATTGTAATGATCACTGAGAGAAGAATAAATCAGGATGTCATCCAAATACCCAAGAATGAACTGGCCCAAATACTCACGTAAAATGTCATTCACAAATTCCCAAAAGACAGCTGGTGCATTACACAGACCAAACGGCATGACAAGGTATTCATAGTGACCTTCCACTAACCGAATGTGAATCAAATTGTAAGCTCCCTGTAAATTCAATTTGGTAAAAATTTGAGCTCCCTGAATATGACTAAATAGCTCAGTAATGAGTGGTAGGGGATACTTGTTAGGTATAGTGATCTTGTTCAGGCCTTACAGAAAGATATTGATAGAACGAGTCCAGAGACGGGTAACAAAAATGGTGAAATGTGTGGGGGATAAAAACATATCGAGAGAGACTTCAGGAACTTAATATGTACAGTCTGGAGGAAAGAAGGGAAAGGGGAGACATGATTGAAACCTTTAAATAAATCAAGGTGGTGAATAAGGTTCAGGAAGGCAGTCTTTTCAATATGAAATCAATCCTTTGTAAACTCGGTCACGCTGCACTGCACATGTGTATCATGCTTTTACTTAGACACATTAGATATTCTTGGAATCATTTATTCATACCACTACCAAGCACAATAGGGAGATCTACACTTTTTTGGGGGACATTGTATGTTCCGCACATCAGTCTACATTGCCTCAGGTCCCAGGGTAGATGATCTTTAGCAGCTCTCTTTTGGCAGTACCGCATGTTTTTGAACCTTAGCCCTCCACAAGTCAATGCATTCGCTCCTGAGGAAGTGGAATGTCCACAAAATGCGTTGAGCACTATAGGATGCAGCCATATTTTTAATTCAGGGCCTATCTTTCATCTAAACCATATGTTTAACTCCTTGTCATTTTCACCAACTCTCCTTATGGAGTACAATTATTCTATTCATTGGTAACTGCATGTACTGCCAAGCCTTACATGTACAGTGCCTTAAAAAAGTATTCATACCCCTTTTCCACATTTTGTTGTGTTACAACCAAAAACGTAAATGTATTTTAATGGGATTTTATGTGAAAGACCAACACAAAGTAACATATAACTGTGAAGTGGAAGGAAAATTATAAATGTTTTTCAATTTTTTTTGTTTACAAATAATTATCTGAAAGTGTGGCGTGCGTTTGTATTCAGCCCCATTTACACTAAAGTCTAGTGAAAAAAAATTGCCTTCAGAAGTGACCTAATTAGTAAATAGAGTCCACCTGTGTGTAATTTAATTTCAGTATAAATGCAGCTCTTCTATGAAGCCCTCAGACATTCGTTAGAGAACCTTAGTGAACAAACACTATCATGAAGGCCAAGGAACATACCAGACAGGTCAGGGATAAAGTTGTGGAGAAGTTTAAAGTGGTGTTCGGTTATAAAAAAAATATCCCAAGCTTTGAACATCTCCCAGAGCACTGTTTAATCCACTATCTGAAAATGGAAAGAGTATGGCAAAACTGCAAACCTACCAAGACATGGCTGTCTACCTAAACTGACAGGCCGGGTGAGCCTTATTCAGAGAAGCAGCCAAGAGGCCCTGGAGTAGCTGCAGAGATCCGCAGCTCAGGTGGGAGAATCTGTCCACAGGACAACCATTAGTAATGCACTCCACAAATCTGGCTTTTATGGAAGTGTGGCAATAAGAAAGCCATTGTTGAAAGAAAGCCATAAGAAGTCCCATTTGCAGTTTGAGAGAAGCCATGTGGGGGACACAGAAAACATATTGAAGAAGGTGCTCTGGTCAGATTTTGGCTTAAAAGCGAAACGCTGTTTGTGGCTGACAACTAACACTGCACATTACCCTGAATACACCATTCCCACTGTGAAACATGGTGGTGGCAGCATCATGTTGTGGGGATGCTTTTCTTCAGCAGGGACAGGGAAGCTGGTCAAGAGTTGATGGGAAGATAGATGGAGCCAAGTGAAGGGCAATCTTAGAAGAAAACCTGGTAGAGTCTGCAAAAGACTTGAGACTGTTGGGGAGGTTCACCTTCCAGCAGGACAACGACCCTAAACATTCAGCCAGAACTACAATGGAATGGTTAAGAGAAAAGCATATTCATGTGTTAGAATGGCCCAGTCAAAGTCCAGACCTAAATCCAATTGAGAATCTGTGGCAAGATTTGAAAATTGCTGTTCACAGACACTCTCCATCACATCTGACAGAGCTTGAGCTGTTTTGCAAAGAAGAATGGGCATAAATGTCACTTGGTAGATGTGCAAAGCTGATAGAGACATCTCCAAAAAGACTTGCAGCTGTAATTGCAGCGAAAGGTGGGTCTACAAAGTATTGACTCAGGGGGGCTGAATACAAATGCATGCCACCCTTGTTAGATATTTATTTGTAAAATATTTTGAAAGCCATTCATCCTTTTCCTTCCATTTCACAATTATGTGTCACTGTGTGTTGGTCTATGACATAAAATTCCAATAAAATACATTGTTTTTTTTGGTTGTAACATTGCAAAATGTGGAAAATGTCAAGGGGTATGAATACTTTTTCCAGGCACTGTATATGTATGAACTTTTTGGGCATATAGATATATGAAATTGTTGCTTCACATGTATATATCATGTAACTTTATGAAATTATTATTCCACATGTATACCGTATATCATTGCAATGTGCTATGTTTTTTTCCAATAAATATGACAAGATATTTTTTACCATTTTGTGTCAATTGCCTCATCTAAAGTCCCAACCCCCCCCCCCACCTTTTTTTTTTTTTAATTTTTAAAGACAGGGGTTTTCACATGTGTCTTTTATAGTCCCAACAACTCCTTTATATATTTCAATATGAAACCAAATTAAAAACACAGGGACATGACCTCAAACTAACTGGAGGAAAGTTCAAAATGAGTCTTAGAAAGTATTATTTTACTGAAATGGTAGTTGATGATTGGAATAAACTAAAAAACAGAGGTAGTGAGACAGTAAATGGCTTCAAACGTGCTTGGGATAAACATAGATCTTTAGTCAGACAACAAGATTAATGAAAAAATAAAAAATAAATAAGCAGATTCGATGGACTACTCAGTCTTTTTCTGCCATCACTCTTCTATGTTTCCATGTTTAAGTTACTAAAAGTTACTAAAGTGGTTGAATGTAATTCAGAGGTCCTCTTCTCACAGTAAAAGAAATATGTTATTTAACATGCGCCTATCATATACTATGCATTTATTTGTATCACATACTGGGGGTCCTACTATTAGAGGCATGAAGTGTTTCAATTGTGTTGCTAAGCTATATTATTGTGAAGTTAACAAAGTTAATACGATTAATACAATATTGGTGATGAAGGGGGGGGGGGGGTAGTAACTTTAACTATATTTAATTTTAACTATATTATGCTTAATGTACTAAAGTATGATGTGCTAATGACATGGATTTGTCACACATATATAAAGGAAAAAATATATGCCAATGCTGTTTGAATATGTGAATGAAGGCCAATGAATGAAGGGATGAGAAGGTGTTTTATTGTGTTAAGGAAAACAAGATAGGATAATAATAAAACAGTATTGGAATACATTTGGGTTATGTCTAATGGATGCAAACGATTTACCATTTAATCATTGAAATACCTACAGGCAAGGCTATTCTGTGTATGTCTTAACCGCTTCCCGACCACCTCACGCAGATATACTGTGGCAAAAGGGCACGTACAGGCAGAATCACGTACCTATGCGTTGCCCTTTAAGAGGCTGCGGGGGGCGCGTCCAAGGGAAGCTCCGTGAGTCGGGTCGTGGGTCCCACAGACTCGATCGCCGCAGGGATACCCACGATCACCTCATGGAGAGGTAGAACGGGGAGAACGGGGAGATGCTAATGTAAACAAGCATCTCCCCGTTCTGCCTAGTGACAGTGTCACTGATCTCTGCTCCAAGTGATCGGTGCAGAGCTCAGTGATGTGTCATACACAGCCACGCCCCCCACAGTTAGAAACACGCCCCTAGAACACACTTAACCCCTACACTGCCACCTAGTGGTTAACCCCTTCATTGCCAGTGTCATTTACACAGGAAAAATAAAAACCGCAGGGGTGCTCAAATACCACCAAAAGAAAGCTCTATTTGTGGGGAAAAAAGGACGTAAATTTTGTTTGGGAGCCACTACGCACGACGGCGCAATTGTAAATTATTCCGGGGCTGAAGTGGTTAAAATGTATAAATAAGTGTTTACCTCATGAAATGTATTGTGTTTCTCTCTACTCTTACCCTAATGCCCACACGATCGGACTTTCCGACAACAAAACCGTGGATTTTTGTTCCAAGGATGTTGGCTCCAACTTGTCTTGCATACACACGGCACACAAATGTTGGCCAACAATTCCGAACGTAGTGACGTACAAGACATAAGTGATCTCCTCATTACGGACGCTAGTTTTACAAAACCAAGCGATTCAGGCTCGTACTTGATTCCGAGCATGCATGGACTTTTGTCAGACGGACTTGTGTACACAAGATAGGAAAATCCGACAAACATTTGTTGGCAGAAAATTTGAGAACCTGCTAGCCAACATTTGTTAGCGGAAAGTCCGCCAACAAATGTTCGATGGAGCATACACGCGGTTGGAATTTCCGCCAAACAAGCTCACATCCAACATTTGTTGTTGGAAAATCTGATCGTGTGTACGGGGCATAAGAGTAGATGTTGCTGAGCCAAAAAGACTAACCCTGTTATTTATGGAGAAAAGTTGGATATTAAGCCTAATACCCCTATATATTTACAAAAGATTCCCCTAGGGTTTGGAGCTGAAGTAGAAGTTTGGTAAAAAAGATAAAAGAAATTATAAATGCTTTAAGAGCTACTGAGGTTAAGCTATCGTGACTGAAATAAAGTTTTTCAAGTGTTACATGCATGCCCTTGAAGAAGATATAAATGCCGTGTACAGACAGTCGGAAATTTTCTGACACAAAAAGTTTGATGGGAGCTTTTCGTCGTATATTGCGACCGTGTGTATGCCCCATCTGACTTTTTCCGTCGAAAATTCAGACGGACTTAGGTAGAGAAAAAATTCTTATCGGAAAAAACACTCGTCTGTATGCTGTTACGACGCACCAAAAAACATGCATGCTCTGAAGCAAGTAGAGACGGAAGAGCTTGGTCGGGGAAAACTAGCGTTCGTAGTGGAGATAGCACATTCCTCACGCTGTAAATTATGTGATCTTTTAATGCAGCGCATTCTTTTGTGCTTTATAATGCTAGAATAATGAAGTTGTTTTGCTGCTGATATTCACACAGAGTTCTCACAAACTGATTTCTTTATTATTTCTCGTGATCTCATGAATAATCTTTTATTTTTTTAAAGCCAGATCTCCATAATAATGTTTAGAATTATTTTTTATTGTCATCTTTTTTTTTCATCAAGATCTCCTTTTTTTGGATTATTGAAAAATTATTTTCTAGTGATCTCCATATATAATTATTTTTTTTGTGTGTCAAGTTATCACAATAACATTATTATCTTGTATTTTTTAACCTCAAGGAGGTTGGTGTCCCTTGTTAATTTGACATTGTCTTTTTGAAATGTACCTGCCTACTCACAAACAAACTGACTTTTTGTAGAAAAACAGGCAAGTATTTTAAGAAAATAAAATGCCCATTTATTGTGGGTAACAAAATAAAGAGGAGGGCAACGCTGGAGAAACGTTTGGAATTTGCGAAGCCTTTTGGCCCCCAGGGTAGACATCAAGTCTGTGGAAAATAAAATTGTTAACTTGAGGAGTGCATATAATTTGGAGCACAATCTGGTCCAGGACTCCCAGAGATCAGGACCAGCAGCAGATGATATCTATGTCCCCAGGCTGTGGTACTACACCAGCCTGCGTCTTCTGTCAGACCAGACTGAAGCCAGGTCATCACTTTCTTGTCTTCACTGTAGCTTTCCCGCCACGCTTCCCTGCAGTCTTTCTTGGAGGCTGTGGCTCTGGTGGTGGACTTGTGGCAGGAGGAGGAGGATGGGTGAGCTCTGAAGGTCCTGAGCAAAAATTCCCTCACAGAGGAGGCGTTGTCCCTCTTCCAATTTCTGCAATCTAGTGGCTAGATAGCAGCCATAGGTCCTCTTCAGCATGTGGGGGGGGGGGGCTCCTCCTGCCTGCCACTTTCCAGACCTTCCTCCTGGCTGAGCTCATCCTGTGTATAAAAAAGGGACATAGTTTTAGCTTTTGGTTCATCAATCACACACAATTTTCAGCTCATGACTTGCAAATTGAATGTTAATAAATAGAAAAGACTATCATTCTGACCCCAACATTTTTCATTCTTGTCCCAAAAATGTTTGACCACTACTGTCTATTGATATTTTAAACCCTTTTTTTTTGTTAAATCATTAATTTGTTATCAATTATAACATCTATTTAACATCATTAATATTAGGACAATAAATATGTATAAAAATAATATACATGACCCTCTGCTGGGGTTGAGGGAAGGGTGGAGGGAAGGCTGCAGGGAAGGGTAGAAAGTGATTCCCTGACTTCAGTCTGGTCATCCAGAAACCGCAGTTTGTTGAAGTACCACAGCCTGGGTACATACACTTGCGCTGCTGCTGCTCCTGATCTGAGTGATTTATGGATCTTATTATGCTCCTTCTTATACATGTTCCTCAAGATCCCAATTTTCTTTTCCAAGAACACGATGGTTGCATCGGGGACCCAAGCCTTCACAAATTCCAGAAGTTTCTCCAGCGTTGACCTCCTAGCTTGTTTATTATAATATAAGCTGTGTTTCACCTCCCACAAATTCCTCATCTTCCTGTACCTGTCTATGAAACTGGCCATGAATTCTGGGTCTTACACAATACACAAGACAAAAACACTGTCAGCCTAAACTCTCATAATCCTATCCCAATATAGGCCTCAATCTTTAAGCAGTATAGGCCACTGATGGCCCAAGTTAAAATTTTACCTTCGTTTAGGATGCTCGCCACTTCCGTTCCTCCTTCCTCCGCACACAGAACGTAGGTACGACACATGCGTGTTAGCTTGATATACACTGCGCATGCTTAAAACTCCGCCCGCATCGCCCGTCCCTGACGTTCTTTCTAGTCTATTCCCTGCCTCTTCTATTTCGGCGCGCAGTAGGAGTGACATGGCGGAGACACAGCAGGTGTGTGTTAGTTCCAGTAACGAGGAGGAAAGCCGGAGCCAGAAATGTCACGATTCCGGAGGAGAAGATTTAAGGTCTCAAATATGTCCTTTGGTGAGATGGTGGACATCTTGAGGAGGACCGACTATGATGGGAAGTATGGACCGTACACCAACCCTAATATGAGAAAGGCCAAGATTATGACTAAAGTTGTAAAGAGTCTGCACAGGAATTTTGGGCTAAAACGATCCAAGGAGCAATTGAGGAAACGCTGGTCAGACCTGAAACCGAGGGAGCACGATCAGTACAGAAGGATCAGGAAACTGCTTCTAAAGTAATTATTTCTCCTGTGTTCTTGTTCTTATTATTATTACTTGCATGCTGCTCCATGTGCTTTTATTTACTGTAGGACATTTTAAAATGGCAAGTTTCAGGTTAGTGGGCACTGCAATTGGTCGTAGTAAACATTGTTCGCTCATTAAATGCGATGTTTTGGGCAGATACAGGTTAAATACATTTGATCATGCCTATTTGTATAAAAATAAGTTTTGTACATTGCTGTTCTAGATGTGTTTGTAACTAGAATGAAATGCAAGCTTGATTCTGTGTAAAGGAGAGGACACTCAGCAGCTGTTTACACACCTGGACTCAGGACCACTAGTGTGGGTCACCAGAAGAAACTTTTTAGGGTGTCCCACACAAGTGCTCCAGTGGATACTTAGTTTGTCTCCATGTGTGAAAACTGTCACAAAAAGGTAAGTATTCCAGCTTTGGTAAGGTAAAAAAAATCATGTCTTCAGCTTTGATCTCTGCCAAAACAGACAATTGTACACCACTTCCAAGCAATGTTTCATATTCCTATTTCTGGACTCAAATATCTGTGTGCTAAGTATACCTTTTGTTTCATTCTCATAGGGGAGCAAAGACTCGGAGGACACCACTCAGAGGACACCAGGAACCCCACATCTCAGAAAGAAGGGGAACTCGGCACAACACCACACCCTGAAGATCTGGAGGAAGATGAAGTGGAGGAAGTGGGCGAAATTGCCACCACAACAGGTCAGTGTCTGACAGCCCAGCTTCAGGTAGTATATGTATGCCTGCATATTTATAATACATGTTTTCACTAACATTTTTAGGTGATGTGCTGGTTGTGGAAGAGCAAGCTCAACATTTCACAAGTGCAAGAGCACAAATCCTAATCCAGGACATCATGGTGTGGAATCGTGAAATAGGCATCATAAGGAATAAACTCAATGTTCTTGAACAACAAATGAAGAACATGATTGATGTGTTGGGGAGGATCTAAATATCTTCAAAATGCCATAATTTTAACATTTTACTAAACTAAAATATTTTTTGTACATTTTAAAAGCCTAATTTTGAAGATGCACACAGTGTGTCAACATGTGCTATCTGCCATCAGAGGATTTTAATGTACGTGTTTTGTGGGTGCAACCCTTTCCTCACAACTGAAGTAGGTGAGAGGAAGGGGTTGCCCGAGAACACGTCCATTGATCCCCCATGATAGGAGATAGCACATGTTGACATTAGGCATGGGATCATGAGTGAAATACCCATTTTGACTGCCAATTTGTGTGCATCTTCTAAATTTGGCTTTTACAGGTGTGACATCACCCCATCTGGTGAAGGCAAGATCAACACATTTTGGACATACTATAATGTCTGATATTGCCTTCAGTTTTTCTACATTGAACTTTGTAAGTTCCAGAGTTGTGTATGTTATGTTTTGAAACATGCCTGTTTATACCAAAAAAAAAACTAGAACGCCCATGTGAATGTGCACAGAGTAAAAAGTTTGCTAATCAACAATGTGTGGCTTCTTCTTTTAATGCTCAATACCAGTTTTTGAAGTAATTTTGTGTTTACAGTGACAATGGGGCTTATTTACTAAAGGAAACTCCAAAATTCACATATTTCTGGCGAATTTTTGCGGGCGCTTTGGGGTGCCACGCCAGGAAGGCCAGTATCCAGGCCCATCAGTGGATTATCAGGATGTCCAGCCTCAGGCCCAATTGAGGCAAGATAATTTTGGGCATTTTTCTGTAAAAAAATTGTGCAATATGCAGCAGGATAATATGATGTGGTTAATTTTGTAGTCCGCCATATGTATTGCTGTCAGAAACAGGCAGAACCGTCTGGCCATTATCCCGAAGGCATTCTCAACGACTCTTCGGGCTCTGGACAGCCCGTAGTTAAAAACCCTCCTCTCCGGGGTGAGGGTCCTCTGGGGAATGGCCTCATCAGGTGCTCACCCAGACCGGATGCTTCATCAGCAATAAAGACGAATGGGAGTCCTTCAACGTTGTCCGCAGCAGGTGGCAATGCCAGGCCACCAGTCTGGAGACATTGGGAAAACTCCATCTGGGCAAAGACTCCTCCATCCGACATCCAGCCATTCTTCCCCACGTCCACATAGAGGAACTCATATTGTTTCCGACACCACCGCCATCAACACTATACTATTAAAACCCTTATAATTGTAATAATATGACCCCGAATGGGGTGGTGGCACGATGTGGACATGCTTCCCATCTATAGCCCCTCCGCAGTTGGGGAAGTCCTAACGGTCTGCAAAATGGGAGGCCACAGTCTGCCATTCCTGTGGCGTTAAAGGAAATGGTGGATTCAAACCAGGAAAAAAATATTAGTACTTTTGCACATAACACTGCAAGCAGATTACATAAAAACATTCTTGCCAAACATCAGTATAACAATTATTTTAAGGAGTATTTAAAGATAAAAATATAAGGCCCACTGATTAGATTCCTCATCCCCTCTGATGGCCCATTGTAGCGGGGGGGGGGGGGGGGGTTTGAGCTGAGTTTGGGACCCAATTCTCCCTGAATTTAAGGACAACAATAACATTTGGACACATTTTAGGGGGTGTTTAGGGTAAAGCACTACAATGGAGTTGACAAAATACATTGTTAAGTGACTAGGCTAGGTGTATATGGGCCCAGGGTAGCATGCTGGGAGAGGTTAGTGAAGGCAAATATGCATGTAGGCCAAAAAAGGAGCATTAGAAGCTTACAGTATGCATGGGGACAAAGGGGACATTCACAGCATATTACAATCATGGTAATTAGGGAATGATGAAAGAAATACAATACATTAGCATACATTAAATACATAGAATGTGATGTTTACGGAGAAATCTTACCTTAATATAGTCCTTCTGCAGGACCTGAATAATAGCAGAACAGGTCTCTGGAATAATGATCCCCAGAGCCTGGGGGGAGATGCCTGTCGAGAACTTGAGGTCCTGCAGACTTCTCCCTGTCACCAAGTATCGCAATGTGGGGACTAGCCTCTGCTCCAGATTAATGGCTTGCCGCATGCAGGTGTCCTGCCTGCTAATATAAGGGGACAGCAAAGCCAACAGACGGTGAAAAACGGGGTCCGTCATCCTGAGAAAGTTCCTGAAATCATTAGGATTATTCTCCTGGATGTCACGCAGCATATGAGAGAATTGGTCACGCTGGAGTAACCAATTCTTGGTCCATGGACTCCTCCCCACCCTGTTCATGGACTGGGCTTGGGTCCAAGTAAGAACCCCAACACCAAGCCCCCGCACAGCACGAACTCTACGACGAGTACCTACCCGCAACATGTGTTCAAAACACTCAGCTGCTCAGAACGAACTAACAGAATGCACTGAAGAACAGCAAGGCCTGTGAAGAGCGAGCTAAAAATCAGCAACGAGCAGACAAGAACGCACTGAAAAACAGATATGAACTGACTACACGCACTGAAGAACAGATACAAACCCTACAAGCACAAACTGAACAGCAGTAAAATGATCTGAAAAAGCACGAGTCTAAAAAGCGCGAATCGTCTCTCACCAAACTTCTACTAACACGAGATAAACCAGAGATTAGCAGAAGGAGCCCAAAGGGTGGCACAGTGGCTATTGGACTTCCTTTTTATAGTGACGTTGTACGTGTTGCACATCACCGCATTCTTGACGGTCAGAATTGGTGTGACCGTGTGTATGCAAGACAGCTTGAGCGGAATTCCCTTGAAAAAAAAAAAAAAAAAAAAAAAATTATATATATATATATATATATATATATATATATATATATATATATATGACTAGTAATGAAAACTGCTGCTAGGAAACACTTTATTTCTGCATGCTTAATGGACTTATGGACATTTGAATTCTTAAAATGGCAGAATATTATTTTTAACACTAGTGGTTAAAGCGGAGTTCCACCCTAAAGTGGAACTTCCGCTTATCGGATTCCTCCCCCCCCTCCGGTGCCACAATTGGCACCTTTCAGGGGGGAGGGGGTTGCAGATACCTGTATAATACAGGTATCTGCACCCACTTCCGTATAGCTGCCCCGCCCCTATCCGGAGCTGCCCCGCCCCTATCCGGAGCTGCCCCATTGTGTCTTGGGAAACACAGTTCACAGGACTCAGCGGGGACCAATAGAGGCGCGCATGCGCAGTAGGGAACCGGGCAGTGAAGACGTTGCGTCTTTACTTCCTGATTCCCTGACAGAGGATGGCGGCGGGGCAGCGAGAGACGAGCGGTCTCTCATCACATTCTGCCTACACCGCTGGAACCAGGAACAGGTAAGTGTCCATTTATTAAAAGTCAGCAGCTGCACTATTTGTAGCTACTGACTTTTAATATTTTTTGTGCGGGTGCAGCTCCGCTTTAAGCAAGACTTTATCTAGTAGTTTAGGTGATTCTGTGGTTATTCATGTTGACTGGAGAGTATTTACCCCCCATTTATGCCTCTATCCGGATGTTCTACTTGAAGAAATTACTAAGCATTTTTTTGGAAATCAAGTCCCACAGGAGGTCCTGGAATGATTCCTGAAGCTTTGCCAAGCCATCATTTCAGTGAGACACTTCCCTAACTTTAAGGTTGAAAGGGACTCCTGTCGGAAAAGTTCCTGGGAATGCCTAGAGTAACAGTCATGATGCCAACTTACAGTCCAAAAGTTCCAATGAACACCTTGAGAAAGATCTGATGTGCCAGCTTAAAGACCCAAATTACCAAACCCGAAGGATGACTTCTTTGCCAGTCTGTCAAGTTCTGTCTTTACCGAGAGGCAAGATTTTGTGGGGTGGAAGATCTCTTTTGACTGCATGAAAAGGTACAGAATACTTGGAGGTGTTTTAGAAGTTTAGGAAATGAACTTGAGGAATGAAATAATGTGGACTTTGTATATTCTGAAAACTTATGGACATTTGCAAGGGTACAAGAGATTTTTTTTGTTATTTTCTATTTTGTTGAAGACTGTTCTATTTAACCTAAATAAACCTGCCTATCAGCAAATAGCTTGGGGTGTCTACTTCCTAAAAAGGGGTCATGGGTGGGGGGGGGGGGGGTTGAATTGTCCTGGCATTTTATGCCCAACATTAGAAGCTTATGCCACACTCTTCTAACCACTTGAAGACAAAGCCCTTTCTGACACTTTTTGTTTACTTGAAAAAAAAAATTTTTTTGCTAGAAAATTACTTTGAACCCCAAAACATTAATATATTTTTTAAAGCAAAGGCCCTACAGATTAAAATAGTGGGTGCTGCAATTTTTTTTTTCACACAGTATTTGCACAGCGATTTTTCAAACACATTTTTGGGGAGAAAAAACACTTTTTTGAATTTTAATGCACTAAAACACTATATTTCCCACATTTAAAATATAAAAGATGATCTTATGCCAAGTACATGGACAAACTACATACATTTTTAAAAGCCTTTACAGGTTACCACTTACCACCTACAATTACTGCCCTTGATCTGATGTTCACAGTGATACCTCACATGCATGGTGCAATTGCTGTTTACATACAACACGAGACTGACTTTTTTTTTATAATTTTTATTGTTATCACAGGGAATGTAAATATCCCCTATGATAGCAATAGGTCTATTAGACTCTAGATCTCTCCTCTGCCCTCAAAGCATCTGACCACACCAAGATTGGTGTGATAAGATGCTTTCCCAATTTCCCAATGGTGCTGTGGAATATATCGGAATATATCCAGCGAAACCAAAGTCATGAAATGCTCATAGCTTCCGGTTTCTTAGGCCATAAAGATGATTGGAGCCATTCTGGTAGAGATGAGCTGTTCGGTTTTCAGCAGAACATGCGAACAGGCAAAAAATTCAGTAGAACACACGAACACCGTTAAAGTCTATGGGACACGAATATGATTAATCAAAAGTGCTAATTTTAAAGACTTATATGCAAGTTATTGTCATAAAAAGTGTTTGGGTACCTGGGTCCTGCCCCAGGGGACATGTATCAATGCAAATTTTTTTTTTAAAAACAAATTTTTTTTCGGGAGCAGTGATTATTTTAATGCTTAAAGTGAAACAATAAAAATTTTAGGGGGACACCCACGCATTTTTTTTTTAAATTTTGGTTTGGGGTTCTCCTGTGAGGAAATCCCCATGCCGTTTTTATCAATGAACTGTTATGTGTATTGTCGGACCGACAATTTATTGTAGCCGCGAGTAGGGAGAGGAGAGAGGACATCCAAATGTGAGTTGCACCAACACTACACTGACACAGTACACATATGCACATATTTCACCCCCGATCGCCCCTCAGTTAACCCCTTCACTCCCTGTCACTGTGTTTGTCACTGTCACTGTGTTTGAACAAGTGTTCAAATTTTTCTTTGATCACTGTACTGGTGTCATTTATGACACTAATTAGCATTAGGTCTAGGGACCCCCCTAATAAAGGTTTAACCCCTTGATCACCCCCTGTCACCAGTGATCACTGTATTAGTGTCACGGGTGATGCTGGTTAGCTAGTTATTTTTTTATAGCGTCGGGGCACCCGCCGTATATTACCTAATAAAATGTTTAACCTCCTGATCACCGGGCGGTTGATATCAGTTAGGTTTTAGCATCAATTCAGCGTCAGATTAGTGACAGTAGTGCTAATACCCACGCACACACCATACACCTCCCATAGTAGTCAGAACGGATCAATATCTGATCTGATCAGATCTATACTAGCATCCCCAGTAGTTTAGGGTTCCCAAAAATGTTGTATCAGCAGGATCAGCCCAGATACCTGCTAGCATCTGCATTTAGTCCCTCCGCCCAGTCCAGCCCAGCCCACCCAAGTGCAGTATTAATCGATCACTGTCACTTACAAAACACTAAACACTTAACTGCAGCATTCGCAGAGTCAGGCCTGATCTCTGCGAACGCTAACAGTTTTTTTTGGTAGCGTTTGAAGCAGTCGCTGACAGTCAGGTGCTTTTTTTTCTGTGATTCTCACTAGTGTATCAGTAAATTTAGAGGCCAAAATGTCCAATCGAAGGTACACTAGTGAAGAGGCCTACATGTTTCTGAGCCTGACAGATGAGAGTGAATAGGAAGTCATCCATCTGTCCAATTCTGGCTCAGAATGTGAACCAGTAGACAGTAGTGGCACCCTGACAGATAGCTCTGATGACGGAGCTTTGGTCTCTGCCAAGGTCAGGCGTACCCAATCCCGTTCTTCTGCTGCTGGCTTTCGTATGGAGCAGAGAGCCAGTACTAGTGCCGCTCATCCTTCTGGTGAACTGGCAAGCACCAGCGGCCTAGTACATCCAACACTGCAGTAGCACTTAGTGACATGGCGAGTCCCATATGTGCAGTTCAAGCTTGTGAGGTGGCTAGCACAACTAGTGTCCCTTAGCCACCAAGAAGACAAAGACAGGCCCGTCGAGCCCATAGTGCCCTTCTTGCTGCATTTGCCGATCGGAATTGGGAGCCCACCACTTTTGCAGCACCCGTACTTCCCCCATTCACTGGCCAACCCGGTGGAAACAGTTGATTTTACGTCACTTGATTTTTATTCGCTGTTTTTCATAGAAGATCACTATAGATCTGTTGTGGACCAAAGCAATTTGTATGCTGGTCAATTAATCGTCGCTAATCCCCAGTTGCCCCTTGCCAGAGATTGGAGACCTATTATGGTCTTCGAATTTAAGACCTTCCTGGGCCTATCCTTCCTCATGGGCGTAATTAAAAAAAGTGAGTTGCGGTCATATTGGTCCACTGACCCAATTCACCATATGCCCGTGTTCTCTGCCGATATGAGCAGATCTTGTAGTTCATGCATTTCAATGACAATGAACTCTGTCGTCCTCAAGGGGACCCTGGATACGATCGGCTCCACAAAATTCGGCCCCTTGTAAACCACTTTAACCAGCAGCCTTGTTTACTCCCGATCGAGTTGTCTGCGTTGATGAGTCCCTGATTAAGTTTTCTGGCCCCTTGTTTATCAAACAGTATCTTCCCAGCAAGCGTGCCAAATATGGGGTCAAGATTTATAAGATCTGTGACAAGGCAACAGGCTATACATATAGTTTTATGGTTTACGAGGGAAAAGATAGTCATGTGGAGCCAGAGAACTGCCCAGACTACATAGGGAGCGCTGGTAAGATTGTTTGGGACTTGGTGTCACCCTTATTCGGAAAGGGGTACCACGTGTACGTAGACAATTATTACACAAGCATGCCACTTTTTAGTCACCTTTTTGATTGTGGAATTGGCACATGTGACACTGTGCAATCTAATCACTGGGGCTTCCCCCAACGGCTTGTAGAATCCTGATTTAGACGGGGGAGAGACCCTGCTTGAAATGTAATAATTTGTTAGCAGTGAAGTGGAGGGATACACGGAATGTTTTCTTTTTGTCTTCCCTTCACGCAGATATGACAGTCCAAGTTCCTATGGCGACTGGTGTTGTGGAGAGACCCCTCTCTGTCCATGAATACAACCTTAATATGGAAGGGGGTGGACCTCAATGACTAGTTGTTGGCACAATACCTAATTGCCTATAAAAAAAAAAAAGCCAAAGAGCTGTCGTTTTATTTTTATCTTCTCTCTTTTTTTCTCTCTCTATTCGCTCTCTATTGTTCACTCTCTATTGTTCTATATCTATTGTTCTCACTCTATTTTTACTGTATTTTAGAACTGTAATGTTTTATTTTTACTGTGTTTTATTGTATTTGCTTTGCAGGTATGGTATGTCTTTTTTTTATATTAATTCATCTTTATTTAAACAAACATTTTCATTTATTACAAATAATATTTACATTCCATTTATATAGAAACATAGAAATAGACAACAAACAGAAAAAAATTATATTTATAAAAAAAGTAATCATATCTTATATAAACCTGCCGATAGCAGGGGGGATTTGCCCTGTCCGGCACCCCTCTAATCTTGTTGGAACCCCCCTCCCCCCCCACCAAAAAGAAAGAGGAAGAGGAGACAAAGAGAAAAAAAATATATTTTCTTTCTCCCTTCCTCCCTCTCTCCCTCCCCCTCTCTCTCTTTAGTAATTTAATTAGTGAGATAGATGAGTAGATAATAATTACTATAAATAATAATGATGATGTCACTATAAGACCCCTTTCACATTGGGGCGGGAGCGGCGTCGGCGGTAAAGAAGTGCTATATTTAGCGCTGCTTTACTGTTGTTTTAGCCGTGTTATTCAGCCGCTAGCGGTGCGGTTTTAACCCCTGCTAGCGGCCAAAAAAGGGTTAAAACCCCCCGCAAAGCACCGCCGCATCGGCGCTTTGCGGCGGTATTACCGCGGTGTCCCATTGATTTTAATGGGTAGGAGCGGTATAGGAGCGGTGAATACACCGCTCCAAAGATGCTGCTAGCAGGACTTTTTTGACCGTCCTGCTAGCGCACCGCTCCAGTGTGAAAGCCCTAAGGCTTTTTTACACTGGAGTGAATGGGGCCGGATTTTTTCAGGCGCTGTACAGGCACTATTTTTATATTCGTGTCTTAAGTATATTTTTTATCCCTTTCGTGAACAGAAAAATAAAACAGAGGGGGGGGGGATTGTTTACGGGGAAAGTGCCAGTTCTAATAGAAGTAAGTGTATTTGGTGAGCTCTTCCTGCATTTGTGCGGGAAATGAGTGGGGATAATAAAAAAAAAAAAATCAAGAGGGTGGGGGGAAAAAGGTTGGTGCCTTGAAAATGGGTTGTATATTTAGTGAAATCTTTCTGTGTTCATGTCTTTTATGTGTTGGTGCTATAATAGGTGGTATAATTCAGTATTATTTCTCAATGTTCTTGCCTTAACTTATTTGTTTACCTTGTTAGGAAAAAAAACGTGATGTAACATAAAAGAGGAAGAGAGGGGAAAAAAAACAAAAGAACAAAACAAAAAATACAAAAAAAGAAGGGGGCAAACCCCCCCCCTCTCTAAAATGGGGGAGAGGGGGTGGGGGGAGACTATACAAGGAGAGTGGGAGGTAGACATCGAAGGAATGTTGTTGCTTACTTATTTTATGCCTTTTTTTGTTGTGGATCATTTCCGCTTTATTTTTCTATCCTCAGATTCCCTTTAAAAAGTATTTAAAGTTTCGGCAATATCTTCAAGTCTACTTTATCCTGTCTAATTCTTACGCAAGATCTTTCCATCTTGTCCATATTCTTTCAAATTTTCCCATTGATTTTTGGTCTCATAGACCCATCTTTCTGCCTCCATAATTTCGTCCACTTCTTTTTTCCATTCCACTAATGTTGTGCATATGGCTTGTTTCCAGTGTCTGGGTATTAACCTTTTTGCTGCATTTAATAGGTGTGGGATTACACTATTTTTGTAAGATTTTGTAGCTCCGGTATTCCTATGGAATAGGAAGTTTACTGGTGGTGGTTCTATAAACTTATTTGACATTTTCTCTATCCATGGGGTTATCTCTTCCCAGAGCACCCTAATTTTGGGGCAGGACCACCAAATGTGGAGGGGTGTTCCCTTTTCTATACATCCCCTCCAGCAATGATTATCTGCAGTTGGGTATATCTGTGCCAATCGTGCTGGGGTTCTATACCATCTCGCTAAAAACGTATACAACATTTCCTGGATGGATGAGCTTACAGACGTTAAAGTGGGGTGCCCCCTAAAAAAATATTTTTTAAAGTCAGCAGATACAAATACTGCAGCTGCTGACTTTTAATAGCTGGACACTTACCTGTCCCAGGGTCCAGCGATACGGGGGAACGAAGCCCCCCCCTCGTTCCCCGCTCCGCACGCGGTGCCGGAATACTTACTGTGGGCACCCGGCTGTGGCTTCACAGCCGGGCACCCACTGCGCATGCGCGAGCGGCGCCGCATGCAGTGACACGCCGTCATCTGGGACCTGTCACGTGTCCCAGATGACTGACTGCGCCAAAGGGAAGTGATGTCAGTGCCCCGGCACTGAAGGGGCAGACTACGAGGGACCCCCTAGCAACAGGCATTTAGAGGTGAGTAAAAAAAAAATGTTTTCCAATTATTTTTTGGGGAATTTTTTTATGAATTTTAAGCTTTTTTTTTTTTTTTTTGGGTGGAAACACCACTTTAATAAGTGTGTTGCTTCTATCAGTTTTTTTTCACTTGTGCTGGAGTAAATGTACAGTTTAATTATTTTTCCCATTTTTGATAAAATAAGGTGTTGTAAAATTCTGTTCATTAAACATTAATTTATATGTTTGGGATAATAGATGGTTAGGTTTCGATAGTTTCATACACATTTTCTCAAATATGGTTAGGGAGTTCTGAGTTCTTACTTGAGGTTCTATTTATTTATTTTTTTTAAGTTTTGCATTTGTTTATATCTCCATCCTGCCAACCCCATGTTCCCCTGTGATGATACCAATTCTACTAGGGAAATTAATATGCCCCCAGGGGCATATTTTAAACACATAGTATTCCTATCTGATTCCCATGGGCCTAATGCTCCCTTTTCCTCTCCAGGAGGGAACTATGGATAACCTCCCAACGGGGTCAGTGGGGATATTCTCGGTGCATATTTGCCATTTTTATTTATTCTATCTCATACTGCCAGTGTATTCCGCGTTAATGGGGATAGCCCCCTATCTTTGGTTGGTATCCATGGTGCTCCTGCTAGATCTCTGTCTCTCATATTTTTCTCAGTCGCGACCCACGCTTTGTTGGCAGTATCGTGACACCAGTTTAAGATAACGACATTGCTCTGTAATACAGAGCAATGTCTGGTAGCCCGACTCCTCCCTCTTTTTTACTTCTGCATAAGATGTTGTATGCTATTCTAGCATTTCATTCTTTCCATATAAAGCATAGGAAAACTTTACATATCTTTTTTGCGGTTTTGAGAGAAAGGATAGTAAGTCATCAGCATATGCTGATACTTTATGCTCTCTAGGGCCAATTACCACTCCAAATATTCCTTAATTTTCCCTTATTCTACATAGAGAAATAGTTCCAACACAAGGGCAAAGAGAATATCGGGGACAATGGGCAGCCCTGTCTTGTGCCATTCCATATGTCAAAGCAACCTGACAGGGTCCCATTGACCTTAACCCTTGCCCTTGGGCCCGCGTATAATGCTGATACCCACCCCATTATCCGTTCTCCCAGACCTATTTCCTTTAATGCTTCCATCATAAATTTCCAGTTTACTCTATCAAATGCCTTTTCGGTGTTCATTGATAGCACTAATCTTGGTGTCTTTTTGGGTCCATTTTGAATCCAATGGAGCACACGAAGGGCTCGGATGGTATTATCTTTTGTTTCTTGTCCCATCATGAACCCCGTTTGATCAAAATTTACTAGTTGTGTTACTTTATCCTGTAATCTAGTTGCTAATATCGTTGCTAGTAATTTAGTATCTGAATTTAAAAAGGGATATAGGTCTATAATTTGCACAATATTGTGGGTCTTTCCCAGGTTTTGGTATTACTGTCACAAAAGCCAGTAATGCTTCTGGGGGTAACGGATTGGTAGCTGTAATTTTGTTAAAATAATTGCATAATGGTGTAATCAGAATGTTAATACATTTTTTATAATACTCATTTCTTAGGCCATCCGGGCCTGGGCTTTTCCCTGGTGGTAGATTTTCTATCGTTTTTTTTATTTCTTCTATCGTGATCTGCCCCCCCCCCCCCAATCTCTCCACCATATCCACGGAAGAGCTGGTAATGTGGTCTTCTTGATATAGTCTTTTATTTCCTTTATCTTGCTCCCTTCTTCTACTCCTGATATGGTTGGTTGGATGTTATATAGGTCACTATAGAAATGTTGAAATTCTACAGCTATGGATTTTGTGTCTATTATCTGTTTATTATTTGCTCGGATACTATGAATATGGGAAATTTCTTGTTTTTTTAGTTGTCTGGCTAATAACTTGCCACACTTATTCCCATGTTCATAAATTCTGTGTGCAAAAAATCTATATTTGTCTTTGGCCCTTCTATCTAAGTTTCTTAAAAGTTTTGCTCTAAGCATTTCCAGCTCTTTGACATCATTAGGGTTGATTTTACTCTTATGTTTGATCTCTAGCTCGTGTATTTTTTTTTACGTCATTTCCAGCTCTTTGGCGTCATTAGGGTTGATTTTACTCTTATGTTTGATCGCTAGCTCGTGTATTTTTCTTAATATATCTTCTATGTCCTCCCTTTTTTTTCTTTTTACTCGGGATCCATGAGCTATTAATTCCCCCCTGATAACTACCTTATGGGCCTCCCATATTGTTTGTTCTGATATTTCTTCTGATGTATTTCCTTCAAAGTATCTTGTCAGTTTATACCGTAAGTCCTCCACTATTTGTTCGTCATCTAGCAGAGACTAATTTAATCACCATATTCGCTCCCTTTGACCCGCAGATACCGGAGAGAACTTCATCACCACTGGTGCATGGTCAGAAATCGTTATGGGTTAAATTTTTGACGGCCCTCACATGTTCCAGATAATACTGGTCCACCATAATTAAGTCCAACCTGGACTATACTTTATGGGTCTTGGAATAATAGCTGTAATCTTTCGCCCCTTCATTTAGGGCTCGCCAGCTGTCTACCAGATGAAGGGCCTGAAGTTGCTTTTTCACTTGTTTAAGTGCTTTAAATGACAATGCTGTTTTCTCTGCTGTTGTGTCTAATTTAGGGTCTAAGGCAGGGGTGCCCAACCAGTGGCCCGGGGGCCACATGTGGCCCGCGGAGCCCTCTGATGTGGCCCTCGACCTCCTGCCCTAAGATGGCAGGTTGGCAAGCCCAGACCACGGGTTGCCAACCCGCCATCCCAGAGCAGCAGTTTTGTGAATGAAGCCACTGGTAGTGGAAGCAAGTGGCTGCAGCTGCTTCCTGGATAGCGCCTACTCCTGTCACAGGCGGAGTGATACCAAATGCACTCCGCCTGGGACAGCAACAACCAGCGATACCAGAATGGAAGACGGTTATTAAAGGTAAGTTTACTACTAAATTCATAGTATATATGGATATATCTGTTTTGCAGTAGTTACTGGGCTGCTTTCAAACTGATCCGCAGGTGCAGTGCAGCTGCGGGTTACCTGCGTTGAGCCATAGACTTCTGTTATTACCTGCGGTACTGTTTGTTGCGCCTTCAGAAAGTGCGCCACACCTGCAGTATATAATAGAAGTTTACGGCAAAGTGTAGCTAACCCGCAGAAAATCCACAGGCTCACTGCGCTGCACCAACGGTTTGGGAACATCGCAGCGCAGCCTTAGGCCCCTTTCACATGATTGATCCGACCCAATTGGACTTACTATTCACTTCTATGGAGCAGCAGATGTAAACGAACTTGTCTGTTTACACCCGCCTACCTAAAAAAAATAGAACGGTATCTGCCCCTTCCGTCTGGGCAAATCGGATTGGATCAGAGGGCCCATAGAGTAGAGTGGGCTGTGTCCGTGGACATGGACCTGTTATTCTCCTGCTCCGCTCATTGTGGCCTGCGACCAGTTACCAATTTGCTTAAGTGGCCCTCGCTCTTCAAAAGGTTGGGCACCCCTGGTCTAAGGTAACATTAAGGTCCCCTCCTATAATCACACATCCTTCCTTAAATGTGTCCAGTTTTCCTAAAGTTTTCACTAGGAAATCTGCTGTACCTGTATCTGGTGCATATATAGAGGCAAGCGTATAGCCTTGTCCATTTAATGTTCCTTTAATGAATCGAAACCTCCCCTCTGGGTCCGTTTGTGTTGTTATGAAGGTCATAGGACATGTTTTCCCAAGAGCTATTGCCCTTGCTATTGGGGATAACGCATGAAACCATTGGTTATAGGGTGATAACGGTAACCTAGGTAACAATCCTGATATAAAATGCGTCTCCTGTATGCACACAATATCTGCGGCCTGGTGATCCAGTTCCTGCCATAACCGGCCCCTTTTTTGAGATGAGTTCGAACCCCTTACATTATATGTCATAATCTTCAATGAGTTAGCCATCATATTCCAAAAATACAAAAATTCTGTACATTCTTAACTTATTGCCGTCCATCTTATTTTTTTTTTCTATTATTAGGGAATCTTTAAGAGAATCTATAAATCTAAATCCACCACAACATAACACTCCTTTTTTAAAAGTGTAACAACTATTAGGAGGGTTATCCCTTCTGGGTTCACCTTGACCCTCCCAAACCCTCCCACCCATCTGCTTGGTGCAGATTTTCCAGTCCCTCGTCAGGACCCTCCTAATTGTAATACAATGGGGTTTCTCATCCAATATACCCTGGACCATTCTTTATAGATTCTCTTCTAGGCCTGCTTCCTCTATCTTAATACCCTCTTTTATTTTCAGTTCTGTGTCACTGTGGAGGAGAGGGGGGGACATAATACACATATTTACTGCGATAAAAAAATAAACATTTCTCTTTTCCCTTTCTTTTTTTTTTCCCCGTGCTACAACAATACAAATTTTTTTTTGTGCTACAACAAAACAAAAAAAAAACCCGTCCTTTATTTAATCGTTCTTCCTCTTCCCTCCGTCTCCTTCCCAGTGCCCAACAACATTTCACAGTGTTTCATATTTTACTCTCTATTCAAGTCCTTTGTCGACCTCTCTCTGGAACCTGAGACCATGGCTCAGGTCGTTGTGTTCGGAGATTTACATTATTTACTCTCCAGTCTAGGAAGTCAATTGGGGGAGGTCCAATATTTCCAAAAACATTTTTAAGTCATCTTTTGTGCGGAGTACCACCGTTTTCCCATTTCGTGAGGCCGATAAGCAGAAGGGAAATCCCCAACGATATCTAATCTCTGCCAGCAGCATTGCTTCCAATAATGGATGCACCATTCTGCGTTGCATTAGGGAATCAGGGAATAAACAGATTTGTGCCCCCTCATATTCATTCAGAGGTGTGTCACGTGAAATCCTCATAGTTTCCTTCACAGGATATTTATGAATTCTGCATATTACATCCCTTGGCCTTTCTTTATGCTGTTTTCCTATAGGGGTAATGCGATGCACTCTATTTCCATTTGTTCAGACTTTTCCCATAATTTAAAAAAAAAGCTTCTGTACTGTCATTACCAGGTCACTGTTATTATATTTCTCTGGTAAATCTTGTATCCTTATATTTTGATGGCGGTCTCTGTTCTCGATATCATCCAATTGATCTCTATAGGTGTTCATCATATCTTCCTATTGTTTGATAATATCTTGGACCTCTCCCATAGCTTGTCTGATGTCATCTTGGCCATCCTCCAACCTTTCCACTCTATTTCCTACTACCACTACCTCCTCCCTGAGGTCTTCCACTGCCTGTTTGCATGATCTTTCCACTGTGGCTATAAGGTCTTGTATAACTGTTTTCGTGGGAAATGCTTTTCACAGTTCTCTAATAACTCTAATGTCCCGATCACTACCATTCTTTTCTGGTTCAGCCTCTGTGTCCTCTCTGCAGGATATATACTTCTTATGCCCCGTACACACGGTCGGACAAAGTTGTTGGAAAATCCGATCATCCTGAACGTGGTGACGTTCGTTGCGTACGACAGGACTACGTAGAGGCTAGTAGCCAATAGCTTTGGTCTTGTAATGTGATCTGAGCATGCGGGGCACTTTATCCGTCAGAATTCGCTACACACGATTGGAAAAAAGTCCGATAGGACTTTGTTGTCGGAAAATTTGAGAGCAGGATCTCAAACTTTTTCCGTCGGAAATTCCGACGAAAAAAGTCAGATGGAGCCCACACACGGTCGGAATTTCCGACAACATGGTCCGATAGGAACGGGACATTAGAGATTGCTTCCCCCAGCTTCACTGAGAGCACAGGTGATAATGCTTCTTCCGATGCATGTTCTGTCTCTGGGAATCCCTCCCTTGTTCCTACGTTACCCTGTTCCGCTCCCATTGGGTCTGCTAGTGAGGTAATAATTTCAGCTGGGTCACTTAAATTGTCTCCTGGGATCTCTCCCCGTTTGTGTTTAGTCTGACTTAGTCGGTCCTTTAAGACAGCTAATGATCCCATCCCCTGATCTGTTGGGGTGTCACCCAGCTTTGGTAGTGCCTCTTTACCCCCTTTGGGGTCACTACCCCACCAGCTCTCCTCCATACCTCTTGGGGTCTACGCACTAACCCTCTGCTCCGGCTCCATGTTCCCACAATTTTTTCCTCCACTCCGATCATCTCCTTCAGGGCTCCGGCTGCCTCTCCTGCCCATAGATGGGCTCTGGATCTGTGGGCTATGAACATGTGTGGTGTGCTGTGTGATCTGCTAGCTGTGGCCGACTTTCCCTTGAGGTCCGCCTGTTTCTGGGCTCCCGTATTGACAGGCCGCCGCTTCTCCTGTGCCTCCGGTATTTTCTCCTCTCTGCGGCGTCATGTATGCTCTCAATCCACCGCCCATGTTCCTGCTTCCTCCTCTGGCCGGTTGGAGAGCTGCACACCTATGGCTTATCTCACCACTGCTCTCTGCTCTAAGCTCTCTCTCCACTGTGATCTGTAGGCTGCTGGCAGTGCTGGTGTTACTGACAGCTGTGAACCATTAGCATAATCAGAAGCAACCTTCTCTCTGTGTGGTCCGGGTGTGATCTAGTGGTTTCTCTACACCCAGGTATGGCATGTCTTACTGTTGTACTGTATGTTACTTTATTTATTGTTAACCATCATTTGCTTAGCAGGTACACTATTCAGCTGCAGCACGGGTTTATTTATTTATTCTGACAGCAACAGTGTTTGCTCCCACGATACGTGAAGCCATGACTCCAGTGCTGTAGGAGGTGATTTCACCACCACAGTTAAAAAAAAAGAGCATATATGCCAAAGCATGGGGGCAGGGGTGGAGGGGCGATTTGCTCCTAACATTAGGGGCGGATTGCCCCCATGCTTTGGCATATATTTTTTAGGCACAGATTTTGATAATAAGTTGTTTTATTGAGTTAATGTTTTATTGTTACCATTGTTTGCTTTTCAGTTACGCCATTCAGCTGCAGCACTGATTTATCACGATACGTAAATCAGCGACTCCAGCGCTGTATGAGGTGATTTCACCACCACAGTTAAAAAAAATGGTGCATGTATGCCCATCATTAGAAGTGGGTGAACAAAGGGCGGTATTCTAATGATGGGCATACCCACCGAATAAATCTCTTTTTTTTTTGTTCAGCCCACAGGCTGCATGAAACAAGAACACTAAAATATATGCATAACAAGGACAAGCAATGTACTGGTATGTTGCTGGACTTTAAATGGTTATACCAGATTGATGCCTGCAGGTTTAGGTATCATCTTGGTATCATTTTTTTCAGCCGGTGGTCAGCTTTCATGGTAAAGCAATTCTAGCGGCTAATTAGCCTCTAGACTGATTTTACAAGCAGTGAGAGGGAGCGTTCCCTCCCCCCTCCCGCTGTCTTCCATGGTTTTCTCTGGCTCTCCTGTCCCACCAGGGAACCCAAGAATGCAGCAGGCTTTTCCGCCAGCTGGCCATAGAGCTAATCGGAGAACAGAACAGGTCCAAGCATCTCTATGGCCTAAGAAACCAGAAGCTACGAGCATTTCATGACTTCACTGGATATAAACAGTGCCATTGGGAAATTGGGAAAGCATTTTATCACACCGATCTTGGTGTGGTCAGATGCTTTGAGGGCAGGGGAGAGATCTAGGTTCTAATAGACCCCAATTTTTTCAAAAAAGAGTACCTGTCACTACCTATTGCTATCATAGGGGATATTTACAGTTTAAAAAAAAAAAGCAAAAATAAAAGCACCCCTGTGCTCACGCGGACACAAACGTCGGTCTCGTGTTGTATGTAAACAGCAATTTCACCATGCATGTGAGGTATCACCGTGAATGTCAGATCGAGGGCAGTAATTTTAGCAGTAGACCTCCTCTGTAAATCTAAAGTGGTAACCTGTAAAGGCTTCTAAAAATGTATGTAGCTTGTTGCCGCTGAACGTTTGTGCACAATTTTAAAGCATGTCGTATTTGGTATCCATGTACTCGGCCTAAGATCATCTTTTTTATTTCATCAAACATTTGGGCACATATAGAGTGTTTTAGTGCATTAAAATTCAAAAAAAGTGGATAAGATATATATGTCCCTTGTGATTCACCTCTGGCTGACCCCCCCCCCCCTTTTTTTTCCTCCTTTTCCTCTTTCTTCTTCTCCTTTCCTTATTCTTCTCTTCAATATTTACTGTTTATAAGATATTCTTATGCCACGTACACACAATCGGACTATTCGGCCGGACTTTCCAGCGGAGGTCCGCCGGACTTTCCGAACATGTGGACTTGCCCACACACGCCTTGACTTTTCCGGCGGACAATCCGCCAAAGTTTTGGCAGAGGTCCACCGGACTTTTGAAATGAACGAACTTGCCCACACACGGAGTAAAGTCTGTTCATTTTGAACGTGACTGCAGGTAGACGGGACTAGCGAAGGAAGCCAATGTCGCTGCCTTGATTGGCGAGATTAACACCTTGCTAGCTCTGTCGCCTGGTATGGATTTAAAGGGGGATCCCTACACCGAAAAAATGGCGTGGTGCCCCCCCCCCCAAATCCATATCAGACCCTAATCTGAGCACGTAGCCCGGCTGGTCAGGAAAGGGGTTGGGGACGAGCGAGCGACCCCCCCCTCCTGAGCCGTAGCAGACCACGTGCCCTCAACATGGGGTGCTTTGACCCGCCCCTTATGATGTCACAATCCCCCGGGACTGTGACATCATACGGGGCCGGGTCACCATGTGACATGAGCCGGTGACCCCACCCCTTGTCCTTATATAAGTGGCCGCGAAACACGTCCAGGGCCATTACAAGCGGAGACAGCGTCGTGTCAACATCGGGAGAAGAAAGAGGAAGAAGAAGCAGAAGAAGCAGAAGGCGGCGACTACAGTGACGAAGCAGAAGACCGGGTCAACGCTAGTAAATGAGCTGCAAGAAGATAGCGAAGGCCCGGCAGAACAAACGAAGAGTGGGACATGACCCCCGAAGTCGAAAGAAGACCCCCGGACGGCGGCGAAGGAGAAAGTCGGGCTCTTCTGCTAGTAAAAGAGCAGAAGATAGCGGAGGAGTCCGGCAAGAAGACCCCCGGAGACGGCCCCCGGAGCTGTCTAATAAAGTATTTTAAAAACCTGTGTTGTGTTTTTTTTATGTACACTTTTTTCCCCAGGTAAATGGGTAGGGGGCCAGAATCTGGGGGCCCCTTATTAAAGGGAGCTCCCGGATTCCGATAAGCCCCCCACCCGCAGACCCCGACAACCAACGGTCAGGGTTGTCGGGAAGAGGCCCTTGTCCTCATCAACATGGGGACAAGGTGCTTTGGGGTGGGGGGGCCGCAAAGAACCCCCCATGTTGAGGGCATGTGGCCTGGTACGGCTCAGGAGGGGGGGCTCGCTCGTTCCCAACCCCTTTCCTGACCAGCCAGGCTGCGTGCTCATATAAAGGGTTTGATATGCATTTGGGGGGGACCCCCACGCTATTTTTTCGGTGTAAGGATTCCCCTTTAAGTCCATACCAGGCGACGGGGCTAGCAAGGTGTCAATCTCGCCGATCGATGCGGCGACATTGGCTTCCTTCGCTAGTCCCGTCTACCTGCAGTCACGTTCAAAATGAACAGACTTTACTCCGTGTGTGGGCAACTCCGTTCATTTCAAAAGTCCGGCGGACTAGCACACAGACGGCCGGATTGTCCGCTGGACTGCCGAGTCTGGCGGATAATTTTGAGTCAAAACTTCTTTCTAAGTCTGCCAGACTTTTGGAAAAGAAAAAGTCAGCCGGATAGTCCGATCGTCTGTAAGGGGCATTAGAGATACAAGATGACTTGATATTACATATAATTCTATGTTGTTTACATACGGAAAAGGGCACAAGGAAACCCCCCTTTTTTTTTTTCTTTTTCACCCCCCTTCCTTTTCCCTTCCCTTCCCTATCCCCCTTATTTGGTTCCTACACAATACATTGTCCCTGTGCTATCACCATTCCTAGTATTATAGGTCTACACGGCTCATTGGGATTCTATGTAACTAGTCCCTAAAGAATTTGATACATATTTCAAGACCCTACCATCAACGAATTATATCCTTCTATGTTAATACATATTGTTAACCTCACCAATATTTCCACCAAATATATTTTATTTTTCAGCTTAAAGTTTTGAGGTGTTCTTGACATATCCTGATGGAAGCACATGTAGATGCTTAATTTCACTTCTCTAGGGTTTAATGTGAATTTTAATAATAAAATAAAAACATATTGAAAGTTAAATTACAAAAAAGTGTTTTTTTCCCAAAAAAAAATGCATTTGAAAAATCTCTCCAAATACCGATACTTTTTTAATACTAGCATGGACTGATTGAGTAACATCACTACATTGGCATACTGTCTTTGATCTGTAAGTGAATGTCCATCATGCTCAGTAAAAAAAACAAAAATTGCAACACCCACAATTTTAATCTGTAGGACCTTTGCTTTAAAAAAAATGTTTGGGGGTTCAAAGTAATTTTCTAGCAAACTAAAAATGTTTTTTCATGTAAACAAAAAGTGTCAAAGGGGTTTGTCTTCAAGTGGTTAGAAGAGTGGGTGATGTGTGACATAAGCTTCTAATGTTGTGCATAAATTGCCAGGACAGTTCAACCCCCCCCCCCCCCCCCAAATGACCCTTTTTTTGGAAAGTAGACACTCCAAGCTTTTTGCTCATAGGCATGTTGAGTCCATGGAATATTTTATATTTTGCCACAAGTCTATCTTCCAAAATGGGCTAATTTGGGGGCATTTCATGGCCTCCAAAACTGTTATAGGCAGTGCCAGTGAGTAGTGAAATCAAAAATTTACACCCTTAGAAAGCCTGAAGGCAGTGATTGGTTTTCAGGGTCCTGTACGTGGATAGACTGCCAAAAAGTCCCACACGTGTGGTATCCCCATACTCAGGAGAAGCAGCAGGATGTATTTTGGGGTGTAATTCCACATATAACCATGCCATGTTTGAACAATATATCATTTAGTGACAACTTTGTGTAAAAAAAATAATGTATTAATTTTCCCGACACTTGTGGCAAAATATAAAATATTCCATGGACATGGCATGTGTGAGCAATATATAATTTAGTGAAAATTTTGTGCAAAAAAAAAGTTTGTAATTTTCCTGCAACTTTTTTTTGTAATTTTTCAATCACTTGTAACAAAAAAAATAAATGTTCAATGGGCTCAACATGCCTCTCAGCAATTTCCTTGGGGTGTCTACTTTCAAAAATGGGGTCATTTGGGGGGGGGGGGGGTTGTACTGCCCTGCCATTTTTGCACCTCAAGAAATTATGAAATGGGCAGTCATAAACTAAAAGCTGCGTAAATTCCAGAAAATGTACCCTAGTTTGTAGACAATATAATTTTTGTGCAAACCAATAAATATAAGCTTATTGACATTTTTTTTTACCAAAGACATGTGGCTGAATAAATTTTGGCCTAAAGGTATGACTACAATTGAGTTTATATAACAAAAAGTAGAAAATATAATTTTTTTTTCTAAATTTACAGTCTTTTTCCGTTTATATCGCAAAAATCACAGAGGCAATCAAATACCATCAAAAGAAAACTTTATTTGTGGGAAGAAAAGGACGCAAATTTAGTTTGGGTACAGCATTGCATGACCGCGCAATTACCAGTTAAAGCAGCGCAGTGCCAAATTCTAAAAAGTGCTTTGGTCATTGAGCAGCCAAATCTTTTCTGGGGGTTAACCACATGCCGACCGGGCCATAGCCGAAAGACGGCTATAGCGCGGTCGGCTTATTCTGGGAGGGCGTCCATCCCAGAATCCCCCCTGGGGCGCGCACCCGGATCACGTTAAATGGCCACTGATAGCACGGATATCCCCTCACACGGATCACGTTAAACGGCCGCTAAAAGCGGCCATTTATCACGTGATCGTTCCATCAAATGACGGAGCGATCACTTGTAAACAAACCGGCGTCACGTCATGATGCCGGTTCCTCCTTCCCTTCTCTGTACCGATTGGTACAGTGCGAGGGGAGAGGGGGAGAGATTGCAGCAGCACTGTGGGCTGCATGTGTAGTGCCCACAGTGCTGATCAGTGGCAATAATCTGCAGTACTCTGTGCAATACTCTGCCAACACTGTGCAATACTAATTTTAAAAGAAACAAATAATTTTTTTTTTTACCGAATTTTCAGTCTTTGATTAATAGCGCAAAAAATAAAAACCCAGCAGTGATTAAATTCCACCAAATGAAATCTCTATTTGTGTGAAAAAAAGGACAAAAATGTCATTTGGGTACAGTGTTGCATGACTGAGTAATTAGTGTGAGAGCACCGAAAGCTGAAAATTGGTCTGGTTAGGAAGGGGGTTTAAGTGCCCAGTGGTCAAGTGGTTAAGGTATTAAAATATTAATATACTAAAAAGTTATATATTCTATGTATCAAATTGCATATCTCCATAGTTGTAACCCTATCCTTTCTAATACCTGCACACTTCCATTACATTCAATGTTTACCCTCTAAATGTAATAGTTACTCAAAAAACAACACAAATTAAATTCTTTATTCAAATCCCTAGGCCAGGGGTAGGCAACATCGGCCCTCCAGCTGTTTTGAAACTACAAGTCCCATGAGACCCTGACAATCATAGGCATGACTCCTAGAGGCAAAGGCATGATGGGATTTGTAGGTTCACCACAGCTGAAGGGCCGAATTGCCTACGCCTGCCCTAGGTGCTAAAGCCATTCATTTGTAAATCCACTATGTTTCCTATTTGCTAAGTTCTCTCTCAAAATTGCCACCTCTCCAATGTTGGAACAAATTATGAACTAAAAAGTTGGACTTTAAAGGCACACTAGTAGGTAATCTAAAAAATATTAGAATTTATTCATTGGGTACAAAGATAAAATACATAATTGCATATAGAAATACATAAGAGAACAATTCAATAAGGTTAGTACTCATACACCCTATATACACAGGTTACTGGCATCCCACAATATAGTAGCAAAGTACAACCACATCCAGGAGTCAGAAAGTCAAAGTTTTTCTATCAATCTCCAATTAGAGGTGTGGGTGTTCAGAGATCTGTGGGTCAGGGTGTGAATCCGGGCGTAGAGATTTCATATAGAAGCTCTATAGCTCGACATGTTGCGTGTGAGTACGCTTCCTCAGGAGCATTAAATTCTAATAAATTATATACAGAAAAGAAAATATCATAAATAACCAATTTATTAACATAAAAATAAAAAATTTAAAATAAGCAATGTGTATCGCTTAGTACAACAGTAAATATCCTATGTATGGAAAAAGCTACTGTTAGAGTCAGTTGACGGCAGGCAAATTCCCCAACAAACAATAGGTCACTGGAGGCAGGAAGCAAAGTCACCTGGTAGGGGCATATATATGTGTATATATATATATATATATATATATATATATATATAGTGACAATCCGGGGTGATGATGTTCAGGTGGTGCATGCAATTTTCCAGAAACGTGCCACTCCAGACTTGCATTTTAGGGCATGGCAGCCCACTTTTATTTAAAGGAAACAAAAAAGTTCAAACAAGCAGTAATCTTCCCTTGCAGGGGGTTCCACCATCACTGTATAAATAAACGATAGCCTCCTGGCTTAGTCACTGTCAGCTTCGTGCTGCTTTAGTCACAGGCTACACCTGCCTGCTTCAAATGTACATGCAGACTGTCACCTGCAGTCTTAGGCTCTGAGACCTCCTGTCTCTTTCTCCTGGAACCCTCCCGACCTCCTGGCCAGACTTCCTGTCTGGTGGGCAGAGCTGTCTCCCAGTCTCAGCACTGACTTCTCTTCCTGGGGTGTTTATGAACCCAGCCCACTGGTGTGTAATTAGTATTCCTGCCAAAATCAGGCATATACTGCTTATATGCACCTGTGAGATGGGGTCGCATCTCCACAATATATACATCTCTATCTATCTCGATAGTATATTCCATAAAAGACCTAAAACTACAGAATATGTAGCAATATGTGCATCCATATAGTTTCAGAAGTCAGCGAGTGTACCAGTTAAGAGGTTACCAAAGGAAAGAGAGACAGGTAACAAAAGTTCTGTCTCTACATTTATAAATTCCTTAGACACGTTGGTTGCTAAATATAACATATCTAGTAATGTATTAGGTAATTTAATTATATTTTAAAGTGTTGACTGATGCATAACTATAAGGCACATTCATTATCCAAAGGTATGCTACTTAGTATAAGTGCATTGACCAGAGAGATAGATATTAGTCCATTTTCAAAGATTTTTGCACTGGGTTGTCATTTCCATAATAGTTAAAAGTATAACAAGCGCTTACCATATGTCAATCAGCAGCAGGGATGTCAACAGGAGGAGGATCAGCTGTTCACAAAAGAACTAGCACTTGCAGCAAAAGAACATATATTGCAACTTCAGAAAAATTACTTTGTATATCCTTGAGATGAATACAACAGGCAGACTGCAGGAAGATTCATTAAGTAAGTTACTTTTTACCTGATTCAATATGCCCAGTTTTGGTATCAAGGTAATTTCCAATTTGCCATTTGAGTACCTGCTGCTGGAGCGCTTAACACCAAGTGTGTGTTATATATGCTCCAACCGGGGATGCGTCATTCAATGAGCGTCACGTATCCCCGGCCCAGCCGCGACTACCGTGCATGTGCCGAATGGCACCGCGATCGCGGTGCGAGTCAGCCAATGCGCTGGCAGCAGGGGCGGGGAGTAGGGAGGATCCGAGCGGTCGCCCCATCTCCCCATCAATCGCCGCGCATCCGATCAGAGGAAGAGAAACGGATGTGCGGCGCTATGCGGCCACACCGGAGCAAACCAAATGCCTCGAAGTCACAAGTATGACCGACTGCAGAGGGAAAGAGAAAAATAGCATGCCGCCAAGGACAGAAACGGAGCAAGCATAAAGATCTTTTCAAAAAGAAAAAATATAAATAAAAACAAACATATTTTAATAAAATAGATAAGCTATATACAAATTCAAAATGAAACAAAATGCAATAGATTTTATACCCATTTCTATAACTGGTCTAAAGTTAAGATCACGTAGTAAACAATAATTATGTAGTAAATACAATTTAATTGTATTGTATTATGGGACTTAGATTAAATATAGCCAGGATATGTACTTAGCATGCAGGCAGAGGAAATATAGTGATGGGAAATTATCTTTAGGAGCAGGTTTGATTTAGAGGGAGGGGGATAGAAAATCTTCATTAGTCTATTTTTCTTAATAGACCAGAAAATATTTTTATATATGTTTTGTCAAGGTGGTGTGTATTTATAGAAAAGATTTATATGAATGGGTCTCATTTAGCCCTGGCATTCGTTTAGCATTTATTCGCTCTATCCACAAGGTTTCTTTTTGTAAGATAAATTTATCCCATTCACCCCCTCTGGGGCTTTTTGGGACGACAGCCAGAACAGCAAACGTGACAGAAAAGGTATCAAAGTGATGGTAGAAGTCAAGATGTCTGCTAATGGGAGTAAGCATTTTTCCGTTACCCGAATAGTATATATGATCATTGATTCTTTGCCTTAGCTGTCTGGCTGTCTTCCCTACGTAAAAAGCCCTGCATTTACAGCTAAGACAAAGAATCAATGATCATATATACTATTCGGGTAACGGGAAAATGCTTACTCCCATTAGCAGATATCTTGACTTCTACCATCAAAATTTCGCTTCCCAATGCGAGACACATTACCCCAAATTTACTGCTACATGCCACACACGTAGGGAAGACAGCCAGACAGCTAAGACAAAGAATCAATGATCATTTATACTATTCAGGTAACAGGAAAATGCTTACTCCCATTAGCAGACATCTTGACTTCTACCATCGCTTTGATACCTCTTCTGTCAGGTTTCCTGTTCTGGCTGTCGTCCCAAAAAACCCCAGAGGGGGTGAATGGGATAAATTTATCTTACAAAAAGAAACCTTGTGGATAGAGCGACTAAACGCTACACGAAGTCCGGCCCGTGGGCCATTTGCGGCCTGTGTTCCAGTTTGATGTGGCATATATATACATCTGTGGCCCCCAAAGCTTGAGCGTGTTATGTTATGCTGTTAATATATCTATCTTCTTTAGCCTGACAAATCCCGAGCACCACGCTCATTCTTAGTATGAGCCGGGGGGGTGTGTCTGGGCGTGTTCACAAGTCTATGTGCCCGAGCCGCTATGAAGCTGACAGTGCAAAGAGCCAATCATAGGCACTGTGACTATTCACAATCTCTGCATCTGCGGACTGCAGATTCAGAGATTGGGGAAATGTCACAGTGCCTGTGATTGGCGGTGACTCTGCGCGCTGTCAGCTTCCTTGTGGGCTCGGGCACATAGACTTGTGAACATGCAAAGCCATACGCCCCAGCTCATACTAAGAATGAGCTCAGCGCTCGGGATTTGTCAGGCTAAAGAAGATAGATATATTAACAGCAAAAAAAAAAAAACATAACACGCTCAAGCTTTGGGGGCCACAGATGGATATACTTGGGGGGCCACATCAAACCGACGCGTGGTTCCTTTCCTTTTGAGAGAGAGAGATAGATAGAGAGAGAGAGAGATAGAGAGATAGAGATTTATATATTTTTTAATATATTACATTCTATTACATGACATCAGATCCGACGCGTTTCGGAGTAAAAAGGTATCCTCCTTCTTCAGTGGTCGCGGTGTCAGATATATAGCTTAGTTCTAAATACAAAGATTACAGTTTTAATGTAATGTACTATAAAACAGAGAAATTATTTGGGTGTAATCGGACAGGAGAACATAGATCAGATATCATACGAGGGCCATCTTATCCTAAGTATATAGTAGCAACATGAAATGACATGGGAGAAGTTTTTCAGTGCAGAAAATAGAGAGCAAATGTATACTGATGCATTGATTGAAACATGTTCCACCATATTTAAAAACAAAACGCAAAAACATGAAGATGTTGCATTCGAATCAATGTCTTCCGTGTGGAGATCCAAAATTTGATTTAGCCTTAGTTTAAAAAAAAAAGGGATAGCTGGGGCAAGAGAGAGGGGCTATGTAGAACCCTTTCTCCAGGCTATGGAGTGGTATTAAGCAGCCACAGGAAACAGGGCAAAGGGAGACGTGGGACTGCTGGGGTCAGCAAAAAATAGTTTGGAGTCCTCTGAGAGAAAAAAGAGAGAAAAGATAAACAGTATTGTTGTATTCCAGCTTCATTTAAACAAAGAAAAAAATATAGAGAATATCCAGAGAGATATGTAGACTGCGGTTATATCACATCTATACAAGGTGGTACCTGTTTCGTGGAGCTCATAGAAATGGCCCGGACAGGGTTAACCCCGCAGATAGATTGATATCGTCTGCAAGACAGAAGTCTCATATTGAAACTAGGAGATCATAGAGCCGTGACTGTGGGATATATTATTGATATCAAATAAGTATGTTAAAGATGTAGTTGACATTTTGTAGGTTGCATATAAGTAACATTGCAGAAAAATTATATTAATGAATTTCCACTGTTAGAGGATACTTTGCGTTTACAAATATGGAGATAAAGCCTAAATTTCTAGAGAGGTGCCAGAGATGGCAGCCAAAATAAAATATATATATATCTATAGTTGTATACTAGGGCAATGGTACATACACAGAGCAAAAGTATGTTTGTATCCTAAGAGTATGTGTAGATGTGTGTATATAGCAAGTCAGGGTCTAAATTTGAAACCAGCAGTAGAAAAGTATTCAAAGAGCCTGGATATATGAAGCAGTGGAAGAGTATGTATATAAAATACCTTGCAAGAGATGAAACGAGGGACGCAGCCAGCTATCGATCCGTCGGCATATCGTTAGATGCCGGTATGGAAGGTTCGGGCTGTGGAAACCTTATAAAGGTCACACCCCCAATCAGCTGTCTAAACCGCAGCTGTCTGTGATGGGTGGGAGGACTCCAAACGCGCTGGCCCCCCGAGCGGCATGCGCGCGGTCACGTCCCCGCGCGACCAATCAGCGGTCGCGCTGTGTGACGCGGCCACGCCCATGCCTCCCGCCGGCACGTAAAGGCCTCAGGATCAGAGTGCGCATGCCCGCCATGGCTCCCTCAGCGGATTGCGCATGTCTGTGTAGAGAAACCGAAAGGAAGGGAGGACGTCAGTGACGTCTTTCCCCTCCGAACGTCGCACCGCCCATAGGGGCGGGCGGCTTAAGTGCCGGGCTGTTGCACAGTACACCCCTTACGCCGAACAGGTGGCAAACTTAGAAAATACCTATTGTATATCCATAGCAATCGTGACATACAAGATGATGCATTCACATAATATGATAATAGTCTATTATATTTATATTAATTCATTAGATTATGGGATCTCAACAGTGAGGAAAACATTAATTAATGCATTATTGTTTATGTGAATTCATAACCATACAGACATATGGATAACATACAGGTTAACAATATTGTTGTATACATATACAGAAGTATATTATATTGTAAATTGATCATTTTGTACAGATATGGTGGAAGATGGTAACATTAATCATGTCATATCATATATCGAATTGGTCTTAACCTAGGTCGGGCTTGTTTTTAAAACAGACAGGCTCTATTTCACTGAATTTTGTTTACATAATTCTCATTTCCGATTTTCTGGACAGTGTTTATTTTTCCATACCTCCAGAGACAAAGCCTTCCAAAAAAGGTTTGAACCAGATGGCTTCATTCAGTCCGGGTGCCTGAGTAGCCCGGAGTCTATAGATCCATCTGGATTCAAGTTGGAGGAGGGACTTATTCCAGTCTCCTCCCCTAGGATTTGGATGAATACGGTCTAGAATTAGAAATTAGATTTTTGGGAATTTACCCATATGCACAGAGCCAACGTGTCGACCCAGAGGGAGGTCTGGGTCACAGGTTTGCATACTGTGTATGTGTCTATATCCAAAATTCCAATTTCGTTTTTCCAACATAGAAACAAGAGCAATCACAAATAAGGAGGTATGTATATGTATAAACAATGTATAAACAAAGAAACGGCGCTGGAATAGACGTGTGCAATATTGAACGAGAAAAAGAAAACACAAAAAATGTGCAGCTGCTGATAAGAAAGTGCTATAACCTTCAAAAAATGCTCAAACCAATAAAACAGCGCTGGCAAACAAAAATTGTGACAAAATAATAAATGATCCCACAAAATTGACAAACATCAATAATGTGTGTGAAGTGGTTACATGTCTGACACAAACCAATCCCATAAAAAATAAACTAGCATCAAATAATATGTGTGATAAATTATTACATAAGTGACATGATTGAATAATAACCATAAAATTATTTCATAGATACCAAAATTGAATAAGTGATCAATGTGGTAAGAAAATATATAAAAAAAAAAAAAAAAAAAATTATAATGTGAGTAAGTCCAGTTATTGTCCCAAAAAAACAAGAACCAAAATAAATGTACATATGAGCTCCTTCTTGGAATAGACTCACCGGGCTAGCAGACAGACAGAGCAGCAAAGCAGAGGGCAGATATGCAGACAAACTGTGGTTCGGCAAGTAATTGACGTAATTTCCGGCCAAGGATCTAACCACTGACGCCACTTCCTGTTCCCGTGGAGCGCACGCTAAACCAGCTGCAACCGTGGAAGTATCTGAGAAGTTTGCCTTCCTTTATGCATCCTGTAAGTAGCGCAGAGCGTGCATTTTAAAAATCCTTCTACAACACTTTAAAATTTGCTCTCTTCTATTATCGGTACAATATCTCCAAGAACATCACTGTGCCTTGTGTGCATGCATCGCTCCCTGGATCCTCTCATCCACTGGCTTGTTTATTCAGCTCTGCTTTTGTGCCTACTTGCCGAACCACAGTTTGTCTGCATATCTGCCCTCTGCTTTGCTGCTCTGTCTGTCTGCTAGCCCGGTGAGTCTATTCCAAGAAGGAGCTCATATGTACATTTATTTTGGTTCTTGTTTTTTTGGGACAATAACTGGACTTACTCACATTATAATTTTTTTTTTTTTTTTTTTTATATATATTTTCTTACCACATTGATCACTTATTCAATTTTGGTATCTATGAAATAATTTTATGGTTATTATTCAATCATGTCACTTATGTAATAATTTATCACACATATTATTTGATTCTAGTTTATTTTTTATCAGATTACCCCTATGGTCTTGCAATTTGCGAAATGTTTGGCTCGAAAAGTCTCGCCATTAGGTAAGATTGGATTTTTCTCTACGGCCATATATTTGCAATAGTGGCAAGAGCCACATATAAAAGTTCCTTTATATTTACAGTGTTGTTTGCCACTAATGTTGAATTCACTACTTGTAATTTGGTCTTTAATAGATGTTGCCCTCCTGAAAGTAAATAGGGGTCTATCGGGAACAAACTGTCCTAGCAGGGGATCATCGTCAGGAGATGCCAGTATTTTTCCACTATCTCTTTCATTTGTTTTTGTTGGTTATTGAATTTTGAAATGATTCTGAGGGGATTTGTGTCCTCTCTGGATTTTTTTGAATAGAGTAGTTGATTTCTACTCTGGAGGCAGGCCTGTTGGTATGACCTATTTAGAGATGCATGAGAGTACCCCCTTTGTAGCAGTCTATTTCGTAATTTGTCTGCTTCTATTTGAAATATTGCATCATCTGAGCAGTTTCTCCTAATACGTAAATACTGCCCATAAGGTATAGAGTTAAGAAGGGGTGTTGGGTGGAAGCTGCTGGCATGCAGGATGGCATTGCCAGCAGTCAGTTTTCTGTAGAGACGAGTAAGTAATTGTCCCTCTTTATTTTTATATACCTCTACATCTAAAAAGGGAACACAGTTGGTGTCATGGGACATTGTGAAACTTAGATTGAATGTGTTTCTATTCATTCTAAGAAGGCATTGTTCCAAAAGGGGAACAGAGCCGTCCCAGACGATGAAGATGTCGTCGATGTACCGGTACCATCCAAGAATGTGGTCCGTGTACATCGACAAGTCTTCATCGTCTAGGAAGGCCTGCTCCCACTCCCCCAGGTACAGGTTGGCGTATGATGGGGCACATGTCCCCATCGCCACTCCCTGCACCTGGAGGTAGTGGGAGCCATTAAAGGTGAAAATGTTGTGTTCGAGAATGAACTCGAGTAGGGTGAGAATAAATTCACCATAGGCTTGGTCAGTTCTCTCATTTCTCTGTAAAATGTGTCTGATAGCTGCTACTCCCCTGGTGTGGGGTATGGAGCTATAGAGAGTATCCACATCCACTGTCACCAAAAGTGCTTCACTAGGGATTGTCAGGCCGTCTATAATTTGGGGAAAATGCATAGTGTCTTTGATGTATGAGGGAAGTGCTAGGACAAAAGGTTTGAGGAAATCATCTATCAAGCGGCTTGCGCTTTCGCTGATAGAGCCGATTCCCGAGATGATAGGTCTACCGGGGGGGGGGGGGGGGGTTTGTTTATTCTTGTGGACCTTAGGGAGTGCATAGAAAGTAGGCACTTTGGGAAAATCATTTTGAATATAGGTCCATAATTGTGTTGTGATGACATTGTAGCGTAGGGCTGAATCAATAAGACGATAAAAGTCGTCGTGATATTTTTTAACAATGCCAGGAGGCATACGTCGATACCAGTCTTGGTTCTTTAGAATCTTGTTACACATTTGTAAATATTGGTCATTGTCAAGGAGGACTATGTTCCCGCCCTTATCGGACGATTTAATTACTAAATTTTTATTATTCGCAAGTTGTCTAAGGGCTGCTGTTTCTTTTTTTGTAAAATTCGTTGTTTTCGGTGTGCAGATCTTTAATTTTTCAAGATCTCTATTAACTAAATTTAGGAAGATTGCTGCATTTGGATTTGTAATTGGTGCTGGGCATATATCCGATTTCTTTTTTAATGTGGATTTTGTGACGTCCACAGTTAGATAGACTGAATCAAGGGCCTGTTGAAGATTGACGCGGTCGATAAGATCGGCCGGGTCATTTTCTTCTAAAAGTGAAACGAGTTGGTCGAGTGCCCGGCTCTCTTGTGCAGTAAAGTCGGGTGGAATATCATGTTTATGAAACATTTTCCTCAAGATCAGTTTACGTATGAATAGTTGTAAGTCTTTATAGAAGCCAAATTTGTCTCCATCTTGATTTGGACAAAAGTTCAATCCTTTCCTCAAAACTGACATTTCGTCATTCGAGAGTGAGTATGAGGAGAGGTTGATGATATTGTTTTCCATTTTGTCATTGAGGATACAAGAGTTATTCAAAATGTTATTTGTGTGTAAGTGTTTGGGTTCGTGACAGATGGTTGAAGCCCTGCCAGGACCTTTTCTTCAACAGGCCCTTGATTCAGTCTATCTAACTGTGGACGTCACCAAATCCACATTAAAAAAGAAATCGGATATATGCCCAGCACCAAGTACAAATCCAAATGCAGCAACCTTCCTAAATTTAGTTAATAGAGATCTTGAAAAATTAAAGATCCGCACACCGAAAACAACAAATTTTACAAAAAAAGAAACAGCAGCCCTTAGACAACTTGCGAATAATAAAAATTTAGTAATTAAATCGTCCGATAAGGGCAGGAACATAGTCCTCCTTGACAATGACCAATATTTACAAATGTGTAACAAGATTCTAAAGAACCAAGACTGGTATCGACGTATGCCTCCTGGCATTGTTAAAAAATATCACAACGACTTTTATCGTCTTATTGATTCAGCCCTACGCTACAATGTCATCACAACACAATTATGGACCTATATTCGAAATGCACTCCCTAAGGTCCACAAGAATAAAGAAAGAAAGGGAATCGGCTCTATCAGCGAAAGCGCAAGCCGCTTGATAGATGATTTCCTCAAACCTTTTGTCCTAGCACTTCCCTCATACGTCAAAGACACTATGCATTTTCTCCAAATTATAGACAGCCTGACAATCCCTAGTGAAGCACTTTTGGTGACAGTGGATGTGGAAACTCTCTATAGCTCCATACCCCACACCAAGGGAGTAGCAGCTATCAGACACATTTTACAGAGAGATGAGAGAACTGACCAAGCCTATGGTGAATTTATTCTCACCCTACTCGAGTTCATTCTCGAACACAACATTTTCACCTTTAATGGCTCCCACTACCTCCAGGTGCAGGGGTTGGCGATGGGGACATGTTGTGCCCCATCATACGCCAACCTGTACCTGGGGGAGTGGGAGCAGGCCTTCCTAGACGATGAAGACTTGTCGATGTACACGGACCACATTCTTGGATGGTACCGGTACATCGACGACATCTTCATCGTCATGGGACGGCTCTGTTCCCCTTTTGGAACAATGCCTTCTTAGAATGAATAGAAACACATTCAATCTAAAGCCCCATACACACGGTCGGATTTTCGCATGGATTCTGTCCGATTGGACAATGTTGTTGAAAAATCTGACCGTGTGTATGCACCATCGGACAGTGTACGTCGGATTGTCCGACGGACAAAGTCCTATCTCCTGCTGGATAGATTTTTTGACAACACGGTCCGATCACACCAAATCCGATCGTGTGTAGCGTTGTCCGACGGACAAAGTGCTACGCATGCTCAGATCACATTACAAGACCAAAGCTATTGGCTACTAGCCTCTACGTAGTCCCGTCGTAGGCAACAAACGTCACCACGTTCAGAATGATCGGATTTTCCGACAACTTTGTCCGACCGTGTGTATGCAACACCAACATCGGACAAAGTACGACGGACATGATCCGACGGACCTGGTCCTCGGATAATCCGAGCGTGTGTATGGGGCTTAAGTTTCACAATGTCCCATGACACCAACTGTGTTCCCTTTTTAGATGTAGAGGTATATAAAAATAAGGAGGGACAATTACTTACTCGTCTCTACAGAAAACCGACTGCTGGCAATGCCATCCTGCATGCCAGCAGCTTCCACCCAACACCCCTTCTTAACTCTATACCTTATGGCCAGTATTTACGCATTAGGAGAAACTGCTCAGATGATGCAATATTTCAAATAGAAGCAGACAAATTACGAAATAGACTGCTACAAAGGGGGTACTCTCATGCATCTCTAAAGAGGTCATACCAACAGGCCTGCCTCCAGAGTAGAAATCAACTACTCTATTCAAAAAAATCCAGAGAGGACACAAATCCCCTCAGAATCATTTCAAAATTCAATAACCAACAAAAACAAATGAAAGAGATAGTGGAAAAATACTGGCATCTCCTGACGTACGATCCCCTGCTAGGACAGTTTGTTCCCGATAGACCCCTATTTACTTTCAAGAGGGCAACATCTATTAGGGGAGGAGACTGGAATAAGTCCCTCCTCCAACTTGAATCCAGATGGATCTATAGACTCCGGGCTACTCAGGCACCCGGACTGAACGAAGCCATCTGGTTCAAACCTTTTTTGGAAGGCTTTGTCTCTGGAGGTATGGAAAAATAAATACCGTCCAGAAAATCGGAAATGAGAATTATGTAAACAAAATTCCGTGAAATAGAGCCTGTCTGTTATAAAAACAAGCCCGACCTAGGTTAAGACCAATTCGATATATGATATGACATGATTAATGTTACCATCTTCCACCATATCTGTACAAAATTATCAATTTACAATATAATATACTTCTGTATATGTATACAACAATATTGTTAACCTGTATGTTATCCATATGTCTGTATGGTTATGAATTCACATAAACAATAATGCATTAATTAATGTTTCCTCACTGTTGAGATCCCATAATCTAATGAATTAATATAAATATAATAGACTATTATCATATTATGTGAATGCATCATCTTGTATGTCACGATTGCTATGGATATACAATAGGTATTTTCTAAGTTTGCCGCCTGTTCGGCGTAAGGGGTGTACTGTGCGACAGCCCGGCACTTAAGCCGCCCGCCCCTATGGGCGGTGCAACGTTCGGAGTGGAAAGACGTCACTGACGTCCTCCCTTCCTTTCGGTTTCTCTACACAGACATGCGCAATCCGCTGAGGGAGCCATGGCTTCCATCTTGCCCCTCTTGACGGGCATGCGCACTCTGATCCTGAGGCCTTACGTGCTGGCGGGAGGCATGGGCGTGGCCGCGTCACACAGCGCGACCGCTGATCAGCGGTCGCGCGGGGACGTGACCGTGCGCATGCCGCTCGGGGGGCCAGCGCGTTTGGAGTCCTCCCACCCCATCACAGACAGCTGTGGTTTAGACAGCTGATTGGGGGTGTGACCTTTATAAGGTTTCCACAGCCCGAACCTTCCATACCGGCATCTAACGATATGCCGATGGATCGATAGCTGGCTGCGTCCCTCGTTTCATCTCTTGCAAAGTATTTTATATACATACTCTTCCACTGCTTCATATATCCAGGCTCTTTGAATACTTTTCTACTGCTGGTTTCAAATTTAGACCCTGACTTGCTATATACACACATCTACACATACTCTTAGGATACAAACATACTTTTGCTCTGTGTATGTACCATTGCCCTAGTATACAACTATAGATATATATATTTTATTTTGGCTGCCGTCTCTGGCACCTCTCTAGAAATTTAGGCTTTATCTCCATATTTGTAAACGCACTATGGCGAGTATCCTCTAACAGTGGAAATTCATTATTATAATTTTTCTGCAATGTTACTTATATGCATGAGAAAAAAATATATAAAAAATATATATGTGTTGACTGCGCTCCCTTGTGTTATGTGTTTTTAAAGTGCTTCAAGCAAAATATGCATTTAAATATACCACAATAAATTTATAAGTTTGTATACATTAGTGATAATAGAAGTAATAATAATAATTAATAAAAATCAATAAAAATCAATATTTTCTTCTGCTGTTCACCCGTGACTTCCAATATTAATTATTACGTGCCAAAAAAACAAAATTAATTTAGGCAAAACAAACCAAACGAAACCAAAAAACAACAAAACAATAAATGTCCGTAGTAATTTCTGCTGGTGCTGAGAAAGCAATCTTCAGCATAAAAGTGTTTCAATCTTCCTAATTCCTGTGTCCGTGCTGCCTTTATCCACCACTATAGTGACGACACCACCACCACCATAAGAATTGGCCACTCACCAGATGTTAATATAATGAATGCCTTTGGTTCATTAGTAGGGATAACCACTCCACTCCTCTCAGGTCTATGCTGTTTCCAATATACAGATTTACCAATGTCCAACCTCATAAAAAATGAACAACGATCATTGCGCAGTATGTCTGTGCTTTTATTTATAAAAAGGTAAAAACAAATGGGTTCACTCACATTTTTAAGTGCCTATCAGTTGGCACCAAACTTATCCAGCCGCTCGAATGGGTACAGATGGCTGAGGGTATTGCCTGTCTCTCCTGTGTCAGCGTGCGTCCCAAGCCTCCTTTTGTTTAACCGGAAGTGACGTAGTCCGTGTTTTAGCAGCCTCTATGATCTCCTAGTTTCAATATGAGACTTCTGTCTTGCAGACGATATCAATCTATCTGCGGGGTTAACCCTATCCGGGCCATTTCTATGAGCTCCACGAAACAGGTACCACCTTGTATAGATGTGATATAACCGCAGTCTGCAAATCTCTCTGGATATTCTCTATATTTTTTTCTTTGTTTAAATGAAGCTGGAATACAACAATACTGTTTATCTTTTCTCTCTTTTTTCTCTCAGAGGACTCCAAACAATTTTTTGCTGACCCCAGCAGTCCCACGTCTCCCTTTGCCCTGTTTCCTGTGGCTGCTTAATACCACTCCATAGCCTGGAGAAAGGGTTCTACATAGCCCCTCTCTCTTGCCCCAGCTATCCCTTTTTTTTTAAACTGAGGCTAAATCAAATTTTGGATCTCCACACGGAAGACATTGATTCAAATGCAACATCTTCATGTTTTTGCGTTTCGTTTTTAAATATGGTGGAACATGTTTCAGTCAATGCATCAGTATACATGTAAGTTCCTTTGCTCTCTATTTTCTGCACTGAAAAACTTCTCCCATGTCATTTCATGTTGCTACTATATACTTAGGATAAGATGGCCCTCGTATGATATCTGATCTATGCTCTCCTGTCCGATTACACCCAAATAATTTCTCTGTTTTATAGTACATTACATTAAAACTGTAATCTTTGTATTTAGAACTAAGCTATATATCTGACACCGCGACCACTGAAGAAGGAGGATACCTTTTTACTCCGAAACGCGTCGGGTCTGATGTCATGTAATAGAATGTAATATATTGATGCAATTTTTTATTTGTATTATTTTGATTCTGTCAAAAATGTTCTACTTTTCAAATACTTTTGCATATAATTTGTTCTAAATAAATTTTGTTATTACTATCTATACTGTGTTATTTTGGGAAAAAATATTTTTTTTGCCAAAAAAGTCCACAAACCAAGGGGAAAACCCTTTATTGTTCTTCCATTACTATTGGATGCGGCACACATATTTCTAATCCTCCCAGTCAATGCAAAACCAGCTGACCAAACCCAACCTTTTTCTTATATATTTTTTAAAAACATAACACGCCTGAGCTCATTGTTACCCTGAGCAGAGAAGAGAAGATATATATATTATACTGTATATCATCATATATTGTCATCAATGTTATGAAATGAATAGTATGCCGTTTGCAATAAACTTTGCATAAATATTTAATTTGCATTTAATTTTAATGGTTCAAAAAATAACACTTCATGAAATCTGGCCATCTTTGAAAAAAGTTTGGACAACCCTGATACACCCCTGATATACATCTTTTCTATAAATACACACCACCTTGACAAAACATACTGGTATATAAAAATATTTTCTGGTCTATTAACTAGACTAATGAAGATTTTCTTTCCCCCTCCCTCTAAATCAAACCTGCTCCTAAAGACAATTTCCCATCACTATATTTCCTCTGCCTGCATGCTAAGTACATATCCCGGCTATAGTTAATCTAAGTCCCATAATACAATAAAATAAAATTGTATTTACTACATAATTATTGTTTACTACGTGATCTTAACTTTAGACCAGTTATAGAAATGGGTATAAAATCTATTGCATTTTGTTTCATTTTGAATTTGTATATAGCTTATCTATTTTATTAAAATATGTTTGTTTTTATTTATATATTTTCTTTTTGAAAAGATCTTTATGCTTGCTCCGTTTCTGCCCTTGGCGGCATGCTATTTTTCTCTTCCCCTCTGCAGTCGGTCATACTGGTGACTTCGAGGCATTTGGTTTGCTCCAGTGTGGCCGCATAGCGCCGCACATCTGTTTCTCTTCCTCTGATCGGATGTGCGGTGATTGACGGGGAGATGGGGCGACCGCTTGGATCCTCCCTACTCCCCGCAATGTGCTGTATCCAGCGCATTGGCCGACTTGTGCCGTGATCGTGGCGCCATTCGGCGCATGCGCGGTAGTCGGCGGCTGGGCCAGGGATGCGCTCATTGAGTGACGCATCCCCGGTCGGAGCATATATATAACACACACTTGGTGTTAAGCGCTCCAGCAGCAGGTACTCAAATGGCAAATTGGGAATCACCTTGACACCAAAACTGGGGATATTGAATCAGGTAAAAAGTAACTTACTTAATAAATCTTCCTGCAGTCTGCCTGTTGTATTCATCTCAAGGATATACAAAGTAATTTTTCTGAAGTTGCAATATATGTTCTTTTGCTGCAGGTGCCAGTTCTTTTGTGAACAGCTGATCCTGCTTCCCTTATAATACACAGGCAAACTGTGTGAATCAATATACACACTGACAATTTTTTGGCTTATAATTACCCACTACCCAGCATTGTTTTGGCATCGGGGAGATTTCCCCGGGAGCGCTGTGGGGAGCACATAAGGCGGTTCTGAGAGGTAGGCTGATGCACTTGGCCTCGGACCGTAAAAAACAAAGACAGCAGATCATTCAGACCCTTACGGAAGACCTAGACAGGCTGTATCGCAGACATGGTCTCACTCAGGAGCCTGAGTTGTTGACACAGATTGATCAGAAGAGGAAGGCACTGGATGCTGTCCTCACTGACCAAACCGAAAAATCCCTGAGATGGTCCAAAGCCAAATTTCTCCTGTATAGTAATTCTTCTTCGACCATGTTTGCGAGAAAGCTGAAACAATCCATCCAACCCACGCATGCCTATAGACTCCGGAATGACACTGGGAACCTTACTACCCATCCCAAAGAGGTCCTGCAACTATTCAAATCCTTTTACCAATCTTTAATGGAGGCCCCCCAACCCTCGGCTCCCCAACAACAGTCGACATGGCTCGACTCGATTCCACTACCCCACCTGACAGCTGATCAGTTGGAATCCCTGAATGCCCCTTGCACGGTGGAGGAGGTGACAGCTGTCATGACTTCACTGAAAACAGCAAAAACCCCAGGCCCAGACGGCTTCTCAGCCTTATATTACAAGAAATTTGCGGACATATTGGCCCCCAGACTGACCAAACTATACAATAAAGTGTTAGCAGGAGAGGCCTTCCCAAGTGATATGTTAATGGCCAACATGTCTTTAATCCCCAAACCTGGGAAGGACCATTCACTTCCCCAAAACTTTAGACCCATTTCGGTCATCAACAACGACCTGAAAATATTTAGCCGCATTCTAGCGGACAGACTGGCGTCTACAATCACGTCCTTAATCTCCCCAGACCAGACCGGATTCATCCCGACGAGACAGATAACTGACAACATCCGCTTAGCGACTAACATAATCCAAGACGCCAACCTCAAATCCCGTAAAATCCTTATGCTTAGTTTAGATATCAACAAAGCTTTTGATAGCGTCCTCTGGCCTTACCTAGACAGAATTCTTTACAGATTTGGAATTCTGGGTAGGTTTGTGAATGGATTTCACGCCCTGTACCAGAATCCTCGTACCTGCATTAAGCTCCCAGGTTGTACTTCAGAATATTTTACTTTGGGGAGAGGAACTAGACAGGGCTGTCCCTTATCCCCCTTGTTGTTCGCCTTAGCGATTGAACCCTTGTCCAGATCTATAGCAGCCAATCCCAACATTAAAGGATATGACAGTAACGGTTCCACCTATGAACTTAGTTTATACGCAGACGATGTTTTATTATTTCTGACTGATCCCCTGACCTCCCTTCCGAACCTCATGGCCACTTTAGCTGACTTTCAGGCTGAATCGGGCCTAAGTGTAAACCCCTCTAAAGCCCCATACACACGGTCGGACAATCCGCGGACCAGGTCGGTCGGATTTTGTCCGTCGTACTTTGTCCGATGTTGGTGTTGCGTACACACGGTCGGACTACGTTGTCGGAATATCCGGTCTGCAAGAACGTTGTGACGTAAGTCGTCGTCCACAAGATTACAAAAGGGAAGTTCAGCACCACGTCAGGTACCCGTTGGGCTCCTTCTGCTGATCCCGTGTTTATCGAGAGTTAGTGGAAGTTTGGTGACTTAAGATTCGCGCTTCTCATTTTTCTGACTCAGATCGTTACTGCTCTTCAGTTTGTGCTTGTCGTGCGTATCTGTTTATTAGTGCGTGTAGTCAGTTCGCATTTGTTGGTCATTGCGGCCTATATCTTGATATAGGACGCTTTGATTTGCACTGCTTATTGTCTGCTCGTTGTTGGTATTCATTTCGTTCTTTCAGGCCTTGCTGTTTATCGGTGCTTTCTGTTTGTCCGTTCTGACCAGCCGACCTTTTGTGACCTTGTGAGCGATGTTTCCCGTGCGTACTCGTCGCCGAGTTCGTGCTGTACGCGGAATTGGTGTCGGGCTTTTAGCTTTGACCCAAGACCCGTCCATGAACAGAGTGAAGAGGAGTATGTGGACCAAGAATTGGTTGCTTCAGCGTGACCAATTCTCGCACATGCCTTTGCTTCGTGAGATCCGGGAGAATAATCCTGATGATTTCAGGAACTTTCTCCGGATGACGGACCCCGATTTTCACCGTCTTTTGGCTTTGCTGACCCCCTTTATCAGCCGGCAGGATACCTGCATGAGACAAGCCATTACTCCGGAGCAGAGGCTTGTTGCCACGTTGAGGTACTTGGCGACAGGGAGAAGTCTTCAGGATTTGAAGTTCTCTTCAGGTATCTCTCCCCAGGCCCTGGGAATCATTATTCCAGAGACCTGTTCTGCCATCATCCAGGTCCTGCAGGAGGACTATATTAAGGTAACATTTATACTTTACTATTCCCTTCTATGTATGCTCTGTTTGCTAATGTCTTCTATTTTTGACCTCCTTCCCTAATTACCATGATTGCAATATGTTCTAATATGCTGTGCCCCTTTTCTCCTTCATGCATTTTTCCCTTCACTTACCTTACCAGCATGCTCTTCTGCCCCAATAGACACCTATGGCCTAGTCACTTAAGCAATGTATTTTGTCTGCTGCATAGTATTGTTTGCCCCCAAACACCCCCTAAAATATGCACAAATGTTTGCTGTGTGGTTTACTTCATGTAGAGCCCCTTTAGAATTTTTTTTTTTTTTTCTGGTGGGGGGGGGGGGCAAACTCATTAGGAACCCCCTCCCCCAACTGCTCTGTCAGATGGTACCAATCCTTTATCTGCTGGCTTTTCCAAGGTCCATACACACTATATACCTACCTCTTTATAGTGGGCATCTTTAGGGATGAATTCAGCAAAGCATGTAGTGCAAGGGGCTGCCTCCATACATTCCATTTCCTAATTTTTTGTCTTCTTTCCCTCCTATTAGCTTGCTTGGTAAGTTCTGAATGTCACAATGTGCCTGCCTTTTTTTGGGGTGGGGGGGGGGGTTGAAATGTTATTTTATCTTTCCTGGGGGCTGCCAATAGTGTTAAGTACAGAGGGTCTGGCCAAACTAGCACACATTATTGAGCCATTTGCCAATCAATGAAGTGCAGAGGGTTACCTGTCCCCCCCCCCAAAAACCCTAGTTATTGCCAATGGCCCATCAGAAGTGGGGGGATTGATGGGGGGTGATCAATCTGTGAAGGGGAGCCTCTACTTTTCTGTGCAAATACTTTCCAGCCTCCAATTTTATACAATGCTCTTGTTCCAAGATGTTGATTGTCTAATCTGCTTGCAATGTTTAAGTGCAAAGTGACTAATTTATTTTTCTTGTTTCACTCCACAGTTCCCTTCCACGCCACAGGAATGGCAGACTGTGGCCTCCCACTTTGCCAGCCGTTGGGACTTTCCTAACTGCGGAGGGGCAATTGATGGGAAACACGTCCGCATCGTCCCACCGCCCAACTCGGGGTCCTACTATTATAATTATAAAGGGTTTAATAGTGTAGTGATGTTGGCGGTGGTGTCGGCAACATACGAGTTTATGTATGTGGACGTGGGGATGAACGGCCGGATCTCGGATGGTGGTGCCATTACGCACACGGAGTTCTACTGGCGTCTCCAAAGTGGCAGTCTGTGCTTGCCACCTCCAGAGGAGAATGCCGAAGGACTCCCCTTCGTCTTTGTCGCAGATGAAGCGTTTGCGTTGACTCCCCATGTGATGAGGCCGTTCCCGATGAGGACCCTCACCCCGGACCAGAGGGTCTTCAACTACAGGCTGTCCAGAGCCAGAAGAGTGGTGGAGAACACTTTTGGCATCCTGGCCAGCCGCTTCCGCCTGTTCCTGACGGCATTTCACTTGGCGGAATACAAACTGAACCACATAGTTCTTGCCTGTTGCATATTGCACAACTTCCTCAAAAGACATAACAGGAACTATGTGGTGCCCGTTGGCCCAGATGTGGAGGGCCCTCCAAATGCGGACCTCACAGCCCTTCAAGTGGCACGTCCAGGCTTGCCCCCTCTAAATGCCCGCGTGGTCCGCGAGCAATATATGGAGTACTTTGTGGGTAGGGGGGCCATTGCTCTGCCTGACGATGTGTGAGAGGCATTTTTTAATAAATCTGATATTTTAACCAACCTCTGATTTCTTGTCATTTCAGTCTTCTTTTTAGCTTATTTTACTTTGACATTTTTTCCCTTTGCCTTCGACAGTGGGAATGCACTTTCTGGGCAAAAGGAGGTAACAGTCTCTTCTTCCCAAAAAGATTATTCTCATGTTGTGTGTTTGCTACCTAATCTTTGGTCTAGAGAAGGTTTGTCCTGCATAACTGACAGCCAAAATACTCCCTTTCATCACCAGGTCTGACATGTGTGTATTCTGAAAAATGCTGTGCTCCGTGTTTTCGTACAAAGCACTGTGGGTGTCATTTACATAAGTCAAATCCGCTATGCTCTACAAGTGCATTGAAAAAGTTCCCTGGGAAAGGAAATTGCAGTGCAAAGTGGATTTGCCTTTAGTAAATAACACCCATTGCCCCCCATATCCTTTACATTTTACATACATAATGCATTGTGTTTTTTAAATAAGGAAGCCACACATTTAGAAAAATAAAAAAGTTTACTTGGAAAACATTCACAAGTGCGTTTACAATCTTCACGCCAAAACTGACAACATCTTGGTTATTTACAACATTGTTTACAAACATTCCGCAATTGGTAAAACCAGGCATGGAGCTAACCAGAACCTATGAACTAGGAAAGTTCAACTTTGTAAAGTGAAGACAAGATCAGACATGACTATATGTTCAAAGTGTGTTTGATCTTGCCTTCATCACATGGGGGGGTCACCCCCGAAAAGTGGAAATTTGGAACATGCACACAATTTGGGTGTGAAAATGGTCATTAGATGGTAAAACACATGCCTAGAAGCTTCAAAAGTGCCATTTTCCATCATGGGGATGAATGGACGTTTTTTGGGGGGTGCAACCCCTTCACCACAACCACTTTCGTAGTTCGTAAAGTGTTTGCACCCCCAAAAAAACGTTGGCATTCATCCACCATGATGGGAGCTAGCACATGTGGACACAATGTGTGCATGTTCCAAATTTCACACAGTTTTTAAGTTGCAAATGTGTTCAGAAGCTGGCACAAATGTGTGTTAATTACTTGTTGCGTTTTCATATTTTTCCTAAAACATCAATGATGTTCTTCAATTTTTGTTGAACATCATTGATGTTTTGCTTTATGTAATCTAGATCTCTATTGCAGACCATTATCTCTCCGATGAGTACGTGGGCACTCTCTGTGGTAAAGTGCGATTTTTCTTCCACAACATCCACGTCACCTAAAAACCACAAACAAACAAAAATGGGGTGTTGGAAATGAGGCAGCCATACATGGATTAGCTTACCAGTAGCTGTGTTCTCCAACACTCACCTGTTGTGGTGACAATTTCTCCAAGTTCGATGATCTCTCCTTCCTCCTCCTCCTCCTCTGCTTCTGCTCTTTCCCCTTTTTTGGGAGGTGTTGGTTTGGGGGTTTCCTCAGACGGCCCAAGTTTTCGCTCCCCTATGAGAATGTACAAAAGGAAGATTTAGCAACACAATCTATTGAGGGCAGAAATAGGAAATGACAAACATTGGTTGAAAGTGACGGACACTATTTTAGTTTGGCCAGTTACAAATGCCAACTACATGAATGTAGTCACTTTGTAAAGGTGCTAAACTGACTAGCTTTTTGGTAGAAGTTTGTGTGATGAAGACCCCCCTCTAGTATCCACTGGAGCACATGTGTGGAAAAGCCTAATAAAAAGGGGGTTTGGGTGTCCCAGCACTAGTGCTCTAGAGTCCAGATGGGTAAACAGCTACTGGGTGACCTCTCCTTTACATTGAATAAATTGGCTTTACATTCTTGATGACATTTCTAGTGAGAACAAACTTCCTTTCCCCCCAAAAAAACACCAAACATCGTATTATAAGTGGCCGAACGATCGAGGTTGCGTACGATCGAATGGACACACACACACACGACCATGACAGTGGCAGAAAGATCAAGGCTGAGTACGATCGAATGCACAGACGAAACTGAAAGTGGCCATTTTGGAATGTACAACTTTGTAAAAATCAAACCACAATGGAGCAGTATGCAAGCAAGAAATCAAACACAAAACACAACTACTTACTTTTTTGAAGAATTCGCTTGATCTTTCTGTACTGATCGGCCTCCCTCAGTTTCAGGTCTGACCAGCGTTTCCTCAGTTGCTCCTTGGATCGTTGTACCCCAAACTGATTGTACAGCCTCCTCACAACTTTAGACATGATCTTGGCCTTGCGGACATTGGGGTTGAGGTAAGGCCCATACTTCCCATCATAGTCGCTCCTCTTTAATATGTCCACCATCTCCAACATTTCTCCAAATGACATATTGGAGGCCTTGAATTTCAGGCTCCGGGATCGGGACATTTCTGCCTCCGGACTTTCCTCGTCCTCCTCCTCGTTGGTGGGATATTTGGGGCGCACCTGCTGTGTCCACGCCATGTGCTCTCCCCACTGCGCCGTAAAGAGAAGGGGTGGGGAATAGACAAGAAAGATCGTCAGGGGTGGGCGGAGTTTGACGCATGCGCACTGTATATAAAACGTCACACGCCTGTGTCGTAGCCACGATCTGGGAGACGAGGGGAGAGAAAACTCACACGAGACGATCGCTACAAACGAAGGTACAATTTGACGTTGGTACATAACTAGCCTAGACTGATTTGAACTTGAGGCTTCTTTATGGAGAAGATTAGGAGAGTTTAGCCTGACATAATTGAGAGGGTTTTGTGTGGTGTTGTGTCTTGCAGAGATTATGCAGGGATTCAACGACATGAGTTTTCTCCCCCTCTTCATTGCCAAATTCAGGGAATTTCCCGTTTTATGGCAGGGTAAACACCCACATTACACCAACAAACCAAAGAGGCATGCAGCCCTGGAGGAACTTGTGGAATTTGTCAAGCCAAGGTTCCCCATGGCAACTGTTGATGATCTAAGAAAGAAAATTGGCAGCCTGAGGAGTGCGTATATCAGGGAGCGGAAGAAGGTCGTGAAGTCTGAGGAAACTGCAACTTCAGCAGATGAGGTCTATGTGCCCAAGCTCTGGTACTATCAGAGTCTCTGAAAGACCAGACTGATGTCACGGAGCCATCCTCGACTCCTCCTTCCACGCTTCCTTGCGCGCAGCCCACCCCTGTTGAGGCTTCCGAGGAGCAACCTGGGCCTTCCAGTATGGAAGAGGTGGAGGAGCCCAGCTTGTTCCAGGTATAGTATTTTTGTTACCATTTATGGGAATAATGAATGAGGTTCACTTAATTCAGGATCCCCAATTGCTTAGTTCCTAACGTGTTTGACATATCAACTGACAGTAGTGTTGGAGACATTTGGGGCCAGAATCTAAACTGCTGGGCTGAGAATTGTATGGTTTTCTATTTGTAAACATTTTGCAACAGTCACTAGATGAGAATTGTGTGTGTTTGATGAACAAATAACTGAAACTATGTCCCTTTTTCATACACAGGAAGACCTCAGCCAGGAGGTGGCTGTGGAAGGTGGCAGTCAGGAGGAGGCAGGGGTTAGTGGCAGCCACCAGCTGGGTAGTGGCAGCCAAGAGGGGGCTAGGCCGCGGAGCCTGACTGACACCCAAACCCCTCCCCTCCGCCTTCCGTACAAAAGGGCGAGAAGGGGGGGTTATGCGGCACAGTCAGCGCTCCGCATGATCAGAGAGGCTTCAGACTCCCTACATGCCACACCCGCCGACGAGGAGACCTTTGGCTCGGTGGTTGTCACAAAAATGATGGGTATGGAGGTGAGGCAACGCAACATGTGTGAGGGGCTCATCCTCCATGTCCTAAATAAGGGTAGGGCTGGGGAGATGACCCCAGTCACACATGTTTGCCATAGCTACCATGCTCCGCCTCCTCCTCCTCCTCCTCCTCTTCTGCCACCCCACCAGCACGACAGCCACAGCGTGCAAGGAAGCGTGGAAGGAAGACCTGAGAGTGACGACCTGGAATCAGTCTGGTCTGAGAGAAGATGGAGCCTCTTGTAGTACCAGAGCCTGGGGACCTAGATGGCATCTGCTGCAGTTCCGGATACTTTGGACTTCACGACCAGATTGCACTCCCCTTAATATACATACTCCTCAGGCCCCCAATTTTCTACGCTTGAACAATGATGGTTGCCGTGGGGGGCCAAGACTTTGCAAATTCCCCAAGTTTCACCATGGCTGCGTTCCTCTTTGGTTTGTTGGTGTGACCTAAATAACGTTTTTTTTGATTTGAAATAATCATTGACTATTGTGTTTTACTTTGCTACAATGACAGTTTTTCTTTGAGTAGGCAGGTACATTTCACTAATCCTAAAGTAGAATTAACAAGGGGCACCAACAACAAACAACCACCTAGTAAATTTAAGCAAGAAATACAAATGTTAATAATGTGTTTTTGGTAATTTGAGACACACAACCCCCCTCCAAAAAAAAAAAAAAAAAAAACATTCAAATATGTATTCCCCAAAAAAAAAAAAAAAAAGACAAATCATGGTAAAAAAATAACAAAGATTCTTTTCCGTTCAGAGTCAAAATAAACATGTAGTGTATAAATGCTGCAAAGTAATAAAGAAGTAAGTTTGTGAGAAGTGCGGGTGAATAGGAGCAGCTAAAACATGTCATTCTTGTTGCATTGTAAAGAAAAAGAGAATGCGCTGCATTAAAGACATTTTAACATTGCAGCGTGACGAATGTGCTGTGTCGATTAGGAAAGGTAGTTTTACCTGACCGAGCGCTTCCGTCACAGAATTTCTTCTGAGCATGCGTAGCACTTTGTCCGTCGGACAAGCGTACACACGCTCGGATTTGGTGTGATCGGACCGTGTTGACGGCAAAGATTTCCAGCAGGAGATAAGACTTTGTCCGTCGGACAAACCGACGAACACTGTCCGATGGTGCATACACACGGTCTGATTTTTCAACAACCTTGTCCGATCGGACAGAATCCATGAAAAAGTCCGACCGTGTGTATGGGGCTTTAGTGTGTCGCTATGCCTATCAACTTGTCAAACACGCTGACTGACTCCCTGCAGAGGAGCTTTAGATTCTCCTGGACCTCATCCTCCTTGCAATACCTAGGGATAAGACTGGCCCCTTCCCTTAAACAGATTTATGCCCTAAACTACCCGCAGATTTTCGCATCGATCAAAAATCTCCTGACTCAATGGGCCCCATACCACATTTCCTTTCTTGGCCGCATTCAGGCGGTCAAGATGTCTATCCTCCCCAAGCTGTTGTTTTTTTTTAGAGCCCTCCCTCTGTATGTGTCCTGCTCTACCATCAGGACCATTCAGTCGGAACTGTTTAAATTCATTTGGAAAAATAAGAGACCCCGGCTTAACAAACTTCTGATGTTTAGACATAAGGACAGGGGGGGGTTAAGCTGCCCGGATCTCTGGAAATATTTTCTGGCAGCCAGACTAGTACAGCTAGCCCAGTGGCATTTTCCCACACCTAGAACACCCTGGATACGCTTCGAAAGGGACTCCGTTAGGCCTTATTATCTCCCGGGGATCCTGTGGTCTAGTTCGATCCGTCCAAAAGATGTTGCAGCACTTAATGGGGTGGTGGGGCAGTCCCTCTATCTCTGGACCCTATATAAGGACAGGTTTGGCCTGTCCTCTAAACCTGCCCCCCTGTATTCATTCTTGGGCGACCCGGACTTTCCGGGGGCATTTGGAACTAGCCTGGAGTTTTTACACTGGTCCTCTCGGGACCTGGTAACCCTGCGTTCCTTGACCAAGGGGACAGTCTTCCGATCCTTTGAGGATTTATGTCAGACCCGGGGTATCCCCCGCTCAGAATTTTATAAATATTTGCAGATTCGCCACTTCTTCCAATCAGCCAGTACACTTTGGAGGGCTGATCCCAAAACTAGCTTTGAGTCCCTATGTCTCGAGGGGTCCAGAGATAGAGGGGTGATTTCTGCGCTTTACAGTCATCTGAATTGCTACAGCTCAGAACCTAAGTCCCAGGCTATGGTAGCATGGGAAGCAGAACTAGAGGAGTCGGTCACCATAGAGGACTGGGATGATATGATAAATAATATGCATAAGTGTACCCGCTCGGTGGCAATCAAAGAAACAGTGGTTAAGTTGCACACGAGATGGTACTTCACCCCATCCAAAATTCATAAGATGTTCCCCCTGGTCTCAGACACCTGCTTCAGGGGCTGTGGGGAGAGAGGTTCTCTTCTCCACACCTTCTGGAGCTGCAGGGCCTTGGGCCCGCTGTGGCGGCATGTATCTGATAAGGTGCGGCAGATCACGGGGAACACCATTACTCTAACGGCAAAAATATGCCTCCTTTTTGCTGATATCCCAGGGACCACTCCAAACGAACAAAAACTCCTTCATACTCTATGTAGTGCGGCGCTATGGGCGATAGCCTTGAACTGGCGCAAACTGACAGTCCCCTGGGCACAGGTCCTCCACCGCATGGAGTCCATTAAATTAATGGAAAGCATCCATCATACACTCATGGACTCCATGCTGATCTTTGAAAAGAAATGGGACTCCTGGCCAGTGTCTGTATAGTCTGGCACTCTTCCCCAAAACTGCGGCCCACTCTCTCTTTCACCCTGCAAACAGGCTTTGATATACCTTTCAGATTTGTACAATTTGCACTATGCTCTTGAGTGATATAGTATCGCAGTACGCCTCATACCTTTTGTTTTTTCTTTTTCCTTTTGTTTTAATTTTGACTTTGCTTTGTTATTTCATTTGTAATGGAATTTGGATCTTCAGGCTAATTGTACAGTTTATACTACCTACCACTGCAATAAGTTCACATCCATACCTGTCGCCAATGATCCATAGACTCTTTGTGCTTCGTTTGCACTTTATTGTATGCCTAATTGAGTAGAGAGTCTGTGACTCCCTAGACATGTTGTTCACACATCTGTGATATTTTGTTCTGTTTTTGATTGCACTGTTCTTATTGTATACCTCTGTACGATCCTTTAATAAAAGTTGGTAAACAAAAAAAAAAAAATGTTGACATTCCTGCTGCTGATTGACATATGGTAAGCGCTTGTTATACTTTTAACTATTATGTAAATGACAACCCAGTGCAAAAATCTTTGAAAATGGACTAATATCTATCTCTCTGGTCATTGCACTTATACTAAGTAGCATACCTTTGGGTAATGAATGTGCCTTATAGTTATGTATCAGTCAACACTTTAAAATATAATGAAATTACCTAATACATTACTAGAGATGTTATATTTAGCAACCAACATGTCTAAGGAATTTATAAATGTAGAGATGGAACTTTTGTTACCTGTTTCTCTTTCCTTTGGTAACCTCTTAACTGGTACACTTGTTGCCTTCTGCAACTATATGGATGCTCATATTGCTACATATTCTGTAGTTTTAGGTCTTTTATGGAATATGGAATATACTATATGTGTATATATATATATATATATATATATATATATATATATATATATATATAGTCAAATTTGGGCAGGTTACTTTCCATTCAGCAATAGAGTATTAGAAGCAGGCATCAAAGTTGTACCTCCAATACTCCACCAATATTCATGTAAGAATCAAGATGGGACACGTACTTCAATTTGCGAAATCCTTTACTTCATTATTTCAAAAACGCACAGCCACTGTACAGTTACGAGCAAAGCTCTTCGTCAGGCTGTCTCTGGCTTGTGTAGCATACTATCTCAAACTAAACATATATATACCAAACTCAAGAGTTCAACACACAGGTGTATGTCACAGATCACTAATCAGTATTAATTGAAAGCTTCAAACTTAACCCCATCAGCAAGATAAAGTATCCAACCAATTAAGATCACCATACATTATACAAGCAATCGGGTTGTTCCAATTCGGTAACTAGTCATGATACCATGAAAAAGCAATAGCAATTATCTCATATTTCTGCAATAATTCTTCTTCACCAGATTCCAACCGGAGCATGCAATGATACTGCTCCCAACATTTCCTGCAGGAAAAGAAAGGTTCATTGGTATCAAAATTGCATAGCATCATGACCACCAGAAAAATCTCATATCAGTATCAAAAATTAGTAGAAGTCAAAACAATGAAAAAATAAATAAAAAGTTCATGCAGCACCACCAATCATATATCGTGTGTCATAGGAACAAATAGAAATCATAATCTCTGTTCATTCCGCTCGGGCTTAAAGATTTTAATCTGTTAATCCACCAAACCTCCCTCTTTCTCAGCTTAAGGATCCGATCACCACCTCTTTTGTCCCTAATAACTTCCTCAAGGACCATGTATCGCAAGTCAGAATCGCAGTGCCCCTTTTCCAAAAAATGCTGTCCTTGATTTTTCTGTGTGGTCTCCCCAACATATATTAACCCACAGGGACATATTAGAATATAAATAACATAAGAGGACTGGCAAGTATAAAATCCATTAATAGTGATTTTATCACCATATGTTGGATGTATAAAATGGTCACCTTTAACAAGTAAACTGCATTGAATGCATTTCAAGCAAGGGAAGCATCCCTTCCTTTTGCTGCCAAGGAATGTCATTTTAGATACCTTTTTCTCATCCCTAAATTCTGATTTTACTAACCAGTCCCTTATGGTCCTGTTTCTGCGATACGCCCGCATGGGAATTTGCTGTAGGATTTCAATCTGGGGGTAAGATCTTTTCAATAGGGGCCAGTGTTTTTTTATAATATTAAATATTTTTTCACTATAACTATTAAACTGAAAACTAAAAGGGAGTCTAGGTTTATCCATGTCACGGTGCCGATTCCTGACCACTACCACATCATTAATTACCTTTGCAAGCTTCTGTCTAATTAGATTATCTGGATATCCCCGTTCTTTAAATTTGCAACACATCTCATCAAGTCTAACTCTTCTTATAGTCTCATCACTCACTATCCGTTTCAGTAGTTGGCTTTTTATAATAGATCTAAAAACATGAGGTGGATGGTAGCTGTTAAACATTAAGAGTTGGTTCCTATCAGTTGGTTTGACATAAAGATCTGACTCAATGCGACATTGGTGAATGTATACTCTGGTATCCAGAAATGGAATGGAGTTCCCTCCAACGTTTATTTTAAACTGGATATCCGGAGAGAAGCCATTCAGTATCTCATCAAAAGCCATAAGGGATTCAATGTTGCCCCGCCACACTGCAAAGACATCGTCTATATACCGCCACCAGGTGGCGCAGTGTTGCTGAAAAACCTCATTTACAAACACATATTTATGCTCGAACTCATTCATAAATGAGCAAGCGTATGGCGGGGCAACATTGGATCCCATGGCAACTCCATTCTGCTGCACATAAAATTGATCTTTAAAAAGAAAATAATTATTTGATAGCAGAATGTTAAACAAGTTTTCAAACAGTCTAACTTGAGCCTCAGAATAAGTGTCACTACGTCTAATAAGTCCAATGGCTGCATCAATTCCTTCCCTATGTGGAATACAGGTATATAAAACTGGTTACATCCCAGGTTACAAGTATCTCATCACCCTGACATAACGGTGTTTTTCTAATTTTGGATAGGAAGTCCTGTGTATCTCTAATATAGGATCTTGTGTTCGTGACGAGGGGGGACAGGACCCTGTCCAATAGACGTGCCGTCGGGACAAAGATTGAATCCCTACCCGACACGATCGGGCGACCAGGAGGGGATTGACTGTTCTTGTGAATCTTGGGCAACATATACAGGACCGGAATCGTAGTGTGTGAGGGAAGTAGAAATTCAAAAAGATCGCAGGATATCAGACTGTCTTTTAACGCTGCTTTCAGTAGGGTTTCCAACTTTTTCTTTATACCCCAGGTGGGATCCGTGGAGACCTTCTTATAGACCAACTGGTCACTCAACTGGCGGATGACCTCAGATTCATAGATGGCAGCATCCATGATCACCACGGACCCCCCCTTATCAGCAGGTTTACATATGATATCATCACGTTTACTAAGGTTCTTAAGAGCCAATTTCTCTTCACATGACAATCTGTGACCACGACAATCTGTGACCACGAAACGCGTAGAAAATATTAAAAAAATTCTCTGATCACTGCCTTAATGATTTTACTTGTTACTTTATGAAAATGTGTTTCTATTATTTGTAAAATATTTTGTAATAAAGATATGATTTTTTTTACTATACACATGTCATTTGTTTTAAGAGAAATACTAAGAGGCCATCCTTGAACACCCACGACTTTTTGTCGAGTGCAGTAATTTACTTGCGCGTTTACTTGTTTTGGCCCCTTGCACATGGGCATCATAAGTATAAATGAGAATATTACAATACTGGCAGTGAAGAAGAATTTTACTCATCTATACTCATCTATATGCTTACACAGCTTTATGCGCCTATACTTGCTTATACTCAACATTACTCAGGTCTTTACCCACAGTTTTTTGCCCCTTGCACACGGGCATCACAAGTTCCTGAGTAAACATCGGTAAATTATGATGCCAGTGTGCAAGGGACCTAAATCATACCATGCTTTATTGCAACTGTGAACTGCAGAATTAAATAAAAAATGTATAATCATGTATTTATTTTTGTTGTTTTTTTGCCTATGGATTTCATTTTTTGCTAGACTATATCACCAAAAGACAGCCTCATACAGCAAGTCCTTAAAAAAAATGCAGATAAAAAAAGCAACAAAGATACTGTATATGTACTGTATATTACTTGTTATCAATACATAATAAGGAAGTTATTACCGTAGCAGTAGGCCCATATCAGAATTGTAAAAATTGCTCTGGTCCATAGACCAGGTCCAGATGTGAAGTGAGAGCAGAATTGGTTAAATATGTACTGCCTATTTGATTATTGCAGATTCACATTGATTCTATTGAAGCAGTGGCATTTATAGAATAAAAGAAAAAGCAAAATCCATAGCTACAAAAAATAAATAATTTGCCTGAAGATAAGGACATCATCATTACAAAAAATAGAATGTTTATTATATTATGAATTATAAATGATATATTTTAAGGGGATGTCGACCTCAGAGTTGCAAAACTGCATTTTAAATGTCACGTTAACTTTTAAGTTCCTTTTTTTTGGGGGGGTTCCAGCACAACATTAAAAAAAAAGGCATGCTCACTGGCTCGGACTATAGTACACATATTTATTCTTCATTACATTTTCTTTGTTATTTCTGATGTCATACTAAATTGTACACCATTGTAGGGTCCACGAATTTTTTTTATTTGAGAAGGTAGATGAGTTTTTTCTGAATTTAATAGATTTACCTAACTTGCACATTGATGTGCTCATTTGTGTATATCTTATATTTAGCATTTATTAACTGAATATACTTGTGGTTGTCATTACAATCTAAAAAACATAAGATTACATTTTGAGCTTGGTTTATTTTCAATCTGGACATTAATGTTAAAGGTTGATCAGATTTGGTAAATTTTAGCATCATATCTGATTCAGCTACTGTTGCTAAAAGGGAACTACTCACACTAGCTATAGCAGTCATCCTCTGGTTTGCTTTATCAACATCCCAGACTTCAAA
>CM053031.1:180420961-180423461 GCA_028564925.1 Lithobates sylvaticus | reverse complement strand
AAATAGAATCCTATAGTGAGCTGCAGTTTTGTGCAATATAATCACCCATAGGTGACTATTCAAAATGAAAAAAAAAAAAGGTAAGGTGAAAACCGCGCTATTGTTGTTCATCAAACATTGGGATACCCACCGCTAGTATATACTATGCTGTGGTCCCCCCACAAACTCTCAATCACAAAAGTGCGCGTGCTGGCCTACTATTTACATGCCGTGTTCAAATAAAGTTAAATTAAATTCAATCAAAAAACCCCAAAAAATCAAAAAAAAAATATATATCAAGTGCTAAATTGCTGATTTTGTGCCTTGGTCGGCTGGTTCAAAGTGCTTTGTGCATATGGATATCATAAGTTGCTATCCCGTGATGTTTAGGCGTGATCTGTGTTAATTGCGAAGTTTAGTACTTCTACTAATGATATCAAATTTATTCCATCAGTAGCCCATCTTCACTGCCCAACATAGTGATACAATGAAATGAATATCTGTTACATGTGACCTGGGTGCTTCAATAACATGATCCCATCAATTTTTCTATGTAGAAACAGTTTTAAATAATAAAAACAGAAGGCAGAGCAAAAAATATATATAGAGTCCGTGACAACACCGCTTGTGCTTGGTTAGACTTTAAATATTCATTGTGCAGATTTCTTGCTTAGTGACCGTCACCACCTATGAAATGAATCACTTACCAAAACTTGGTAAGTATGAAGCCTGCGGTTACTTTAGGATAACCAATCCTATCTATGGCCTCCCTCTTTCTCTCACTTCCTGGTACAGTTGGTGTACGGATAGACTCCACAGCAGATGTCCCCAGAGAATGAAATAATAAACAGGGGGCTTCTAATGGTGAAGTACGTTTTACAAAGGATTTTATTAAAAGAAAAGTATCATAAAAGACTCACATGGTCCAGTGCCGTAGCTGGCACTAAGCATATCCAGCCTTGTGTTTAAAATCAGATTGGCGTGCGTTCTGAACTCCCTTCCTGGTGTGAGGTCCCTCTCCTGGAAGTGATGCAATCGCGTATGATTACCCAGCAGCCTCTACGCGTTTCGCAAAGGTTATTGTGTCATCAGGAAGCTTCCTGCACAATGAATATTTAAAGTCTAACCAAGCACAAGCGGTGTTGTCACGGACTCTATATATATTTTTTGCTCTGCCTTCTGTTTTTATTATTTAAAACTGTTTCTACATAGAAAAATTGATGGGATCATGTTATTGAAGCACCCAGGTCACATGTAACAGATATTCATTTCATTGTATCACTATGTTGGGCAGTGAAGATGGGCTACTGATGGAATAAATTTGATATCATTAGTAGAAGTACTAAACTTCGCAATTAACACAGATCACGCCTAAACATCACGGGATAGCAACTTATGATATCCATATGCACAAAGCACTTTGAACCAGCCGACCAAGGCACAAAATCAGCAATTTAGCACTTGATATATATTTTTTTTTTTTGATTTTTTTGGGTTTTTTGATTGAATTTAATTTAACTTTATTTGAACACGGCATGTAAATAGTAGGCCAGCACGCGCACTTTTGGGATTGAGAGTTTGTGGGGGGACCACAGCATAGTATATACTAGCGGTGGGTATCCCAATGTTTGATGAACAACAATAGCGCGGTTTTCACCTTACCTTTTTTTCATCAGTACCTACTGGCTATAGGAAATTCTCTGTCCCTGCACAGAAAGATAAGAACATCAAACAGGGTCGGTGTTCAGGAGGAATACTTGTCTGGTATAAGGAGGAGCTGCATGGAAACATCAGTGCAATTAAAAAAGGTGAGAGCCACATCTGGCTAAGAATAAGCAGCTCCATTCTTACCTCTCAGTCAGACATCTACCTGTGTGCAGCATACATTGCCCCAGCAGAGTCCCCATATTTCAGACCAGACACCTACGAGGTCCTACAAAGTGAGGCTATCCACTTCCAATCCCTGGGACAAGTGCTCATCTGTGGAGACCTCAATGCTAGGACAGGAAGGGAAAAGGACTATACAAGCTCTGACGGCAACACGTACATAGTGGGCCATGCAAATTACGATCATGAGTCTATACAGAGAAACAGCTATGACAGTACAACCAACAAAAATGGAAGAAAATTGCTGAATTTGTGTCGCAGTTTGGGCCTCTACATCCTCAACGGCCGTACCAAGACTCTCTAGGAACGTACACATTTAGCTCCCATGTAGGCAGCAGTGTGGTAGACTATGCTATCACAGATATGCACCCCACACTCATCAATGGTTTTACAGTCACCCCACAAACACACCTGTCAGACCACAACCAACTACTGCTATATATTAAATCTTCTAGCAAACCATCACCAAAACTCCACCGGGCCTCTCTCTGCAACCTGCCACCATCATTTAAATGGTCCAAACAGTCTACCACAAAATACAGAGAAGTAACTGACAGACCTGACATTAAGAAACAGCTTGAAAACTTCCAAAACAATGCCTATGAGATAAGCCCACGAGGTGTGAACCAAGCAG